>NW_021011518.1:24887-225839 GCF_003987935.1 Bombyx mandarina | reverse complement strand
TGTTTTGTATTCATGTCTATGATAATAAAATCCTTTTGTTTAAACTTTATCTAATTTAACTTTTTTGTATTCATGTCTATGATAATAAAATCCTTTTGTTTAAACTTTATCTAATTTAACTTTATTTAACCAATTTCTAGAAAGTTGCATGTAGATCATTTTTCGAAAAATAAGGCCATAAATAAGTTTCACTTCTTACGTGTGTACACTAGTACACGCACACATTTTTTCCTTAATTTATCGTATAGTTCCCCTCATGGGCCACCAATTTATGTACCGGCTTGTGGTACATAAGGGAGTTTCTCGTGGTAATAAAACTCCAACACTTGATATTGTTCTGATATATTTTAATGGAGATGTACAGCGAGCTTGAAGAGCGGGTAGTGAATGATGGTGAAATACATGAACTTATTAAGCTGTGATACTTAGCGCCTTAGAAGGCTAGCATCTTTGGTATTGCTCTAAAATTATTGAAGGCACTGGCCTGAACACCACAAAATCCAAAACCGCAGCAGTACTTGCCAAAGTGATTTCCTGTGTGCTTCCACAAGTTAGAATTTCCGCAGCATTTCTGTTTTCATACGTCGTTAAAGCAATAATTAAGTCTTAATTAGCTCGCTGCAACACCTAAACACCCACAGTCATACGAAGCAATGACTTTAAAATATTTTGAAATTAGAATGCTGTTTGCACTAATGGTTATGTTAAGAAAATGAATAAAATCAAAGAAAAATACCTTCAAAGAGAAATACCGGTCTAAATGAATACCTCATTTATGTATTGAGTAGTTTTATTTAAGGGGAGGGGGGAGTAAGGGGAGATCGGAATGCTACCTTCACCGGCCCTATTGTCAACCCCACCTGCACGCGCCGGATGGCGGCGGCAACCAACAGGTTGCCGTGGTGCTCCCTGCTAGAGAACGAACGGGGCAATGGCGACCGAGCAATGGCGGTATAACCATACACACCCGTCAGGACAACCTGTACGGAAGAGGCGTCAGAAACCTTGGGGATCAAATACCCCCTAAAATGCTGGTGCAGAAGGCAACGGGAAACCACTGCACTAATTTCCCACGAGAGTCATGAGCAGNTGCCGTGGTGCTCCCTGCTAGAGAACGAACGGGGCAATGGCGACCGAGCAATGGCGGTATAACCATACACACCCGTCAGGACAACCTGTACGGAAGAGGCGTCAGAAACCTTGGGGATCAAATACCCCCTAAAATGCTGGTGCAGAAGGCAACGGGAAACCACTGCACTAATTTCCCACGAGAGTCATGAGCAGGTCGTATCCGCCTGATGCATGACCACGACCACACTGTCAAGAGTGTACGAATAGTAAGGAAGTTTTATTTACTGTACTAATTGTATAGGCAAGCTCACAGCCGATCTTAATAGGTCACCGGAGCTCGTAGATATCCATAACATGAGTACCGCTATAAGAAATGAGACTAAATTCTCAAATATGTTTTTTCGTTAGATTGGTGAACGAGCTCACGGCCCACCTGTTGTTAGGTGGTTACCGAAGCCCATAGACATCTACAACGTAAATGCCGCCACCCACATCGAGATATGGGTTGTATGGTGGTAATGAGTTGTAATTTTAACAGTGCAACGGCTGCCCCGCCCTTCAAACCGAAACGCATTATTGCTTCACTGCAGACCTGGTGGTACCTGGTGGTGGATCGACCTTTTCAAGAGCTTGAAAACAATTCAACAACTATTTAGATGTCGCGATAACACAATGCTTAGTGAACTACCGAGAACCGTTGAATCCGATCGACAGCTTTGGCACTTTTAGACCTCAAACTGGAATGATATCTACTCTTTTTCACCCACCCTACATCCTACTACCACCTATCAATAACCCAAATTTATAAATCCCTTTACTACTTTAATAACTAGTGAACGTAAGACGTCTTTCTATCTAGAAAAAGGATAGGGAATACACCAATAGTTTACAAAATGCCTTTCAAAAACAATAGAAAATGGAATTAATATTTATTTATTTATCGTATAGCATTCGTTTACGCTGCGTGGTTATAATTTAATATTACAGTTTGTGAGATAATCGATAGCTTCTTCTGTTACATTTTTGAGATCTTCCACTTGGCCTGCGAATTTCGTTAGTGGGCATTGCATGACAATGTGGCGTACAGTTTGCTCTGGGCATCCGCATTCACAGCTTTCGTTTTCCGTCCAGCCCCATCTCTGCCGCAGTTGGTTACAGTGACCAACTCCCGTTCTCAGGTGGTTAAGCATGCACCAGATTGGGCGTTTTTCTTTGAAACCAGGTGGGCGGGAGTGTGGATTCAGCTCGAACAGTTAAGACGATAATATTATTTACGCAATACCACAAAAACAAACGTGTGCCCATTAAAGAAAAGTAAACAATCTGTAATGATACCGCGTGCTCGGTTCGCCGTAACAAAATAAGAAATAAATTTAAAAAGCCCACTTTGTGGACGATGTCCACGACAGGGAAAAAGCTGCGCGATTTGTTCAGATAGACGGCGAGCCAAGCTTGGTTCAAATAGTTCATTTGTTTGTTATGAATAAGGATTAACGTATAAAGTTATACATAGTTCTAGGATTCGTTGTTATTAACATTTTATTTATAAATAAACAATAATACATTTTTTTAATAACACATTAAGTATTCGAGTAAAATATGCAGACATTATGAAATATTTAACTCTCACGGTTTTGGAAGTCTTCTTTTTTTTCACCACCTTATCCCACTAGGTGGGGTCGACACAGCTCACACAGCTAATTTTTCTCTCCAATTCTCTTCTATCAGCCGTGATCTCAATGCTCACTCTTCTCTCTCTCATATCGTCATTCACACACTCCATCCATGTCTTCTTCGGTCGACCTCTTCCCCCTCTACCTTGCACTACAATTTCCATACATCTCCTAGTCACATGCGTCTGATAGATAGTGAAGAAGTGATGATTTCTTATGGGAGGGGAAGCCATTTCGTTACGTAACGCGTTACGGCGCCAATCTTTCTGGCTTCCCTTTCTCTCACTCATACGGCAGCGGTACTGAGAAAGTATATTTAGTCTGGCCATAAATACTGTTACAATTAAAAATAAACAAAATATTACATTTGAATTTGGAATCTGTCATTTTTATATGATTGCTCATTGAGTTTTCTCATTTTGGCGTCAATACATTGTACAATATTTTGCGATATTAAAATGGAGTGGGGTGATAAAGAGAACCAAATCGCTGTGATTGCATTACAGAAAGTAGGTATGGAGCCAAATGCAATTTTTAAAACTCTCCATACGCTTGGTATTAGTAAAATGTTTGTGTACCGGGCTATTAATAGGTGCAATGAGACCTCCTCTATTTGTAACAGAAAAAGATCTGGCCGTTCACGTATTGTTCGTACGAATACAGGTGATCAAAACAGTAAGGGAAAGAATTCGAAGAAATCCTGTCCGAAAGCAAAATATTTTATCTCGGGAGATGAAGATAGCACCTAGAACCTTGTCGCGTATTTTAAAAGATGACTATAAGGGACGTACTGGTCATTTCTTAACTGATAATTTAAAAGAGAATACTTAGGGTGGTAAAATCGAAACAACTACTGAAGTGGTACGCAAAGGGAGGTCATAGAAAAATTTTGTTTACAGATGAGAAAATTCTTACAATTGAGCAACATATTAACAAAAAAAATGACCGTATTTATGCTCAAAGCTCTAAGGAAGCTTCCCAATTAGTCGACAGAGTTCAACGTGGGCACTATCCGACTTAAGTGATGGTTTGGTGGGATATTAGCTATGAAGGAGTGACTGAGCCATACTTTTGTGAAAAAGGTATCAAAACATATTAAACTAACACACTGTAAAAGTAATAAATGTTATTTGCAATAGATTTTTTTTATTTTTAATTATAACAGTATTTATGGCAAGACTAGGTATATGTAACTCCTATTTATAGTTATATATCTCTTTCCATTTATGTTACAATTTTCCTTACGTCATTATAAAATATATATAAGTATACATAAAATTTAAGTAATAACCTAAGCTTTTCTCAAGTTAAAAGATTTCCATATTAAATAGTTCAGCTTTGATTAGTTTGAATTATCACTTCTGTCAGGCATCCCGAGACGCACGCGTTTTTATGTTAAAAACCTGTTTTTATACTTAATTTGAAAACATACAGATATTGTAAGAGTCTTTTATTAGCTAGTAGTTCTATTACAAGAATTTAGCATAAGAGAGCTTTAGCAGTTTTAGTAAAATTAGGTTTTACTGCGACTTCACCATTGCAAAAAAATATCAATATGAGCCTAATCTGCAATTGATATACCTTTAATACTAGTCAGTAAAAGTTAATCTCAGTTGTGTCAATATTATCTCTCTCTCAGTGGAAGTGTAGCCGATATTTCGACACAAAACTCAGATAATAGGGTCCCTATCTATAAAGTTGTCTTGTTAACGTACTTTATTTAGTGTAATCGTGTACGATTTTTTTAAAAGGTCGTCTAAAACGACGAATTTTTGTCTGGAAGGATCGCTTTAAGTTGTAAACTGAAGTGAGCTTTAAACAGCAAGGTACAAGTTCTCTATCGTTTATCTGTAGTAGCAAACATAGCAATGCTTGATAAGGCCCTTAGCACTGTTGATATTCATGAGCGACAATGACCATCCACAAAGACATCAAGTGATCAATAAAAAAAAAACAAAATGTGTGCAATTCACACGTGGTAGAAGTGAAACCTTCCAAAATTAAAATACAATTATCCTAAACGTCTTAAGTATATGTAAAATTTTGTCATTAGTAAATAATTGTAAGGTAGCGCCCTCTGTGAATTGATATTTTAATTTCACGTATAATCCTAAATTAAAATTCACTACAAGAGCTTTCATACACNGCCCTCTGTGAATTGATATTTTAATTTCACGTATAATCCTAAATTAAAATTCACTACAAGAGCTTTCATACACACGTTAGTATTAAAAAATCTCACAGATGGCGCTGTATTAAATAGTATGTATATTTCTGTCTCATTCTTTGCTGGCTTCATCCTACACATTTTTGTATTTGTGTCTCTTACCTGTCGTTTGTTCCGTTGCATCCGGTTTGAAATCACAACGATTCTAAAGAAGTTTTCACTTCAAAAATTGTCACCTTAATTTCCTCTCTCTCGCTCGCTCGCTCGTCTAGTAGTCCGAAACAATAATATTCATAGATTATTGAAGTTTGAATACTGTAAACTTTATCTCGAAAGAATTAAGACTGAAATGTCATACCTTGATGAAGGCTATGTATTAAATTTTTTTTTATTGCTTAGATAGGTGGATGAGCTCATAGCCCACCTGGTGTTAAGTGGTTACTGGAGCCCATAGACATCCACAGCGTAAATGCGCCACCCACTTTGACAGATAAGTTCTAAGGTCTCAAGTATAATTAGGTACTAACATTTTTATTGGTGGTAGGACTTCTTGTGAGTCAGCACGGGTAGGTACCACCGCCCTGCCTATTTTTGCCGTGAAGCAATAATGCGTTTCGGTTTGAAGGGTGGGGCAGCCGTTGTAGCTATACTGAGATCTTAGAAATCGTATCTCAAGGTGGGTGGCGGCATTTACGTTGTACATTTCTATAGGTTCCGGTAACCACTTAACACCAGGTGGGCCGTGAGCTCGTCCTCCCAACTAAGCAATAAAAAATAAATAAATAAAGTCCTATAGTCTTACCAGTGCTCAACAATGTTAAGCACGTGAGCTGTTAAAACACATTGGGGCCCCACTATACTTATATGGACAATATCTTTTCCCAGTGTAATATTCAAAAGCGTCTGTGCCTTAAACCAACGGTCCACAACGCAGACTAACATTTATTTAAGACCTCATTTATATTCAATAGAATTGCAAATAACTAAACAGGTAACTAACAAATCTAATACGTTTTTTTCAAAGAGACTATCTCATGAAATCTTCAGGTTCTTTATACATTTATTTTATCCTCTGGCACTAGTATTTTATTTTGTAAAAGGGGATTCAATATTTATGATCATTTGTAAATCTAGAGTTACCTGAATGAATATTATTAGTATTTATTGCATGAGTGATGGCGTTGGGTGAATAAACGTATGGTCTATCTGTGGTTAATGGAGCCCATCACAACGCTGATGCCGCCATCCACGTATATGTAGTATATGTCTCAGTGTTACAGTGTAACAATTTTCCCAGCCTTCAAACTCAGTACTTCTTCGTGATGAAAACGAGCAAGGTTATAGTACCAACTCTGTTTATAAAAAGCTTAGCACCGGTAGTTAATGAAGCTTTCAAAATTTACTGGCAATAGATTGAACTAGAAACTTTTATCTCACAGACAGAGCATACTGTCGTCCAACTCGAGATATTAAATTGAAGTTTCATCAAAAATCGTGTAATCTATAATACAAACTACAATAATATTTCTTTAATAGTATTTTTTCTGAAACATCTGATTGTAAGTGTCTACATTTTCTAACGAAAGGTTTAGTTTTGTATCACGCATTATGTTTTTTTAATGTCGTATTTTAATTTTCCACCAATAAATTGTTTCAGAAGAACAATTAAGGATTCCCGAAACCGGCAGTTTACTGAGAAAACAAACACGATCAAACGATCTTCTTTTCACATCTAAATAACACATTTACTAAAAAAAGTCCCCTAAATAGAGAAGATATTTTTCCGTTACTTTTCTTGGTCGACCAACGGCCCGAACATTTTTAGGACCAAATAAGTATACCTTATAGACAGGCAAGGTTTATTGAATTAATTATCAGCGCGAGTCACCCGAGACTTACAATTAGGCAATCGATACCACCGCTCCATCTAAATTCAAACCAACAACAGTCCAGTCTTACATTACTTCAATCTTATCCAGTCGTTTATACTCATTATTCCGAAGGCATATTAACATGCAAATGAGCCGACTAGAATGTCTATAGAGAATTCTAACGACTTTATTATAAACACTACCCGACTCTTTATTACTATTCATTATATGTATATATATTATTATTTAGCGATTCACGGTCGCAACATAAGTTTGGAATATATTTAACGACAAATATTTTTGGTAATGAAGTTCAATCAAGTGTAATATTTCACTGTTCAATCTACGTCGTGGCAGACGTTAGAGAGTGGTATATCATGGTAATAGGTTGTTTACTAGCCATTATTGGTTGACAAACAAAGCGCCTAACGGTACAGTCGCCTGCGCTATGTACAATGTTAAAAATCATAAATAGGCTGTCAATTATGAACCCTTTTGTCTAAAAGTCCATAGGGATATCAGCTTAAAGTCGTCGTGGCCTAATGAATAAGACGTCCGGTGTATTCGTGTTGAGCGATGCACCGGTATTCGAATCTCAGGCGAGTACCAATATTTCTAATGAAATACGTACTTAACAAATGTTCACGATTGACTTCCACGGGGAAGAAATAACATCGTGTAGGTAATAAAAATCAAACCCGTAAAATTATAATTTGCGTAATTACTGGTGGTAGGACCTCTTGTGAGTCTGCGCGGGTAGGTACCACCACCCTGCCTATTTCTGCCGTGAAGTAGTAATGCGTTTCGGTTTGAAGCGTGGGGCAGTCGTTGTAACTATATGTCTATGGGCTCCAGTAACCACTTAACACCAGGTGTGCTATGAGCTCGTTCACCCATCTATGCGATAAAAAAAAAGGTTTCCGAACTCTGTAAAAACTAAAAAGTAAAAACCGCCATCCCCTGGAGACGTGAGGTGGATGTTAAATCAAGTTGCAACAATTATTTAAATCAATGTGAAAAATGGAGGATGGTACTAACTCGTATTGCCACCGAGCACGCTCTACTATTTATTAGCAATGGAATAGGAATTAAGATTAGGTTGAAAAATAAAGTGAGGACATTTCAGTCATGATCAAAAGACATGCATCCTTTCTTGTCTAATATCTTTAGGATTGAGAGAGGTCAGTACTTTAGGATATACATACAGAACAGGAACAAGGACAAATCCTAATGTTTTTATCTATGAGACCAGAAGCCCTGCAAAACAAAACGAGTTTTTTACACATTTTGCCCTTCATCAATCAGTTTTAATTCCGTTAATGGCTGTTTTCCTGATAATTTGTCGCCCCATTAACCGTTGCCCGAACTTTTAGTTACTATAGATTCACACTGTAACTCGAAAAATATTGGCGTAAATTTAAGAGAGTGTTGATAAGTGCCATGTACATAATCTGGTGTTAACTGATAGACTGCTCTATAGATACCACAACTATACTGTCGTCGTCAACCTTGCATTGCTAGGTGAAGTTAGATGGAACTAGTTCTTCACCCCAGTAATAGGCGGATAGATGCACTTATCTATATTTATATTAACCTATAAAACAAGCAGAATAACATTATAAATTACTTTATTTTGTGAGTTTTAGTTCTTTTTTAGTCTTACCTGTAAAGATTAAATGGTAGGCATGAAATTATCACGAATCAGTGCGAGCTCTTAGTAGGAGACGCGACCAGTAAACTCGATTAAAACACGATTACATTATCAACCGCAAAACATTTAACAATAGTAGAGACCGCCAAATAATGGACATCATAAATATGAATTGAAAATAAATACGGAACAAAACAGCGAATCCGGTAGTTAATGCAATAGTCAAATGTGCCTTGTAATTCGGTGCTATGGTTTCGACTATATGATGATGTGGTCGCGGTCCCTTTGGGTGGTTTCCACTTTGTGGTAGGTACATGTTTGTGTGACTCGCAATCGTGTTGTTAGTGTTCAAGATCAAAACGGTACAAAGTTTTTTTTATATTGCCTAGATGGGTGGACGATCTCACGGCCATCTGATGTACCAACCACTTAA
Organism: Bombyx mandarina; assembly: GCF_003987935.1. The sequence goes on along the minus strand of NW_021011518.1, from coordinate 216,973 downwards.
CACCTGGTGGGCTGTGAGCTCGTCTACCCATCTAAGCAATAAAAAAATAATATGTTAAGTAGTTACCGGAGCCCATAGACATATACAACGTAAATGCCGCCACCCAGCTTGAGATATGAGTTCTAAGGTCTCAGTATAGTTACTCCGGCTGCCCCACCCTTAAAACCGGCAGAAATAGGCAGGGTGGTGGTACCTACCCGCGCGGACTCACAAGAGGTCCTACCTCTAGTAAAAATCCATTAAGTAATAACAGTAATCCTTCAACCATAAACAAAAAATGTTATAGTGTTTTACTACTTTAAGTAAATTGTTCAAGATTATAACATTAATTGTGTATTATTTATAGCTGGATACTGATGTATATTACTGGTAGCCTGTAGGCCTTTCCAGTTTCATCAGGGTGTGACTATTACCACCCGTGACTACACTTTTAAGTAAGTGCATACTGAAACAACCAATTAAACCTAAAACTAAGTTTTCATGACTGGTCTTGAACTGTCTATCATTTTCAGATTGCCTTAAGGTTACAAAGTATAATAATGTTTACCACGTTGTACAATATACATTCAACTGCAAGTTTCAAAATCTCATTAACCAGAAGAACTCACAAAGAGAATTTTTAATTTACGTTACCTTATCAAAAGAATAACTTATAAAGCACACAATAGGGCTTGATGATAACGTTACGATTCAAATAAACGCGATATTTTGCGGGCCCGTCGTAAAGCACACGCGCCTGAGAGTCGAGTCAGCAAACGTTCGAGTGCATTTATAGCTTACGATACGATAAGACGTAACAATACTTCCCTAATTTGTTATTATTATCTTCCAGTTTTGTTTACTTATTAAAAATTAAAGTATGATTTACGCAACAGATTTACGTTGCAGTCGACAAGTAGCATGGTAGAGAGGGCATATTTTATTAACTTTAAATAAGCCTTTTAATGACATTTAGGTATGTGTTCAAAATGTATTCAAAAGCTATATATGAATAATCTTGACTGATTAATTCTAACATGGTTTGTTGGTAGAATAATAAACTGTATTTTAGTTCAAAATATAATAAAACTACAGAATAAATAAATAAAGAAAACTACTATAATGACTAAAGAAATTACATTATCTTTCAAAGTTTTCTAAATTTATTTTAAAAATGATTTTTTAGTTTAAAACGCTTCAGCAATCAAATTAAATTCATTCTACTAAATACGACACGATAATCGTACGATACAAAATAACAAAAATCGTAAATTCTAAATTTGACTCATTGCGGAGATTTACAGCTTTAGCCCAAAGTAGCTTCATTCTTTTATTGACGTTAAACGGAGCGCGAGTGACAGATAAAGAAAGATTATTATGAAGTGTGTTACGTGATTGTACGTATGTTATAGTCTAAGAGTCTACGAACCAAAGTCTAGTTTTAAAAAAAAACTACATAAAATATTTATATTCAACTATTCTGTACTTAAACACACTAATTTCAGATTGTCTCCACACAATATGGTCTGGCCTTTTAACATACGCACATAAAATACTGGTTTATGTATACACTGTATCTGGTTTTTGGAAAACTAATTTTACAGCCGACAACCTATTTTACAGCCGAGATGTCTAGGTTAAATTCCCAGTTGAAGACGGTATATGTGCAAAGCAGATTAGGGATTCAAGGTTTCCTAGTTCGGTATTCGTAACATAGGAGAATATTTTGCTTTGGAACGCTGAATGTGGAGCGTAAGTTAGTATTTCTGATATGTTAGCTCACAGTACTCGGAAAACAATTTATTATATTACAAATAAAAATCGTTTTCGCTTAGGATACACTTAGACCGATTCAAGGCCATGTTTTCAAGAATTAAATACAAAGTTAAGTGAAAAAAATATTTGAAATAATTAAAATTTTATTTACCAGCTCTCGTACTATTTATTATAAATATGTATTTAAATTTCGGAAACGTTTTTTTACCTTGCATTAATACTGGAAGTTGAGAGGTGATTTTGCTTACAAATATAAATTTATAGGACGATTTACAAAAGCATACATACTAGGTGTATATCTTTAGAGTTCCGCATACCTCGCTTTTGTTAATGTCCTTTGATCCATTGGTTAGAGCGTTGACTAAAACCATGCCACGGTCCAAGTTTCATTTTGTTTGTCTTGTTGGTTTTTGTCGTACTTTTTTTTTCTTGTCACATACATTTTGCGCACCTGTGCATACTCGAGTTATATACAATTACGCGCTGGGGTTCGGGATAAATCTTCGATCAACAATAGTAACTAGATTTCGGGTCGGTGCATAAAATCCGTCTCGTCAAATAACAGCGCACTTGAAATGTGAGCTCTTATTTTGTTTAGTTCACTTCAAACACAGCCAATGTCAACCCGTCTCACAATACCGCAGTGTGTATTCAAAAGTTGCAAAAATAAGGCCCGAAAAAGCAATTTAACGGCCGGAATATCTTNAACATTCGTTGGACTGCGCTTGCCTGGTGCACTTACTATATCCTTGTTACGTTGTGTGATTCAGTGACTGTTGTACGTACTGGTTAAAGTTGGACAAGTGTTAAAGTGAATTGTTAAGATAACATATTGTTGATTAAATCAGGAACCAAGAAGTGACATCGTTTTACTTGGTGTTCAACAAGATAATGTCTACCCTCAATGTAGCGGACGGTTTCTTATTTAGATATTTATATTTGTGAGGAGGAAGATTTTTACAATAAAATAAAATTATGATGCAACTTTCATGACTGACAGTTTATTCTTACCTACATTAGAAACAAAATTTAAAAATTATAAAAATATAAATGACAGCTTTGCAACTAAACTTTTTACTGCGGTTCCGAACATGCCCCCGGATGTTGAAAGGTTTCCTTTCAACCCAAAACTAATCCGCCATCAGAGGACAAATCTTATTAAAAGATCTCTTGATGACTCCGCTTGAGGTACGAATGTCTGCGACCCGGTTGACTCCGTCGGACCCTGGATAGACAGCTACTATGCGGCCCAGTCTCCATTTAAGTGGCGGAAGATTGTCTTCCTTCACCACAACCAGGCTGTGAAGCTTCAGCGATGACTGATTGGTGCGCCATTTTGTTCTTTGCTGCAGCTCACTAATGTATTCCTTTGACCATCTGGCCCAAAAAATGTTGTCGCATAAGCTCTAACCGCTGGAACCTGGTGAGATTGCTTAGCCGGCAGTCCTTGTACTCAGCAGCAGGCATTGCAGTAAGGGGCTGGCCAATGAGAAAATGCCCAGGAGTAAGCGGCATCATGTCATCGGGATCGCTTGATAGTGAAGTCAGCGGCCGAGAATTCAATATTGCTTCGATTTGCGTTAGGACAGTGATCAATTCCTCATAAGTTAAATTACAATTTCCCAATACTCTGTGCATATGGAATTTAATAGATTTAACCCCCGCCTCCCAAAGACCCCAAAATGAGGAGAGTAAGGTGGACACAGGTGGAAGTTAATACCTTCTTCGAGCAAAGCATCAGGCAAAGAATTGCAATTGGATTTTAAGAATGTACCGATTTGTTTATTCGCACCGACGAATGACGTACCATTGTCCGAATATATATGAGTAGGCTTACCTCTCCGCGATACAAACCGGCGTAGCGCAGAGAGAAAACTATTGCTGGTTAAATCACCCACTAATTCGATATGGATCGCCTTTGTTTTGAAACATACAAAAATCGCGATGTAGACCTTAACGATTCTACAACCTCGACCAAGGCGGTTAGTGGACGAGATGGGTCCAGCGTAGTCGATGCCCACACACACGAACGGGCGACCAGGAGTGAGGCGGTGCACAGGTAAATTTCCCATAAGAGGAGTAACTGTTTGTGCTCGCATGCGAGTACATCTTATACAATTATGGTAAGTGGCCTTGGCCAAATTGCGACCGTCAATAGGCCAGTAGACTTCTCTTATAGAAGCTAATAATAGTTGTAGTCCAGCGTGCATAAGCTTAATATGTTCAGCCTTGAATACGAGTTTTGTGAGAATGTGAGTGGACTGTAGGATTATAAGATATTTTTTCTCATACGAAAACTCCGACGCGTTTCCAAACCTGCCACCAATACGCATAATTTGAGCGTCATCAAGAAAGACATTGAACTTGTTGAGGGGACTTTTAGGAGATAACGAATGTCCCTGATAGGAGCTTGTATTCGACGAACGACTCAGACTGAGCTTTCCTAATAATCAAGTTCAAAGCGTTCTGTAACTCTTTAGAGCTTAAATGGCTGGTTTGTGGATATATCTTTCTGCATAAATTTATGAATCTCAATGCATAGGCTACAGTACGTTTTAGTCGAGATAGGTTTGAGAATCAGCTGATATCAATAAATGAATCATCACGTGGAACTGAAAGGTGCAACGAGACTTCAGGACGAACTTCAGGGAGTTTGGACTCACTGTAGCGGACTGGATTGGAAGGCCACTGAGAGCAGTCTTGCTGCAGAAATCGAGGACCTGACCACCACAGATCTAGACCCTGCAAATTTACGACTTCGACGCCGCGAGAAATATGATCAGCAGGGTTTTCATCAGTGGGAACATGACGCCAGGTACAGTCCACAGTTTTCTCCATGATCTTCACCGTACGATTGCGAACGAAAGGCTGTAATTTACTAGGCAACATTTTAAGCCAGCCTAACACAATCGTCGAGTCAGTCCAAAAAGTAGTATGCCTGACCTGAACCCGGAGTGAATCAATAGCCTTCTCATAGAGGCGCACTCCTACCAGAGCCCCGCAGAGCTCCAACCGAGGGATCGTCGTTAGCTTTAATGGAGCCACTTTACTTTTGGCAATAAGTAACGAGACCTTGATTCGTCCATACACGTCCGCGCTTCGCACTTAAAGGCAAGCACCATAGGCGCTTTGCGACGCATCTATAAAAATGTGGAGATCCACGTAAGTATAAGCCTCGCAAACAATAAGGCGAGGGATGCGCAAATTATTTAAAAGCGGAAGGCTTTTAATTATATTAGCCCAAATTTTGGCTATTTCAAATGGGAGCTCTTCGTCCCATGATAACTTATGAACCCATAGCCGCTTCAATAGTATTTTAATAGGAACGATGCAGGGAGAAACTAACCCCATGGGATCAAAAATGCGTGCAGTGACAGAAAGCATAGAGCGTTTCGTAGAAGGTGAGGCTTCACACGAATCGACAGAGAAAGAAAACTCATCTGTGGCTGTCTGCCAATTGAGGCCTAATGTCTTACACGACTCAAGGGATCCGATATTTAAACTGAGGGACGAACTATCGTCGCACGGATCACTAGTAAGACAGAGTAGAGGATCGTTGGACTTCCACTTGCGCAGAGGCATCCTGGCGGAGGCGAGCTCTGCGGCGGCAACTTTTCCTTAATGTCCAACGCCTCCTGAAATGAGTCAGACCCCGTGAGGAGATCATTCACGTAGAAGTCGTGAATGATGATCTCTGAGATCTTCTTGTCACTGCATTTAAGGCCGATCTGCTTAAGACATTACGGCAAGGTAACTAGAGTTGTCTGTTACTTAAGCAGTCCGCAGATTGTTTTAAGGGTACACGCACACGAAAACAACCATCAGCTAGACGTTTCGTATTTTTAACGAAATGTTCTAAACATTTTCGTTCCTCCTCGGAGTATGATGACTTAAGGCCGACTTCCTTCGGCTGCCAGAACCGCGACAGCAAGTTCTGAGTGTCATTAACGCCGAGATCAAGATCTTGAGAAATGTCTGCTGAATGTTTTGTGAAGTTGCACATTAGGGGAGCAGATCCATGACCATCACTTAGATCCCTGGAAACCACCAACCAGCCAAGTCGAGTTTCCCAGAGGATCGAGATGTTATCTCCCAGATTGATCTTTCGCGTCCCGAGCAGATCCCAAAAGATATTAGATCCAATTATCATGTCAATTTCTGACGCCCTATAAAATTGGGGATCGGCTAAAATAATATTAGCGGGAGTATTTAAATGCGAAACATCAAATGAATGGCAAGGCACGTCGTCAGTTATGGACGGCAATACATAACAAAGAAGACATTTGGAATAATTTTCAGTGCGTGAACTGAAAGAAACATAACACATTTTTGAAGTGTTAGTTCTAGTCTTATCGATGCCGAAAATAGGTTTATCTATATCAATATACTTGGCATTCAATAAGCGACCCGTTTTCTCACTAATTATGCAAGACGAACTCGCACAATCCAGAAGAGCACGTATGATGTGCTCGTGACCATTACTATCGACAACTTTAACGAGAGCCGTCGCAAACATACCATCTTTACTAATCTCTGAAGGTGCGGCGGCAGAATACGTGGCTAACGTTAGGCCGTGGTTACCAGGAGGTTCAGGCTGGATGGCGGAGGCGATTGCCGTAGTGTCACGCTTAGGAGCGGGCTGATTAATTCTCTGTTTATTATTAGAATAGGTGTGCAGCAGCGTATTATGCCTACGCTTACATAAAGTACAACCACCTTTTTTGCAGCGATTCGAATAGTGACCACTACGAAAGCAGTTGTAACACACCTTGAACTGAGGAATTAATTCCCATCTCTGCTCACTATTAAGGCTCAGAAATTTATCGCAATTATAAAGATAATGCTCACCCTTACAGTGTGGGCACGATGTTGTACCGGAACCAGAAATAATACTAGCGCCGCCACTCGACGACGGCTGCGTTCCGGAGACAGAAACTAATGTTTTAATTTTCTGACCTTTAGGCGACTGTGGTGGCTGAACTTGTGTGTGAGGAAGGTTAGGGCGAGTAAATTCCATCGTTTCTAATAGATCGGCCCGGTTACGAATGAAATCGAGAAATATGGACAAAGAAATGGGCTTTTCTTTATCAAGACGACCTTTGCACTCTTCCCATTCACGCAGCGTCTTCTGTTCGATTTTACGACTCATCATGTGGATGAGAAGAGTGTCCCAATGATCAGTCGGTTCGCCCAGCGACTCTAAAGCTCTCAGGCTTTTATTCAGCTGATCTATGAAACGTCTTAAATTAAACGAAGATTCACTCTTTATTGCGTCTATATTAAATAAATTATTAACATGTGTTTGAATTAATAGGCGCTTATTATCGTACCTCTCACATAACAGCTTCCACGCCACAGAATAGTTGCTGGCAGAGAACTGAATCTCCTGAAGTAGTACAGCAGCAGAGCCTTCTAGCGAGGCCCTGAGGTAGTGGAATTTATTAATTTCTCCTATCGCCTCGTTCGAATGTATAAGACTACTGAAGGTGTCATGGAATTCCAACCAGTTGTTATATGAACCATTAAATTTGGGTAGGTTAATGGTAGGTAATTTAACCAGGCGATGATTGCTCACATGAGAACAACTCTCAAAACTATGCGCATCGGTTTGTAACAATTTAGAATTACGAGAAAGAATCTCCTGAGCCTGTGAAAGGGATTTGTAATAAATCGATTCGAAATCTTCTCTCTCTGTGCTTTGCGAGCTGAAATCGTCAGCGAGGCATTCTATTTTAGTTTGTACTACGTCATATTGTTCAAATAATAATTCGATCTTACCGATTCTTAATTGCAATTCATTTACTTGTTGCTGATTCAACGTACCGCTCAATTCCTCGATGTACTTTCTGAATGTAGTCAGTCGGCCTTTTAGACTAGCTCGTTTTTTAACTAACTCCTTTTCTTCTTTCTCACTCATTTTGGAAGTATTTGGGCAGAAGCGGGCTAGTTAATCTGGCATCGATAGAAGTTACGATTGAAATAATGAACTATATTGACAACTAAAATGAACTATACAGTCACACTATTATCTACGCACCTATAATTAATAAATAAATAATAATTTTACAAGTGTGAGAGATATAGACTATTACCAAAAAAATGCCAACAAAAACACATTAAACAAACCACATAGTTAACCCAGCTTGTAATATGATAAATATAAATAATCTAAACAAAAAACAGAGTAATGGGTTACACATCATTAATTTGTCCTGAATATCAAACTTGGATCACTTCCCTTATTTCCTGGGTATCTTGGCTCGATGGACCATGTAGCGGACGGTTTCTTATTTAGATATTTATATTTGTGAGGAGGAAGATTTTTACAATAAAATAAAATTATGATGCAACTTTCATGACTGACAGTTTATTCTTACCTACATTAGAAACAAAATTTAAAAATTATAAAAATATAAATGACAGCTTTGCAACTAAACTTTTTACTGCGGTTCCGAACACTCAAGCTTACATATTTAAATTTCGGAAATGTTTTTTTACCTCGCATTAATACTGGAAGTTGAGAGGTGATTTTGCTTATAAATATAAATTTATAGGACGATTTACAAAAGCATACATACTAGGCGTATATTTTTTTAGAGTTCCGCATACCTCGCTTTCGTTAATGATCCATTGGTTAGAGCGTTGACTAAAATCATGCCACGGTCCAAGTTTCATTTTGTTTGTCTTGTTGGTTTTTGTCGTACTTATTCTTGTCACATACATTTTGCGCACCTATGCATACTCGACTTATATACAATTACGCGCTGGGGTTCGGGATAAATAAAAAATTCTACTATAGTACAAATTAAAACTGTATTAACACTTACACTTAGAACACTGAACAAATACTTTAAAATTCTTAAATCACTTCCTCCGCTTCGCATCAGGTGATTCCTTCGCTGTTTCCTTGTTCGCTTCGAGCAGATCCGATTACTAACTGACTTAGTGACATCTCTGCAACGCTTTTATAGTCACTACGACATCCCTAGATTAATCTATAACATTCTGGGCAAGTCGAATAGCTTCGATGTGTTTGTTTTCGCTCAATAGATGGCGTTGTACTTCTCGAACGTTCTCCGTTCCTTTGATGTACGTTTCTGCTATTTTGCGACAGATGTCGTTACTCTTACCGGCGTAATAATACGGAGTTATTGTAATATCAGACACAGTACAGCGGATAGTAGAGCGACAGTGTATTTCAGTCGGTTCAACTTCGGCATGCTCCCAGTACCACACCACCAACGCGTAGCCCGGTGTTTTCTTCCAGACCCTAAAAGACCTATAACACGAGACAAAATTCTAGCTACCATAGAGACCATTGAAAGAATGTTTATTTATATAATTATTTTTATGTACATACGGGACCCGAGTATTTCTATAAGCGAACTGACTACGTTTCTAGGCCTGTTTTCATTATTTGAAAGATAATTATTGTTTTAAAGGAAAGATTTTCCACAGAGGTGGTGAAATAGCTCGATAGGCCGAGATATCATAAAAATGTTGATAGCGCGATTCAGACATCTGTCACATGTCTTTTGCTCTATGGTACCTACCGCTACATCCTGTATTAGACGGCAGTAAGGGGGTTATGGTGTTTGAGATCACGTGCGGGCTTAGAAATATTTAACGGAGCCGTTATAAAAGGTGCCCACGTATCGTGTTACCCACACGTCTCTCATCTGTCTGATTTGCCGCAGCCTCCCAAAGAACGTCAAAATCGTGCTCGTAACAAAATAAATGTAGTGGCAATCAATTTCAGAATATCAATTCTAAACAAAAAAACCCAGGGACACCATAAAAAATAGACCAACAGACAAACTTACAATTTAGGATATTATGTGTTGTGAAAAAAGCATTCATACCCTTTTAACAGGAATTAGATGCTTCGTGAAATTAATAAACATGATGACGCAAGCGGGAACTACGACTAGAGATGTGTGGAATATTCTCGATGATTCTAGGGATGAGGTATCGGCTATAAAAGCGTAGTAGGGATGGCACGCAGTCAGTCAGTAATCGGAACTACTCGAAGCGAAACAGCGAACCGATCACCTGAAGCGAAGCGGAACAAGCGAATTGAGAGTTTTAAAGTGTTTGTTGAGTGTTTTAAAGTGTTTGTAAAGTATTTTAAGTGTTGAATACAGTTGTTAGTTATACTTTGGTGAAATTTTTTTTTATTCCGAACCCTCTGCGCGTAACATTATAATTTTATCATCGAAACCGTTCGAGCAGTGAAGTCAGAAAAAATAGCACAGCTGCCTTAGAATTTAAGCTCCGGCATAGTTCTCTTTGAAGGCAAGCCGTCTTAGCCAAGCCTCAGACTTCGAAATCGTGGGATGGCTTAGTGGTTGAATCGGGCAGGAGTCAGATAAAAACAATTTGGGCTACTGTAGCTCATAAACTTGGCAGGACAACTTTAGGGCTCTCGTTTTCACAATAATTTTTGATAATTTAGATACGAATAACGACAATCCTGTCTTTGGTCAACAGTATAAGTCGTCGTGGCCTAAAGGATAAGACGTCCGTTGCATTCGTATCTAGCGATGCACCGGTGTTCGAATCCCGCAGGCGGGTACCAATTTTTGTAATGAAATACGTACTTGATAAATGCTCACGATTGACTTCCACCGTGAAGGAATAACATCGTGTAATAAAAATAAAAAATCCGCAAAATTATAATTTGCGTAATTACTAGTGGTAGGACCTCTTATGAGTCTGCACGGGTAGGTACCATCATCCTGCCTATTTCTGCCGTGAAACATTAATGCATTTCGGTTTAAAGGGCGGGGCAGCCGTTGTAACTGTACTGAGACCTTAGAACTTGTATCTCAAGGTGCGTGGCGCATTTACGTTGTAGATGTCTATGGGCTCCAGTAACCACTTAACACCAGGTGGGCTGTGAGCTCGTCCACTCATCAAAGCAATTTAAAAAAAAATGACTATCATACCGACTTAACCGACTATATTATTTCTCAACTGTACCTAGTACATATGTCCCGCGAGAAGATCCGGCGTGGACGTGACATGCAAGTAATTCTGACACTATCTCTTAACGCTTTTACAAAAAAGGACTTTACTCTGAACCATTTCAATTTTTATTTTAAACGAGATAACAGTATAATGAGTATCCCGCACCGCAAAAAATCTACTATTAAGTACTTTAATGTACTTATTTGATATCCCTTTTTTATGATTGAGAGTTTACTGGTGGTCCTGAGGCCTTTCCAGTTTCACAAGGACAGGTGGGCGAGCAAGGGCTCAGCCAGAAGGGGCGGGACTTGCTAACAGTTACCCGAGCGCCTGCAAGGAAGACTTAACAACTCAAGAGTAGCTGCTTCGCTTTGATATCCCTTCACGAATGCAAAACTACAAATAATAACCAAAACCATGCTTCACAGTCAACATTTTAATTCCATCTATCGAAGTCTTTAATAGATTTTAGTTTTTGAAATGCAGTGAAAATTTAAAAAAACAAATTCAGTAAATTAATAATATATTTCAGCGGCTTGATAACATAAATGGGAAGAGATTATATTGCACACGCGTATGATACTTAATGTGTGATTATTATTATTTTTTCCTACCTAAGCTGGTAGCCTAGAGAGGCAATTCCAGCGTAACCGTAACTAGTAGGTGAGCTCACGGGGCTCAAACCTGACGACGATGCTAACACGAACCCTAGCAAGAGTCGTGCTTCGCAGAATCTACCACCGGATCGGAAACGCGACCCACTGAGAAGATCCGGCGAGAAACTCAGTGGGCTGTGTCTGAGAGTTAATTTACTCGTCGAGCCCTTCGTCGCAAGCGACGGGTTCNATCCGGCGAGAAACTCAGTGGGCTGTGTCTGAGAGTTAATTTACTCGTCGAGCCCTTCGTCGCAAGCGACGGGTTCGACGAGAACGGTGACCGGTGCTTGAAGTACCTAGAAGCACCGTTAGTGGATCGGGAGGATCCGAGATGACGTGTTTTGGGCGACGTCGACTGCTTTCCATTCTGTCCGCAGGATCGGGAATGTGTGTGATTGTATGAATCAGTGAATTTATATACAGTGTTTTGATTTTGTTTCGTTTCTATTCTTGATAGTTGGCGTTAGATGACTGCTAGAGATGTGGTGTGTTTAAGCTCAATTTATGATATAAGAAGCACAGTCTAGGTAGTTCTTGTGGAGCCTGCTACCTCAGAGGACCTAGGGTCCGTCGTCCTGGGACTCGGACGTGGTGTAATTTGCATAAGGCTTTGCCCCACTCATCGCCTGCCATTTCCGAATCAATGTGCGAGACTCGGAAATTTGCCGTTTAGATCAAAGATAATTCCAAATTTTATAGGCAAGTCCTGAACTTATTTCCGATTATTTTCCGTAGTAAACTGCTTTCCGAATCAGTAGTAAAGTTATGAGGATTTGTCTTCTTCATCGTTCCCTCACTGCTGAGGAACGCGACCACATGTGACTTTTCTATATAGTTTTTTATAAAACGACTTTGATATTTATTTTCCCATTTACAGTCTCACTCCATGTGATGATGCCTAGCGATTGAGTACCAAAAATAAAAAATGCAATATCAAACAAATTTCAATACACCCCAAAAAGCCGACAAACTCGGTTTAAAAGAGAAAAAAAAGGTATTCTAAAATATATTGAGCTGGATACACTGAACGCCGGTTAAGACGACCCTATTTAACAAATTCTACATATTTGAATTTCAAATTCACCAGGGGACACACTCGGCGCGTTTTCGAAAAAAAAGAGCGCGAAAAAATGAGATAAAAACAACATGCGGCTTGTTGTTAAAACAAATCATTGCAGAGAATATTATTATGCACAAACGATTTTAACGAATACGATTTTTACATATATTTAATACTATGTACACAACAAAAAGTAATACATGCTGAGACGTCAAAATTAATTTATCACTGAAGAACAACCTACTATAATTCTTATCAAGTACGAGCTGACCCGGCAGACTTCGTAGTGCCTCAATCGATAAATAAAAGACCTAAACTTTTGTATAAAATAAACTTAAAACAAACAAAAGGAATCCGTTCGACGGGGGACACATCAAAGGAAAAACAAAATTGTTATTTTTATTTCATTCAGAGTATTTTCATATTTATTTACCTTTTAAACCTTCTCTGGACTTCCACAAATAATTCAAGACCAAAATTAGTCAAATCGGTCCAGCCGTTCTTGAGTTTTAGCGAAACTAACGAACAGCAATTCATTTTTATATATATCTAATATATAAAATTCAAGTGTCACAATGTTCGTTCCCATACTCCTCCGAAACGGCTCGACCGAATTTCGTGAATCTTAGCGTGCATATCGGTCAGGATTGAGAATCGAACAACATCTATTTTTCATCCCCCTAAATGTTAAGGATGGTCCACCCCTAAATTTTATTTATTTTTTAGACAAAAATTTTTGTTTTTATTTTTTTATGATACAGCATACAAAAATACATATAACCCTAAATTTTCACCCCTCTACGATCAACCCTTATTTTTTATTTGCTAATTAAAACTTTAAATATTTTTGCGAGAATTTTGTTTTTATTTTGTCATGACGTATAATAAAAAAAATCATATTACTCTGAAATTTTCACCCCTCTACGATCAACCCCTATTTTTTATTTGTTAATTATAAACTTTAATTTTTTTGGCAAGTTTTTTATTTTGTTTTGTCATGATTTAAAATAAAAAAAATCGTAATACTCTCAATTTTCACTCTTATACGATCAACCCCTATTTTTCCATCCCGATTAATATATTTTTTATTCTATGCACAGATCCGCAATAAGGTTGCAAGATGGCAATCAAATATAATTGTAGTACGATAAATTCTTATTCAGAGTTTATAATTTCAAGTTCCTTTAATTATGATTTTTTTAAATTGAATTTGATCTCCCGCCCTCGCCGATCAACTATCAATCGATCAGCTATCCACGCCAGGTGTCACCACTCATCCAGCAAACATCACATAGTAGGGATGAGGACGAAGCCTGTCTCCTGTCTTACTTACTCACTATACATCATAGATTATACACTTAATATATATAAGGTATTATGTGGTTAAATGAGGTTTTTTTTCTACAGTAGAATTTCCCTAGAAATCTTATTTACAACGTTTGCCGGGTCAGCTAGTATAAGTATAGATTAACGATTATGCTGTTTCTAAAGTAATAAATAGTCTCTCGACGACGCTCACCAAGTCTTAGTTACAGTCCAAACTAATAAATTGTTAATCGATTCATCTTGTCTCCTCATAGAAGCTCCGGTACGGGCCCTAGAGCAATCCCTTTACCCGCAGAACTGAAAAACTTTATGTCAGAAATACGGTAGTACGGTTCATACGGTAGTTTAGTCTTGTATAGCCTGTAAAACGAATCTAATTATAAATTACGTAATTACTGGTGGGTAGGTAGGGGTTACGGGTAGGTACCACCGCCCTGCCTATTTCTGCCGTGAAGCAGTAATGCGTTTCGGTTTGAAGGGTGGGGCAGCCGTTGTAACTATACTGAGATCTTAGAACTTATATCTCAAGGTGAGTGGCGCATTTGCGTTGTAGATATCCATGGGCTCCAGTAACCACTTAACACCAGGTGGGCTGTGAGCTCGTTTACCCATCTAAGCAATAAAAAAAATATCTAAATGACACTGCTACTATTTATTTATTTATTTAGACACACCGACAGCAATACACACAAAACATTCAATCTTAAAATTAACATGAATAAAATTGAGTACTGGTATGTAAGCCAGTTACAGGCACGTACAGCAATCTCTTATAACACACTATGACATGTTACAGCAATTTTACAAACAGCGGAAAAATAGGATAAATTTAAATGTTAACAGTACGACAAGAAAAATATTGAAAAGAACATGAAAACAAGATTTAACTACTTAACATTCTCTCATCAATTATAAACAAAGGAACTTGGATACTAGTTTGTTTTTATGCACTATATGTACTATAATCAGTGCGTATTGCTATTTACATCTGTATAATATGAATAGGATGGGAATATAACTCGATTGCCCCTATATATCTGATAAGTCATTTCTTACTGGTGGTGGGACCTCTTTAAGTCCGCGCGGGTAGGTACCACCACTCTGTCTATTTCTGCCGTGAAGCAGTAATGCGTTTCGGTTTGAAGGGTTTGGCAGCTGTTGTAACTAAATTTGAGATCTTAGAACTTATTTCTCAAGGTGGGTGGCGCACTTACGTTGGCTGTGAACTCATACACCCATCACAGCAATAAAAATTTTTTATGATTAATGATTAAAATATTGATGATTAAAAGAGAGTTATATGTGGATCGAAAGTCAAACTTGTATATACCTAATAGCAACGCATACGTATAGAAAAAATTGCTATTGCAACCGTTGCTGCCGGGCTGGTCTGGGAGTTGCTCATTGAGTTAGTAGACACTCTGTGGGACCATCGTGCAATTTACACCTTCTTACGCGCCTTTCCCAAGGCATAATCTCTTTGGAGACGCTACAGTGCGACATAACCCGGGCTGATGAGGGATCAGCCAGATCCTAAGCAAATTCACCAAAGTAAAAAAGGGACCAGAGAGTGATAAAAAACACTTGTTCGTCCCGGGAAAATACAATCTGTTTCATAAAAACATCTGACAAACATGTGACGATTTACCACAAGTAATTAAATACTAGTAAGGCACCTCCCAAACAGTCTAAAACGAGATTGTATCTATGTACAAATCAAGAGGATTAATCTCGTATTCGTCTGTATCCCAAACAAACACTTCGTTATGTGTCCTATTGATGATTTCCGTTGCCACAGTCGAAAGCTGTTGCCGAACAATTGTCGCTGCTCGGTAACTAGGATACAGGATATAACAAACAGTCAATAAACTTTACACGATAATTACTTATTCACGAACGTTTTAAAAATACAAAGATGTTCTTCTGGCTCGGTCTCTTCATTGCTGAAGGTCGTGTCTAATTTGTAATGTTGACCACTCGATGCACAAAGCTTCCCTATGTCTTCCTGTCCTCGGTGGCCTTTATAGCTTCGGTTATTGGCATGCTGGTGAGCATCTTTACCAGATCAGATCAGCGGGTACGTAAGCGTCCGCGTGATCTTCTCCCGTCAACATGACCAACTGCCATCAGCTTCTCTAAGTTATCGGGGCCTCTACGAGCGATATGACCGAAGTACGTGAGAATACGTTGGAAGCAGATAGCGGACAGCCTTGTGGCAATACCGAGCTCTTTCAGAATGGACAGGTTGGTCTGACGTGCTGTCCATAGAATTCGCAACATCCGTCTCCACCACCACATTTCAAAAGCGTCGATCTTTACCCTCGAAGATCTAGATCCAGTAATTAAAAGAAAGACTAGGGAGTATTCATGCTACTAAGAATTGAGGCTCTTGGCAGAAGATAGCTGACACCAACTGTTTCTTTATAGTGACAACTCTCAACGTTGAAGAAAGTAATGCAGGCGGAGTTACAGCTTTTAAAATATCAAAATTATTTATGAAAAAAGTATCGAGAGCGAACGTTGATGACAAAGTGTTACAAGAGTGATTTGTTTAGGAGCTACAGTTTCACGTGCAATCATCTTCTTTTCGTGAACCTTGGCAATTAAAAAATTAGGATAGGTTAATTTATGAAAAATGGCTGAATATTAGTAACGCGAAAGGATATTAGTAGCGGCAGGGAGTCAGGATCGACATCCGTATCTTCTGATCAATCGGGACTTTGATTTCTTTAGTTTCTTATATTAAAGGTCCGGTTTGTTGTGTAATCGCACGCGTTGGTCATATATACTTTGTGATGACTCATTCACTGACAATCATTATTTCAACAACACTCAGTGTCTGTATGCTCTAATGACTAGATCGTGTGCTTGTACTACGAAACGCTAAGTTGTATAACGTTCTTTTGGTTGTACATGAGTATAATGTGTAAATCAACAATATTTTAGCAACTTAGGTACTATACTATAGTTGGAGTCTGAAGTCGTCGTGACTTAAAGGATAAGATGTCCGGTGCATTCGTATGTAGCGATGCACCGGTGTTCGATTCCCGCAGGCGGGTACCAATTTTTATAATGAAATATTTACTTAATAAATGTTCACGATTGACTTCCTCGGTGAAGGAATAACATGGTGTGATAAAAATCTAACCCGCAAAATTATAATTTGCGTAATCACTGGTGGTAGGACCTCTTGGGAGTCCGCACAGGTGGGTGCCACCACTCCGCCTATTTCCGCCGTGAAGGAGTGATGCGTTTCGGTTCGAAGGGTGGGGTAGCCGTTGTAACTATACTGAGACCTTGGAACTTATATCTCGAGGTGGGTTATAGATGTCTATGGGCTCCAGTAACCATTTAACACCAGGTGGGCTGTAAGCTCGTCCATCCATCTAAGCAATAAAAAATAAAGTATATTCTTCTTTCTAATCGGATACTCTTGGCAGAGTAGTGGTGGCTGTCTATGGACAGGGTTGCGTCTTATCGTCGTACCTCGTTTCCAAGGCAATCGCATGTCGAGCGATGTTCCTCCATTAGAGGCGGTTGTTGGCATTGCGAGCTCATTGTACTGCGGTGGCTGTCGTACTGCAGGTGATGAGGTCAATTCAGCGCGTTTGGGATCGACCTCGAAGTCTTCTGCCTTCTGGAGTCTATAGTCTGGAGATAAAACTGTGATTCCATTAACGTCATAATTATTCTTAACACACTGTCTAATTTGAACTGGCAAGTAATATCAATATAAAAGTAAACAATCGGAAACACCCTTCGCCTTCAATACAGCTTTTTAATTAACGTCCCCCCCTTATTTTGATGGCCCCGAAATCGTTCTGGAAGCTTCTGTACCTTAGATTTAATTACTCGATCGCAGTTCCGTTTTACGTTTAACTTAATTAACCTTCGTTCGTTTTTGATAACGTTTCAGAATTTATGTTCAGTTTTCGTTTGCCGTTACTTCATTATGATTCGTTGCGGATACTACATGAAGCAATTTTAGATGTACCCAATTTGGAAGAAGAAAAAAACTAGGAAAATACGCATGCCATTCTAGTTTCTGTTTTGTTAAGTTTAAAATCTAATATTTTTAAGACAAGGTCACGTGTGAGCCATGTGTCATAAAGGAATATTGTTTGAACTCTGTCCATTCAAAGTTAGCGAATGACAGTAAGATGATTTTTGTATAAGAGCCTTTTGAAAATTTCCGCCTAGTATACTCGTAAATTATTGAAATCAAATATAATGTCAACGTCAATATAACGTCTGAATTAGTATAATAACATACTGGTGGTAGGACCTCTTGTGAGTCCGCATGGGTAGGTACCACCATCCAGCCTATTTCTGCCGTGAAGCAGTAATGCGTTTCGGTTTGAAGGGTGGGGCAGCCGTTGCAACTATACTGAGACCTTAGAACTTATATCTCAAGGTCGGTGGCGGATTTGCCTTATAGATGTCTATGGGCTCCAGTAACCACTTAACACCAGGTAGGCTGCGAGCTCGTCCACCGATGTAAGCAATAAAAAAAAAGTATTATGATCACGCAACACACAAGCCACGAGAATACTTCCACTAAAAATTCTCTTAGAAAAACAAGATCCGTATTCAAAACTGTGACATTTCTTCCTTCATATTTACCAAGCTGAACACCTGTTTATCCGGCTGTCCGGAGCGTAGCAGATGTTCCAAGACCAGGAACGGTTCATAAACCGGCTAAATTGCTCGGTTACAATCGTTTGCATAGACATAACCGGCGAGGTGCCATTCTGTAGATACGATGCGTTTGGAAGTTAAGACAAACAGTATAGAAACTAAATGTTTTATTAAAGGAAAGATGAATATTGCTTATACTATCGAAACAATATATTACTAACTAATGCACATTCTATATTGCCTTCATAGAGTGATAATTCTTAAACTTTAAAACCGCCCATGTATATTAGTATATGTAGAGATTGAAAATTATAAATAATCGAATATTCCTTGAGCAGTGATCTATTCTGGGAGTGTATTTTGTGTCAGGTGTCATCAAAGTCGGTATAGCCCTAAAAACATCCTTGAGTACGTGGTCTGCTCCCAAAATCTATACATATAAATAAAATTAGAGTGTCTGTTTGTAACATCGAAATAACCGCTTTTTACTACGTGCATATGAATATATATACGGTACATATACCAAAATAACATATTTTACAATTTTTGTCTGTCTTTCTGTCTGTCTGCCTGTCTGTTTGTTCCGGCTAATCTCTGGAAAGCCTGACCGATTTTGACGGAACTTTCATTGATAAGTAGCTGATGATATAAGGAGTAACTTAGGCTACTTTTCTTAGACTAGTTTTGCCCCGCGGCGTCACCCGCGCTACGACAATAACCGCGGGTAGCATCGCGAGACTGAACCATTCAATAATAAAATTTAATTAATGTTTCCGAAGCAAAGCGAGGGCGGTTCGTTAGTCTGTAATAAAATCCCAGACTGCCAAATATGAAAGACCGAGTGAAGTCTTTCATATTTGGCAGTCTGGGATTTTAATAATTAATTAATAGTTTCAATCGTACATCATACCGGATCTCCCTAACACTATCTAAAAACTCGGCAGCTAAAACTGCGATAAGAGACCATCGATATAAAACAGTGACGAAACGCGAGAGTGTCTGCCAACCCGTTTGGAAACAGCGATACACCCGACACTCAACCGTAGACACTTTATAGTTTTCCTTTATCTTTCTTAATAGCTCCGCAGTAAGTACTATCTCTAACACAAACGCGTTAAGGTAACCTCATGCAATTTCTAACAGCATAATCTATAGCTATTTTTTATGTCCATGTAGTAGAAATAACGCAGAAGATTACGTCACAGCTGTCTATGATTTTCTTTTGCGAATTATCTCATAAAATGTGCAGTCAGTTACAAACTTTAAATTTTCCATCTATTTACCATATTTTCGATTCGTTTATTACCTTTAACCTTGAAAATATGAAGGTAGAGTGAGTAGTGGTTTTATATGTTAGATTTTAAATACAAAGAAATTATTTGAATTTATTACTACATAGTTTTGTATTTGAAGAATCCATACAAAGCAGTATAAACATAAAAATCGAACGTTCAATATCCAAATCTCACTCCTCCATTGATCAGAAGGATCACCGAAAAACAATTGTTTTCATAATCAAAATCACGTAATTTCGTTCCGGGAAAACGGAAAACCCAATAAATCAAAAAGAAAATCACCTAATTATGCAAATGCAAGTGGAAAATCGTCCGGGAACAAAAGGAATAAGAATCCGAAGTGTTTATTTCCAGCGTTTTTTTTTTTTTTTATGTTAATTATATTTGAATGGTAACGTTTTTTTTTTCTCTCGGACGGTAACGCTTTTTTGCGTTACACAATTTGAAATTCAAATTTCGAAATCGTGTTCCACGGTTATTCAAATTTCGTGTTTCGAGGGCCAATGAGGCGGAAATATGAGTGTCATCCCTCATTTCACTTTCATCCAATTTGTTTCGTAACACTTGTGTTCTTGATTGTACTTGACGTTTATTATTGATTTAGTAATAGAGAATTGTTTACTAGCCGAAATAACTCATAGTAATATCTTTATTTTTTTAGACGATTCTATTTAGATAATACAGGTATGTACTCATGCAATAAAGAAAAAACAGGCAATAAAAATAAACTCCAGCCCTGCTCGAGATCTTATTTATAGCTATGATGTTTTAGTAAAACTGAAGAGTTCACAGCTCAGCCGGCGTAGAGTGGTTATACACGTAGAATGCTCTCAAAAATAAGATCAAATTTTAATTATTCAATGTGACTACACTTAAAGCGTGAATGCATGATTACTTCGCAAACGAAAGAGGGAGGGTGATGAATCTAGCACCAGTACACAAGACATGGATTAGGAGAAGGGCTATCTTATGAAGAACCCAACATTATCCTTTTTTATGTATGGGGAAATTAGCATCGAGTTTATTAAAATCTTCGAATATTAAATTCACACATATTCTGCTATATTCATACATACATATTTTGGTAGCTCACCATCAGGTGGGCCGTAAGCTCGTCTGCCTACAAGGGCAATAAGTCTTTTTAAAAAATTGGTAATTATATGGAGCGAAATGAGATGAAGTTGATTTATTTGAGATTCTAATCGATTAAGTTGAAACTAAAAGAAACGAGATGAGAAAAGCTCCGTAAAATGATAGTTATTCATTGAGACTTCCATGAACTTTTTGGGATAATCCAAGATATCACGTTTTGCTGTTTCATTTTATTTTTTTACACTTGTGCACTTTTGTAAATGGTAAATAGTTAACAAGTCACCGTAATTATCAGTTTAAACTTAAAGAAACACTAAAATACAAAATAAAATAAATTATACAGCTTGGCCCCTCCCCTTCCCGCCAATAAGTGAACCAGACATTATTATGATAAACTATTATCAAATAAGATGTCTGGCTTAATTTTATTATTTCCCTTTAACTATCCGCAGCAGAAGATTCTTTATAACTTCATAAAAAATGTATGTGCAAAAAAGTGCAAATGGCAACATAAACCGGAGAAACTCCAGAAAAGTGGTACAGATTTAATAAATAAATATTTTTAATACTATAAGTACGTATGTAGACGCCAAAAAAATTGGAGCATATGTACATAAATACAAATTTATTAAAACATACGTGAGAGTGTTGTCTATAAATTGTAGAGTTTAAAAAATATTCAACATTCCTAATTCAGAGGTAGAGTTTGTTGTCAGAACGCGCGAGATTCTACCACCAGCCTGCCATTGACTTCATTTTCTTCTACTTCTTCTTCCTTTTATCATTGACTTACGCTTTAAGTTTTGAGAGCTAAAACGAAGTTATTAAGTACCGTAAGCTCTACTTATAACATGCTTACCCCAAAATAGCTTTTGGAATTAGAGCACATCACTTAATACCACAGAAAAGGGACAGTAATACACATCAATTTTATTACGATCCGGCTCAGGCGTAAAACGAGTTATTCAAAAACTATTTCGAGCATAAAACATATTAAACGTATAAGTGTGCTCGTGGATCGCGAGCGCGAAATATTACACCTTCAACATTCTGATTTAATTAAACATCCGATACCGTACTTCAGTATGGTTGCGTGACGGTATGTAGCTGTGTATTTTTTTAAGCACTGAATCCGTTGTATTTCAGATCCTTTTTGATTGGGCAAAATAACTGTTCTTTTACTGATGGTAGGACGTCTTGTGAGTCCATACGGGTAGGTAACATCGATGTCGTACCGGCGACGGCGAGCCTTCGGCGCGCACTGTGCGGTACCGTGGGTTTCGTGGAGTCGGAGTGGTGGGGCTCGATGGGGTTTAGTCGGTAGTCGTTCTGCGGGGCAAGTGCTTCGCGCGCCTTTTTCAAGGCGTAGTCTCCTGTGAGAAATTGGGGGAGGTGAAGGACCTCGGCCCTTCTTCCTCTCAGGAGGCGCCGGAGTCCGACATAACCCGGTCCGTTACCTCCCTCGACCGGGTATCCGTAAATGGATTCCCCAGCGTTAAAAAAAAAAAAAAAAAAAAACAAAAAAAAGGTAACATCGATGTCACCTATAGATGAGATTGAAGACTTATTAATGCTGCTCCATCCTACATTAAAGTTGTCGTAGCCTAAAGGATAAGACGTCCGGTGCATTCGTATATAGCGATGCAACGGTATTTGAATCCCGCAGGCGGGTACCAATTTTTGTAATGAAATACGTACTTAACAATTGTTCACGATTGACTTGCACGGTGAAGGAATAACATCCTCTAATAAAAATCAAACCCGAAAAAATATAATTTGCGTAATTATTGGTGGTAGGACCTCTTGTGAGTCCGCGCGGGTAGGTACCACCACCCCGCCGGTTTCTGCCGTGAAGCAGTAAAGCGTTTCAGTTTGAAGGGTTGTAGCCGTTGTAACTATACTGAGACCTTAGAACTTATATCTCAAGGTGGGTGGCGCATTTACGTTTTAGATGTCTATGGGCTCCAGTAACCACTTAACACCAGGTGTGCTGTGAGTTCGTCCACCCATCTAAGCAATAAAAAATAAAATAAAAAATAAACAGTGATTGCATATTTAGGTTGCATTCGTATTATCAATGGAACAATTGTTAAGTTCGATCTGCTGGGTATACGCTGACGCTTCCATGATAGTGATATTGCTATGCCTGTAAGAGTAACGCCATCTGTTATCAAATAGGAGAAACGAATATCAAAAGAACTACTAATATCGAGAACGCTTGAGAAGTGTAACGCCATCTATTATTAAATAGTGAAATCATATTTCGAAACGACTAATACTACCGGGAATATTCTCGATAATTGTAAACTTGTCATGTCGACTATAAAAGCGTTGCAAAGATGACATGAAGGGGAAATAATAGGTTCTACTCGAAGCGAAACAGCGAACAGATCACCTGAAGCGAAGCAGGAGAAGTGAATTGCGAACTGTGAAGTGTGCCTTATGTTCTATGTGCTAATAAGACTTTTAACTTCTGCGAAAAAATTCTTCTATTTCGGTGAAAGTTTTGTTTACTTTTTATTTATTTATTTAGCCCAAGCGCGTAACAATATAACCGTTAAATTATAAACTCCATGTTTTTTAGTAAAAGAAAGAGACAGCTAATCCTGTCTTCTTTAATTTTCAATGTACTTGAAAGACGTAACGTTCTAATTCTACGTCACGATAATTTTCACATAACACGTCTAGTAGTAGTAAATCATTCAATACATCGTGCATCGACTTCTAACAATTAAGCATACATATTGCACAGGAAACATTAAAGGGATGTCTCGTTTCCCGAAAGTAACAACAAACAAGGTAGTTTAGCGAACAAGAAGTCACTAAACTAACATTAAACTTTACAGTAACTTGAATCGAGCTTATGTAATAAGCTAACTTGCAGAATGTCTGATGTACCTACGACCAAATATTGGATGATGTTGTAATGACGCAAAGTATAATTTAGAGCATGAATTTTCTCGAATAGCCGAGGCTGCTTTTAGCCCAACCTGATGGGTGGAAAATTTTTAGACAGTTTTCAGTGGCAAATTTTTCTTTTGTTATTTTTATCATCGTTTGGTATATTTTTTTTGTTAGATAGCGATTTATTGTTTCGCATTCGACTAAATGGTAGCTTTATTTAAGAGCGGGCAACACTGAATTATTTAAATAATTACCCTCAGGCTCGGTGGAGTGACGATTTATGCAGGGTGATTGGGAAAAGCTGGATGAGAGAAGTCGAGGACCATGCTCGGAGAGGCCTATGTCCAGCAGTAGACTGCTCTAAGCTGTTAATAATGATGATGGACACCGAGTAGAGTTGCGTTGGTTATGGCAAACGAACGTAGTCATTCTATTCTCTTGTTGACAGCGATCGCCCGTAATCGTCAAGCAAAACACGTTGGGTGCGTGGCGGCTCCAACGTTTACCTGCAACTAATTACGAACAGAATGGAGATGGATTGTCCATTCTTCTTAGCATGGAATCGCCTAAATGTGGCGGGATAAATATATATGTATTGCAAAACTGTATTTTTATATATGGTCTGAAATAAATGATTATTCTTATTATTAAATCACTAATTGTAATCCCTGATTGTTTAATTAATTCAACCATGTGTATAATTAAAGTATTAAAAGTCTTTAGGCTGTCATGTTACAAGTTATTAATGCCACGAAGCAGTCATATGTTTTGATTGGAAGGTTGTGATAGTCGCTGTACAATATAATTGTGACTTCTTTGGGGCGTTTAATTAGCTCTGATAAACATCACAGTAATTTTTCGGATCGGGGCACAATCCGCTGAGAAGAGCTAGCGAAAAACTCAGCGGGATGATTTTTTTTTCTTCCTAAGCTGATAGCCTGATAGGCTATTTCAGCGTAGCCTTAACTAGTAGGTGAGCTCACGGGGCTCAAACCGGAGTGATGCTAACACTGACCCTAGGAAGAGCAGTGCTTCGCAGAATCTACCACCGGATCGGAAACGCGACCCATTGAGAAGATCCGGCGAGAAACTCAGTGGGCTGGAGGAATGATGTATTGGTTAGGTTACATATCGAACTATTTGACGAGTATGATAACCAGAGTCCGTAAGTCTGCTCCTAACGCTAGAGCTGACGTCTAATGACAATTTTAGTTAATCAGATGGATGCCAAGTGGACTGCATAGTACACGCGTAGCTGCAATAAATGAAAGTGCGTTAACTTAATGTTGTCGATTAACTTGATGGTTTATTTTTAAGCTATGGCATAGCTTTTATCGCGGGCTTTGAGCGCGGCGACCGAATCTAGAAATTCTGTAACGAAAATAAAACCTAACACACCCCACTCCGCACACCATGTTTCTTTTTATTTTTTTATTACTTAGATGTAGCTCGCCACCATGTAGCTCACGTTCAACACATTCACACGTTGCGCTTATATAGTGTTTGTGAATAAGCGCGCGGCGTGACGTCGCACTGCATGCGCATCATGAAATGTTTGCTCATCTCTCTCTTGCGCGGTCTAGCTTATGAGTATGAAGGGGACAGTTAATGTTTTGCTTTTGTTAGTGTTTATAAATATAGCGTGGTCTTTTTTTATTATTGTTTTAATATAAAATAATTATTGTCTAATTAATTGCATAAGTTGATAAAACATTCTATGCTATAGCTTTACCGCGGCAGTTCCCGAGTGCCACACGTGTTTTTTTTAAATACCAATATCCTTATCGAATGACACTTACCGGTATTATTCTCAAAACCGAATTACTTAGGATTTCCCTAAAAACTATACCCCAAAAATATATGCCTGCATCTTACCACAATGTATCGTGCTGGAATCAGCGCAGCAATATTCGGAAGCCTTTCAATAACTGTGCCTGCTGATCAATTACACGTAACTAAATGAACATTGGACGATACATTTTTGGAACATGTGACCCGTGCTTTTTAATCCAAGCAGAATTGATGTCGCGTCGTTATTCTTCAGTTAAATAAGTTAGTTTGAGAGTAAGAGGGTAGCTTTTTTAGCTTTTTATTGCCCTTGTAGACATACGAGCATACGGCCCACCTGATGGTAAGTGGTCACCGTCGCTCATGGACGTCAGCAATGCCAGGGGCAGAGCCAAGCCGCTGCCTGCCATTAAGTACTCCCCACAAGCCTCGTTTCAAGAAGGATGTCATAGCGCTCGGGAAACACCGTGGAGGGAAGCTCAAAGTCGCATAGTACGTGGCAAAAAGATCTTTGGAAATGCAAAACGAATTATTCGAGCTTTAAGGAAATTTAGACTGATGCAAGCTAAAGTTTTTCCGATTTGTTAATAATTTGAAACTGCCTATTGGCTAAGACTAGAGGCATTCAGTTCTGGCCGCCCATAGTTTAGTTCACATTTAGGCCACACATTTGTATAGCTTAGTAATAATTTCTGTGTGCTGTCCTATTCGATTGTAAGGTTTTTATTGATTTTTAATAAAAAGGAAGCCAACTACTAGATTAGATAATTGTTATCGAGAAAATGATAGCCCAAGTCAAAGCGGCAGATCTCAAGATAATGCTAGTTCGTTCTATGTGAAATGAAAAGTGAAAATTTAGAATATTTTTAAAGAAAATTAGACGGTAGTCAGCATAATATTCAGATATCGACAAATAACACTTTATTCGTCCGCGGCCACGAAGACTACAAAATATTCGACTCGTATCTTGACATAACTAAATATAAATATGTATTATATTAATATAACCTATTATTATTCGGACAAACGCATCAATTCTGGAAGAACTAGGCGTCTCCTTAAGACTCTCCACCATTTGCCTACGTGGGATTTTAGAGTTTTTCGGTCACGTTGCGAGGAAAAAGGGTGACGATCTCGAAAGACTTCTCATCACCGGCAAAGTGGAAGGAAAGAGGCCTAGGGGGCGTAGTCCCATGCTCTGGTCCGATCAGATTAAGACGACTTTGGAATCCTGCATCAATGTCGCTATCCACTGCGCGGAGGACAGAAGTGAATGAAGGAACATAGTCCTGACAAAAGTGCTCAGTAAAGGTCACGACCCTCAGAACTGAGGAATACGACGCACGGAGGAGGATTATTATTTATATGCATTTGATGCGAGTAGATCGGAATTCGTGATTCAAGGAATAACATTTCACTTCAATGATCAGACAAATAATAAAATCATACAAACTCATCCACATCCTATTTTTTGTTAGGAACATAATTACTATTTAGTCTTTAAATTGCATTGTTGATGTCCATGATGATGTTCATAGCATCGGTGACCACTGAACCGGTGGGCCGTGCGGCTCGTTCGCCTAAAATGTCCATAAAAAGTACCTACAGACTGAAGCGGACGTGAGGCTTATCTTCTGCATGTGCCTAGTCAATTAAATATAACCCGTTAGAGTCTTGGTTAAAATTAAATAGCACACATATAAACATTTACAGCATATCTTAGTAAAGACCCGCTTTAGTACAAAATGGTACCAGGAAAGCAGAATCAATGTGGAGTTCGGCTAAACGTTTGGGTCGGATGCAAACAGCACCCCGGGGTGCTAAAGACCGCGTTTAAAATAATACAACCCGGTCTCTAGGTCTCGACGGTGCTTTCCAGCAATGCCGAGTCTCGAATAAGTTTTTATTAAAATATTTGTTGTACGTGTTTCGGTCTTTGTCGCAATAAACAATTGTAGAAACTGTGTGACGTCACCTCTGTTGCTTTGAAACACGAACTCGTTGACCTCATAACCGCAATGTAATATAATTTTAAAATGAATTACTTTAAACTTTAGTGTTCGAATTAAAAGATTGAAAACGTTTTCAAGCTATCTTGATAGTGATCCCAAAAGGGGATCTTTTAAAATTTTGCTATGTGTGCAGCAAAGGAATTCCCGAGAAAACCTTTCAGAAGCAGACAACAGTTTCAATAGTTCAGATATCGGGTTTTATTCGATCGCTTCAATACGTTTCGCGCGGTTATCGCTGGTTCTGTTCGGTTTTCGTACCGGTCCTATCCGGATTTCACCGGAGGAAGCCGCCAGAAACCGGATTGATTCGGATCTATTGAGAGACGACGTCGTAAAATACGAAATTGTTCGAATTTGTTGTTAGAGAAACGTTTTATTGGAGACATACTGTTTTTTTGTGCTTTTTTATGTATTATCTTCGTTCCTAAAAACATGCCAGTCCTTTAATAACATTTTTTCTGATGTACGTCTATAGAAGTATTAGTCAGAATTAAACATAATAAGTATTTTAGCCGCNAAAAAAAAAAAAAAAATAAATAATTACCCTCAGGCTCGGTGGAGTGACGATTTATGCAGGGTGATTGGGAAAAGCTGGATGAGAGAAGTCGAGGACCATGCTCGGAGAGGCCTATGTCCAGCAGTAGACTGCTCTAAGCTGTTAATAATGATGATGGACACCGAGTAGAGTTGCGTTGGTTATGGCAAACGAACGTAGTCATTCTATTCTCTTGTTGACAGCGACCGCCCGTATTCGTCAAGCAAAACACGTTGGGTGCGTGGCGGCTCCAACGTTTACCTGCAATTAATTACGAAGAGAATGGAGATGGATTGTCCATTCTTCTT
Organism: Bombyx mandarina; assembly: GCF_003987935.1. Next base: position 188,634 of record NW_021011518.1, on the reverse strand, counting down.
AGCATGGAATCGCCTAAATGTGGCGGGATAAATATATATGTATTTCAAAACTGTATTTTTATATATGGGCTAAAATATGGTCTGAAATAAATGATTATTCTTATTATTAAATCACTAATTGTAATCCCTGATTGTTTAATTAATTCAACCATGTGTATAATTAAAGTATTAAAAGTCTTTAGGCTGTCATGTTACAAGTTATTAATGCCACGAAGCAGTCATATGTTTTGATTGGAAGGTTGTGATAGTCGCTGTACAATATAATTGTGACTTCTTTGGGGCGTTTAATAAGCTCTGATAAGCATCACAGTAATTTTTCGGATCGGGGCGCAATCCGCTGAGAAGAGCTAGCGAAAAACTCAGCGGGATGATTTTTTTTTTCTTCCTAAGCTGATAGCCTGAGAGGCTATTTCAGCGTAGCCTTAACTAGTAGGTGAGCTCACGGGGCTCAAACCGGAGTGATGCTAACACTGACCCTAGGAAGAGCAGTGCTTCGCAGAATCTACCACCGGATCGGAAACGCGACCCATTGAGAAGATCCGGCGAGAAACTCAGTGGGCTGGAGGGATGATGTATTGGTTAGGTTACATATCGAACTATTTGACGAGTATGATAACCAGAGTCCGTAAGTCTTCTCCTAACGCTAGAGCTGACGTCTAATGACAATTTTAGTTAATCAGATGGATGCCAAGTAGACTGCATAGTACACGCGTAGCTGCAATAAATGAAAGTGCGTTAACTTAATGTTGTCGATTAACTTGATGGTTTATTTTTAAGCTATGGCATAGCTTTTATCGCGGGCTTTGAGCGCGGCGACCGAATCTAGAAATTCTGTAACGAAAATAAAACCTAACACACCCCACTCCGCCCACCATGTTTTTTTTTATTTTTTATTACTTAGATGTAGCTCGCCACCATGTAGCTCACGTTCAACACATTCACACGTTGCGCTTATATAGTGTTTATGAATAAGCGTGCGGCGTGACGTCGCACTGCATGCGTATCATGAAATGTTTGCTCATCTCTCTCTTGCGCGGTCTGGCTTATGAGTATGAAGGGGACAGTTAATGTTTTGCTTTTGTTAGTGTTTATAAATATAGCGTGGTCTTTTTTTATTATTGTTTTAATATAAAATAATTATTGTCTAATTAATTGCACAAGTTGATAAAACATTCTATGCTATAGCTTTACCGCAGCAGTTCCCGAGTGCCACACGTGTTTTTTTTAAATACCAATATCCTTATCGAATGACACTTACCGGTATTATTCTCAAAACCGAATTACTTAGGATTGCCCTAAAAACTATGCCCCAAAAATATATGCCTGCATCTTACCACAATGTATCGTGCTGGAATCAGCGCAGCAATATTCGGAAGCCTTTCAATAACTGTGCCTGCTGATCAATTACACGTAACTAAATGAACATTGGACGATACATTTTTGGAACATGTGACCCGTGCTTTTTAATCCAAGCAGAATTGATGTCGCGTCGTTATTCTTCAGTTAAATAAGTTAGTTTGAGAGTAAGAGGGCAGCTTTTTTAGCTTTTTATTGCCCTTGTAGACATACGAGCATACGGCCCACCTGATGGTAAGTGGTCACCGTCGCTCATGGGCGTCAGCAATGCCAAGGGCAGAGCCAAGTCGCTGTCTGCCATTAAGTACTCTCCACAAGCCTCGTTTGAAGAAGGACATGTCATAGCGCTCTGGAAACTCCGTGGAGGGGAGCTCATTCCAAAGCCGGATCGTACGTGGCAAAAAAGATCTCTGGAAACGCAAAACGAATTATTCGAGCTTTAAGGAAATTTAGACTGATGCAAGCTAAAGTGTTTCCGATTTGTTAATAATTTGAAACTGCCTAATGGCTAAGACAAGAGGCATTCAGTTGTGGCCGCCCATAGTTTAGTTCACATTTAGGCCGCACATTTGCATAGTTTAGTAATTGCTGTGTGCTGTCCTATTCGATTGTAAGATTTTTATTGATTTTTAATAAAAAGGAAGCCAACTACTAGATTAGATAATTGTTATCGAGAAAATGATAGCCCAAGTCAAAGCGGCAGATCTCAAGATAATGCTAGTTCGTTGTATGTGAAATGAAAAGTGAACATTTAGAATATTTTTAAAGAAAATTAGACGGTAGTCAGCATAATATTCAGATATCGACAAATAACACTTTATTCGTCCGCGGCCACGAAGACTACAAAATATTCGACTCGTATCTTGACATAACTAAATATAAATATGTATTCTATTAATATAACCTATTATTATTCGGACAAACGCATCAATTTTGGAAGAACTAGGCGTCTCCTTAAGACTCTCCACCATTTGCCTACGTGGGATTTTAGAGTTTTTCGGTCACGTTGCGAGGAAAAAGGGTGACAATCTCGAAAGACTTCTCATCACCGACAAACTGGAAGAAAAGAGGCCTAGGAGACGTAGTCCCATGCTCTGGTCCGATCAGAAGACGGCTTTGGAATCCAGCATCAATGTCGCTATCCACTGCGCGGAGGACAGAAGTGAATGAAGGAACATAGTCCTGACAAAAGTGCTCAGTAAAGGTCACGACCCTCAGAACTGAGGAATACGATGCACGGAGGAGGATTATTATTTATATGCATTTGATGCGAGTAGATCGGAATTCGTGATTCAAGGAATAACATTTCACTTCAATGATCGGGCAAATAATAAAATCATACAAACTCATCCACATCCCATCTTTTTGTTAGGAACATAATTCCTATTTAGTCTTTAAATTGCATTGTTGATGTCCATGATGATGTTCATAGCATCGGTGACCACTGAACATCAGGTGGGTCGCATGCTCGTCCGCCTAAAATGACCATAAAAATACCTGGAGACTGAAGCGGATGTGAGGGTTATCTTCTGCATGTGGCTAGCCAATAAAATATAACCCGTTAGAGCCTTGATTAAAATTAAATAGCACACATATAAACATTTATAGCATATCTTAGTAAAGACCCGCTTTAGTACAAAATGGTACCAGGAAAGCAGAATCAATGTGGAATACGGTTAAACGCTTGGGTCGGATGCAAACAGCACCCCGGGGTGCTAAAGACCGCGTTTAAAATAATACAACCCGGTCTCTAGGTCTCGACGGTGCTTTCCAGCAATGCCGAGGCTCGAATAAGTTTTTATTAAAATATTTGTTGTACGTGTTTCGGTCTTTGTCGCAATAAACAATTGTAGAAACTGTGTGACGTCACCTCTGTTGCTTTGAAACACGAATTCGTTGACCTCATAACCGCAATGTAATATATTTTTAAAATGAATTACTTTAAACTTTAATGTTCGAGTTAAAAGATTGAAAACGTTTTCAAGCTATCTTGATAGTGATCCCAAAAGGGGATCTTTTAAAATTTTGCTATGTGTGCAGCAAAGGAATTCCCGAGAAAACCTTTCAGAAGCAGACAACAGTTTCAATAGTTCAGATATCGGGTTTTATTCGATCGCTTCAATACGTTTCGCGCGGTTATCGCTAGTTCTGTTCGGTTTTCGTACCGGTCCTATCCGGATTTCACCGGAGGAAGCCGCCAGAAACCGGATTGATTCGGATCTATTGAGAGACGACGTCGTAAAATACGAAATTGTTCGAATTTGTTGTTAGAAACGTTTTATTGGAGACATACTGTTTTTTGTGCTTTTTTATGTATTATCTTCGTTCTTGAAAACATGCCAGTCCTTTAATAACATTTTTTCTGATGTACGTCTATAGAAGGATTAATCAGAATTAAACATAATAAGTATTTTAGCCGCGAAGACAGCTAGGTCTTTAAAAAAAGTAATTCGGTTTGCTATTACAGTGAGAGAGGGAGAGAGAGAGAGAGAACATACTTTATTGCACACCAAAATACAATAAAATTAACATCAGAAAACAGTCAACAAGCAGATACGTTTGTACAATAGGCGGTCTTATCACTATAAGCGATCTCTTCCAGACAACCGTTTAATTACTCGAAATTCTGGACAGATAAAGATACAGCAGATGTTTTTTTTGAAGTTATACTTCTTTAGGCGCGTTATGAAAAATTGATCAGAGTGAAATTTTACGATGCGCGCGCATCGTGACACAAAATTAACAGAAATGAAGTTGCCCACTAAAGAAAAAATGCTACCAACAAAACAGAAATGGAACCTCTGTTAGTGGCGCATGTTGGCACGCACGCCGCCTCTGTTCACTGTGTATTTATATTTATAATATTTATCCACATGCTTTGAGTTTCTTCATTTAAACAACGTGTTTTAATTTTGTTTTCATTATACAAGTGCGAATTTTATATGTGCGTCTGAATTATAATCAGAAGTGATTTAAATTAAATATTTAAATCAATACCAATTAATATTAGAAAATATTTATGAAAAAACTGTGCTCAGCAACCTTCTAAGTGCTCCAATACAATTGAGGTTAACTATCCGTATGTATTATTTAGTAATATAAATGACTAAATTATTATTTAATATAATTCATACTAAATATTTTTAAATTATTAACTTTAAATATTTATTATTAATTATTTAATATTTAAAAAAGAAAAAGAAATAAATTTAATAAAAATAAAGCATAACTTCTTACGCGCGTACACAAGTACACGCACCCTTTTTTAAGTAGCATTAATACATTTTTATTCAATCATTATCTAACTACAATAAACAGGACAGGATCTCACCAACTATCTAACTTGTTAATAACAATAAACAGGATTGTGGTACCTACATATTATGTACTGGCTGACACTCCTCACAAGTAATTACATCGTGATATTATACGATGATATTTTCTCGGTACATTTCGTGCCTGTTTCATATGAAAACTGATTTTTATTGGATTTTTTTAAGAAAATTTCACAGGAAAATTAAATAAAGCACATTGTCAAGATAAAAAAAAACTCAACCCGTCTGCAACGGACGCAAACGTAAAACTGAAGTAGATAGTGAATCTGTGAGGTTTCAGATCCTTATTTCCTTCGTCACTGGTTTTATAAATCAGAATACTAGCTACCTAGTGTTTTACTTAGAAGCCCAATACATGTTTCGAGTAACTATTTATATATTTCGAACTACTATTCAAATTTTAATGTAATCTAAAATTAAAGGCGTTTAGAACAATCATTCAGCAAGGATATAAATAAAATTTCTAAAGGTCAATAGGGATGAAAAAATAAATTAAAATTCATAAAAACTCGATCATCAATAAAATATAACAAGCTGAATTCATTCCGAACATAAAGCTTTAAAGCTTTACGGCGTGTATTGACTAAAAAACGAAAGAAAAATTTATATCGGTTTGGAAAGTGTGACAAAGTCCGAATTGTGATGCTCCAAGCGCCGTGACCCGTCCCTGGATTAAAATAATAGGCCGGAATACTAACGCGCCTGACCCTGGAAGAAGCATAGATTAAAGCTATTCATTACATACATCAGATAAAAATATTTAAAAATAAAGTGCTTGATATAAGTCATACTAGGTATCTGCGTCTAGGGGGTACGCGGGGTATGTGGGACTTGACGTCCGCGGGTCCAGGGATATTCTTAGGGCCCTACCGCACCAAACAACTCCCCTTGCACTCTCTCATTCGACATTCGATCTCTGCCAGGGCTCAGAGCCCGGGCAGATTACCCCGGTATGCCCCCTAGTAAGCGTCCCCTAGTAAACCCCCCCGTGACTCGCCCTCGCTTCGCTTCGGGATCTAAAATTTATTATAGACACCAGATGTAGTAAAAGTATTTTTGATATAAGGATCAATTTGTTACTACCAAATGTTCGTAATGTGTTGAAATAAATTATCAATTTTTATTGTATTAATTGTTCACTATTTTGGCGATAATGGCTTACACATAAAACATAGGTATTTGCTGTCGCGGATAAATATTTCCGTAATACGTTATATACGTGTAATTTCAACGGATTTTGCAGCGCACGCCAGATTAGCTCGCAGATGGCAGATTTTTTCCTACTTACCTGACACTTATCGTTATATTTTGTGTAATTCACGCTATATATTTATAAATTATAGCCTACTTATGTGTTATTCTAATGTATAAGCTATATTATTGTAAAGTTTCATCAAACTCCATCCAGTAGTTTTTGCTTGAAAGAGTAACAAACATTCATCCATACATTCTTACAAACTTTCGCATTTAGTAGGATATGCTGTAGTTAAGTTTCTATAATAAGAATTTTTTTTTCCACAGGAGAAAATCGCCGGATTCCCACCCGCACGGCAGGTGGGGTATGTGGAAGTTGAACCTCACTAAAAACTCCAGCCGCTCACCAGCCGGCGCCCTACCCCGGACCAGGCGGGAACCCAGTCGGAGCTATTGAGACAGCGGGGCAGGGTTTACGCAGAGCATATTACATCCATCCCGCCGTCCCCCAGACGCCGGACCGGCTGCCGCCAGCAACATGCCCGCCGGTTCCCTCGGTCGAATAATAATATGAATTTAAGTGAAGTATTTTCAAAGTGCCTCCGAGAGACAAAATAATGTAAGCAAAACAGCAACACCACAGACTCCAAATAAAATTACATGTTCTTTGAGAACCTGTATTGCCGCTGGCTCTCACGTCTGCTTCGCAAGCTGAAGACTAAAAAGCTCTGCTTACAGTTCACGAAATGTTGAAGAGATGTGGATAAGATATTAAAGCCAATTATAAATATAATAATAGAATAATACAAATAAAATTATAGTTGTTTATTTTGTAAACATAATTTATTACTTTATAACTAATTGTTAAAATAGTTTCAACGGTACCTTAACTAGAATTTTCATTTTCGTTCTTACCAAATATGTGAAACAAAAATATTATTGCCCGTTTAAGCAGGCGAGCATACCGCCCACCTGATGGTGAATGGTTACCATCGCTCTTGGACGTTAGCCAATTACTGCCTACCGTTTAATATTTTTCACAAGCCTCTAATAATTTCAAAAACCTGAAAAAAATGTTATACAGTTCCGAAATTGCGACCTCAGGATAGGAATGGTCGTCGATATCGAGTTTAGATCCAGTGTCAGTGTTTAGGTCTAGATTGACCGGGCGCGCCCACGCCCGAAAGGTGCTGGCGGCGTCTCGCCACGCGAGATTCCTCCTCCAGCCGGTCTTTACCTCTAGGTAGCCGGTCAAGGCTAAGCTCGTTATCGTTAAGACCTATGTCCGTTCTCGGATCATTTACGCAGCCGAAGCCTGGTACCACTTTTTCAAACTTTGCGAGTGACGTTGCAGATCCAGCTGAACCTGTCTTTCCGCGCTATAGTCGGAGCCGTATTTTACGTCAGAAATGACGTAATCACCCGGAATCTGAGAGTGAAGTCGCTCGATGAGTTCATCCGGAGGCTAGCTCGTGCTATATACAAGCGAGCTGACAGTGAACGCCACGAGCACCTTCACAACATAGATGCCTTGCACACAAGAGCACTTTATAGTTGGGCATTGACATAGGAGCTCCTGGACCTCCTGCTATGGTGCGTTAGTCCGTCCAACCTGAGTAGTGTAGTGTGGGAGCGCTCATAATAAGTGCCCCCGCGGGAATGACCTATCGCCACCACCATCGCCATCTCCCCCACCTCGTGTGGGGTATCCCCTTCTGGCAACCTACCCAGTCTCCGCCCTCATGGGTGGCTCCCTCTACCTTCATGGGAAGCTTGCTTTATTTCACCCCTGCTTTTTCTACCACGGAGATCATGCTCGGGCATAGGGGTACGCTCCGAGACTCGCGTGTCGCGTAAGGGTGTACGGCTATCCCAGTTAATGGTTAATAACTTTAAGCAATTCATCACAACTGTAGACGATACAGATGGTGTTTCCAGCAACTTTCATATGAAAGACTGTTTTTTCGAAGTAGGGCGATTCGATTCGCTCATATCTGTGTCTGATTAAAATATTTTTAAAGGTGTAATTGTATGCAATCCCAATAGAACAGCTAAAGCAACGCTATAAGGATTCAAATTAATTTAAAAATAAAAAATAAATATTATCCACCGCGAGACTTTGCTGGCATAGGTCAGAACTGACCCTAACATCCAATTACCAGTGACGAGTGCGCGTGGAGATCCTTTGCCTAACACGTTTACATCCGCCCCCAGCCCTACATATGGCAAAAACATGTGAACTCTGCGCTTATAATGGGGCCTTCTATTACACTAAGCTGTAAGGTGCTTATCTCTAACTAGCATGACAACAACAATTGGAAGGCCTTCTATGAATTTGTAATCGAACGTTCGACTGTACTCCGTCTTTAGTTCTTTTTTTATAGCGTAGATGGGTGGACGAGCTCACAGCCCACCTGGTGTTAAGCGGTTACTGGAGCCCATAGAAATCTACAACGTAAATGCGCCACCCACCTTGAGATATAAGTTCTAAGGTCTCAAGTATAGTTACAACGGCTGCCCCACCCTTCAAATCGAAACGCATTACTGCTTCACGGCAGAAATAGGCAGGGTGGTGGTACCTACCCCCGCGGATTCACAAGAGGTCCTACCACCAGTAAAAATGTATGATATTCCACAGGAGTAAGCGATTTACCGAACCAATCTTCCACCACCAAATATAACTAGGTCTGACATTGTATCAGAGAAGACAAATGCATGCTGCTTTGTGTCCAGTGTAACTAATTACCTATCAACAAAAATAAGAAAGTCAGTATATAGTTTTCTTCATTTCCCTTCTTAATAGCCTAGCGCCGGTATGCTGCGATCAGGATAGTACGATAAGCACACATTAACATTTGAATTGTTTTCCCATAGACATAACCCACTAAGTTTCTCGCCGAATCTTCTCAGTGGGTCGCGATTCCGATCCGGTGGTAGATTCAGCGAAGCACTGCTCTTGCTAGGGTTAGTGTTAGCAATACGCTCAGGTTGAGCCCGTGACCTCACCTACCGGTCAGCGTGAAGTTGGAATAGTGCCTTATGCTACCAACGACTAGGTAGGGATGAAAATAAAAAAGTTCGACTTGTGTTTGTAAGTGTGCGGACGGTATTGTCACATCTTGATTATGAGGGATTATATTATAATATATATAAAACTAACAGTCTTCCGGTGGTTCTTTGTCGTCAATATAATTTATAAGCAAATTAATAAATTTAAATTCAACTTTGTCTACAACTTTGCCGAATCTCAACTATATTTAGCTTATAAGTATTGAACAAGAATTATCTAGCTTGTTAAAGTTAAAGCTACTAAAATCTTTGGGATTTAAAGTCGATATCTCAAGTGAATTTTCAATATATTACTACTGCACGACATTAAGCATTTACACCACGGTGTGATAGGCTGCCTTTGTGCTGACTTACAAGTGAGCTCTCAGGGCAGAGTGTTTATGTATCGTCACAAGTACCACACGTAGCTTCTTTTGCGAAAATGAAAAAAAAATGTTTTCCCTCAAGACAAACGGTCGCGACTGGTGTTGATGGCTCATGGAATTTGAATTCGCTTTTTTTGAGTCATCTTTGAATCCAACCTCTGAGCGAGACTTTTTGGTATATTCTTTTTTATTTTTAGAAAAAATCCGGTAATCGGTATGTTATCTGGTTATTATAATAAAATACATTATTTTGTTTGAACTTTCTTCCGCTCACATCTAGGTCCACCACCAAACCGTATCAAATTTAACATGGGGTGTTTTATTACGCTGACCAAACTATCTATTACATTAACTGTCATTAACCCCTATGATTGAAACACATGATTTATTTGTTATTTTATTTCCCAAACAATTTCCTGCTTACATCTCATTAATAACTTATGCTTTAATGTTCAAATATCTTTCTTTGAATTGATAAGAAATTGACATCTCCACATTGCTCACTCTGCAGCGTTGATCAAGTTATTTGTGATTTAGTGTTTGTACTGTGTCTGGATGTCTTTTCTTTTCGTGAATCTACGAATGCTAATTGTGTTTTGATATCGCAAAATTTTATGCACAGATGAGTCTGTTATCTAAACAGCAGTACATCTGGAACTATTCTACCGTTTCCCTAATCCGATTTCCGTCCCAAAGTATCATTGGTTCGTGTCAAAAGTATGCAGATCTCACGACGCATAGTTAATGAGATGATTTGGTGCAAAGAATCAGGATGGCCGGTTTCTATTCTAATGGTATTAGGTAGGTGGACTCATCGCTTGCCTAGTATATCTGGTGTTGTTACCGTAGCTATTGCCACCCTGAGATATGAGTGTTTAGGGCAATCCTAAACATAAATTTTTACATATTTTTTTTTAAATGTGGGAACACATTAATAATTCTGGCAACACAGTTAGTGCAGTTGCACAAAAGTTCTGGTCGTCCGGCGAGAAATAAAAATCCTTTGCTCTAAATCCAGTTTTTATTGAAGCACACAAAAATACAGTCCACACTCTAAAATGAGGCTAAAGTCGCAATTGTGTAACTTAACAGCTGTCAGACCATATTGTACTAATATAATAGTTTTGTATAGAGGAACATAACGTTATTACTACTGACGATAGACTAAAAAGCATCGATACAGTAAGAGGTAAGGATTAATAGCCGAATATGTATAAAATGAAAAGTAATTCCAGCAATATATAAAATTATCGAAATTATACATTAAAATATAGCAAAATTCTAAATCTTCTTAAAAATTCATCTAGTACAAACAAGTCCCCTTCAAATGAGCATCGCGCCAGAATTTCCGATTACATCAAACAAAGTGGACCCTCGAAGCTTTCCTATTTATAAAATAAAAGCTTTAAGCTCGATTTAATATTAGGAATTGCCACATAAAGGGATACGCAGATAACAGTCCCCGTACGTGTTCAGAAAGCGAAATTTAAAGTTACCCTATCTACGTGCTTTAACGGACCCGTCATAAAGGTTTTAAGTCTAATAATGTTGCCAGTATTTTGTTATGATTTTTGTGAGATTATGAAAACGTGGCTGTTCGGTTGCTATCTTCAATTTATTCGACAAATCTATAGTGACTAATCTAGAAAAAAAAATTTGTTTTGTTTTGGCGGGCTAATGGTTTCCACAAATTATTTTATAGCAAGGCCCTCTGGTGAGCCTGCATATATGGGTACCACCTTCTTCTTTATCTCCACCTTATCACATTAGGTGGAGTCGGCATAGTGAATTTTTCTATTCTATTTTCTTCTATCAGTCGTCATCTCAGCACTCAGTCCTCTCTTTCTCATATTGTCATTCAGACAGTCCGTCTATGTCTTCTGCGATCGACCTCTTCCCCCTCTACCTTGCACTACCTTTTCCATACATCTTCTAGTCACATGCAGGTTCTCTCTACATCACATGGATGGGTACCAGCACTCTGCCTATTTTTGAATCAGCCATTACACTATACAATTAAGACTTCAACCTCTCGACCATATGTGGGCAGCGGCGTTCACATAATGATATCTATGGGCTCCGGCAATTACCTATTAACTTGATGGGCCATTAGCTTGCTTACGCAGAAATGAATACATACAAAAACCTACTATTATGTTATTATCAAAACTCAGAACATTTAAAGTTATTGCTGTCGTTAATTTGGGACAATAATAGACTTTCTTTTAGATTAAAGAAAACCAGAATACAAGAATGATTTGCGGTGGTACCAGTATTAAGCTGTTAGACTCATATCACGCTCTAATTATAAAGTAGAGCAGATAAATCAGGCAAGGATATTGCAACCTTATTTATTTATTGCTAAGATGGGTGGACGAGCTCACAGCCCACCTGTTGTTAAGTGGTTACTGGAGCCCATAGACGTCTACGACGTAAATGCGCCACCCGCCTTGAGATATAAGTTCTAAGGTCTCAAGTATAGTTACAACGGCTGCCCCACCCTTCAAACCGAAACGCATTACTGCTTCACGGCAGAAATATACAGGGTGGTGGAACCTACCTTTGTGGACTATAAAAGTCAAAAAGCGCCTGAATACGTTTTCAATAAAATAATAAATTGGCGTGTTTTCCTAACTACAACACTGCGTAAGCTATACGCCTAACACTCCATAACATTTATTATCCAAACCCGAGAACTTAACATATTCTGGCTATTTTTCAACGATCACACATTTTTACATACAAAACAGGTCCGGGCCTAGGGCCGGTAGACCGCCGTCTTTCTCGCAAGTTTCATCAAGTCGCATATTGCTACCCATAAATTTCTCATGCTATTCAAACAGGGCAGGATTTTGGATCGTAAACCGGACCCTACATGTTACCGCTTAGGTTAAGTTGTTAGAAGCATCTATTTTGTAGCGGACAGGGTCTGCTGATGAAGCTCCTTCGCACGATTTTATGATCTGGAGTTTGATGACGGTAGATTAATTATAAAACGAATTGTCGATATAATTTCATATTTCATGTAGTAGCAGCTATCATAGAGTAGACGATATCGGATGAACAACCTGAATTTCGCTTACAACCTTCTAAGATAAGTTCGTATATCTACTTACAAGTTCCGAACAACAATATTTGGACCGTCCGCTTTCCACCGAGCAAAAACATCTGCTCGGTAGAAGACATTCCCTTTGTAGTTTATCGCTTTGTAGCTTTCACTATAATCCGTTTAATTTATAGACAATGCAGTAACGAGACAAAAGCTCAAACCAATTATATTTTACTATCGGCCCGCCCCGGATTCGCTTGGGAAGTAGCGCACGCGATGTAAAGAATTTTAGGTAATTTTTTTACACGTTGGGTTACATTATTGGAGTTTCAGCAAGGATCCGTAATTTTTCTGAAAATATAATTAATATAGTCTATGTCACCCGGGGATACCGTAGCTTTCCAACAGTTTTACAATATTACTTTAATAACAAATACAATATTTACTGGCGGTAGGACCTCTTGTAAGTCCGCACGGGTAAGTACCACCACCCTGCCTATTTCTGGAGTAATGTGTTTCGGTTTGAAGGATGGGGCAGCCGTTGTAACTATACTGAGACCTTAGAACTTATATCTCAAGGTGGGTAGCGCATTTACGTTATAAATGTCTATGGGCTCCGATAACCACTTAATAACCAGGTGGGCTGCGAGCTCGTCCATCCATCTAAGCAATAAAAAAATACATATAATATAATTCGATTAAAATTATTCCAACCAATTGAATATAATTAAACTAATAAATAACGCTCAAACTTCTACAAAAATACGCTTGATCCGATTCTTACAAAAAATGAGAAAATCTTAAATCTGAATCCAGTTCTGATCTCCGTATATATTGAGTAGGTATTTACCGTGACGGACCCGTATATATCAAGGGCAGGCCAATTTCTTGACCGAAAAATTTATAACGGTACCTCTTTCAGCTGATGTATGGATGAGACAATTTTTCCTACAGTTCCTGGTACAACGTGTGATTAATCCCCGGGAAATGGTAATATCTTCTCGGGGTATCTTTGGTGGCGACCGTAAATTATAGGATAAAAAAATATATTATAATTTTATATGCTGAGTAATTTTAATTTTTTTTATTAAGCACTTGTATCAAATTTGAAAGCGTACGTAGATTCGTATTTTAGTTAATAATTTAATAAGTATGATTATAAGGCGGATGATAATGGTGACTAGTTAATATGTAGCTAGAACTTGTTCGTAAAATATATTGTTTTATTTTTATTTTATTGCATAGATAGATGGGTGGACGAGCTCACAGCCCGCCTGGTGCTAAGTGGTTACTGGAGCCCATAGAAATTTACAACGTAAATGCGCCACCCATCATAAGATATAAGTTCTAAGGTTTCAGTATATTTACAACGCCTGCCCCACCCTTCAAACCGAAACGCATCACTGCTTCACAGCAGAAATAGGAGAACCTTGGAGCCATCTGTAGAGCAATGCACTCTGCTCACTGCCAATCAAAAATCAATTAAATAGACCAGAGATTTTAATTTCCATCAAAACGAGCCATTTCAATAGCGATCGTGACGATGACATATGTAGATGAGACGCACACCTGGTTCTGACGGCTTACGTTAGATCACACGACGACATCGTTCATATATGTCGCTTGCAGATATGCCAGTTCTTTTGATTTTTAATACGCTTTTATTAGCTTCAGACGTATGTATGTTAGTATATACTAGAGGTCCCACAGTAGTCGAAAGTCGACAATAATTAATTGGAATTGTAAGTTTGTACACATACTATAATCACAAATTTCGCCAAGGCTACAGTAAAGATAAATATTAATAAAGACAAACAATATTTAATCTATTCTCAATTTGACAACAGACGTCAAGAACAAAAGTTTGACAAGAAATAGTATGCATGCGTGTGTGCGTCAAATACATGGTATGTGTAATGTTTTCTTTATTGACTTAATGTATCTTTTATGCGTTATTTAAAAAAAATATTAGCATTGTGGACTTCTTCTCTATATTCTCTATAAGTGTGGAAAATTTCATACTCCTCCTTCCGCGCAATTTTCGTAAAAAGGGATACAAAATTTTTTCTTCACGTATTAATATATTAGTATGTATGTTTGTAACGGTATCTTTGAACATGATTTTGACCCCCTTCAAAATGTCGGATTAACTCGAAATTTGGTATACTGATTAAGGACCGATGACAATTCAATATTAAAAAATATATTGAAAAAATTTAAATTCAACTAAAAAATGAAAAATAAATTTTAATACATTTGATTTAAAAATAGTTTAAGAAAAAATGATTTTATTGTAAAAAAAAGCGTGGGGTGCTTTTCAGGATATTATCAAAATAACCCTTCTACTCATACCATGCACGTATAAGTAGTTATAAATATTTTATGAACAGATATACAGTTTTTTATATTATTTTTTTAATATTTTAATCTTTGACAAAATTCAATGCTTAATATTCCAACTTTTTATTTTTTTTATAAATATCTTAATATTTTTCATGTCCTTAGTGACCAAAAACCTTATATATTGAACATTTTGTAGCTAGTTAGGCCGCAAAAGTCTTAACAAGTAAAACCACGGGTGCGCTGTAGTGCTTAATAAAAAATCGCCTATAAACAATTTCCCTAAGTAATCTTTTCAGAAAAATTTAATCAGTAAACGAGGCATAACTCAGTCTTGAAATATATGACCACTGAACAAAGTTTATATCGTAATATACATATTCGTTTGGTACAAAACACAAGTTGATAGAGTTTAACATTAAAACGAGGGATATGGCAATAAAAATCTTACTAAACTTTGTCTAAGCTTAGCTGTCGAATATTAAACATAAATATAGCTTATACTATTTCATTGCTAACAATAAATAAAATCCGTGACCACACTCCACGGTTCGTGTAAATAATGTGACTCCGAAACACATAAAAAATATAATAGTCCTTACCTTGGGCGAACCGATGGTCTCTAACACGCACGACATCACTGGACACTTACATGTACAAAATTCATCTCTTAAGTAATATCAATAAAACTTAGCTTCCGACTTTTAATTTTAGAATTATTTTTATTGTTACCGAACACAGATAAACAGGCGGTACACTTATTGTTAAGTTGCTACTACCGCGCATAAATAACAAGTAGTATCTCACAGTGGTGTAAGATTTTTTTAAACCTTGTGGATTAAACAAGCTCTCAGTCCACCTGGTGTTGCCGGAGCCTATAATAACAACAAAATCTAACATAATGTTCTCCGCCGTATGCACTCTTGGCAGAGTGGTCGTGAGCATCACTTCGGGTGGTGGTGCGCTTCTCCAGACGTCGCCATTCCTCGCCTTCCGGCCCTTCTTGTGCACTCGTTAATGGGATCGTTTAGAGCTGCTAATCATCATCATCATCATCATCAACAGCCCACAGTCGGCTACTGATGGACATAGGCCTCTCCTAACACACACCACTGAGCCTGGTCTACGGCTCTCCTCATCCACTTCTTGCCGGTCACCGTTCGGAGCTCATCGCACCACCTAGCCAGAAGGCCTCCCACGCTACGTCTTCCGCTGCGCGGTCTCCACTCGAGAACCCGTTTGCTCCAGTGATAGTCAGTTCTACGACATATATGGCCAGCCCACTGCCACTTCAGCTTGGTTTGAGCTATACAATATAATGAGCTGCTAATAACAATAAACATTAAAATAACAAGTTTGATAACGTCCCATCAACAATAATTTATCACGTCCCGCTGTTACTTATAACTCAGACTGAAGCCAATCGAGGGTCCCAGTGCCATAGGTATTTGCATACAAATTACTACACACCACTCGCCGCTCTCGAAGCCGCTGCGACTCGCAGATTATAAATCGTCGATATTATGCATAACAACAGTATTTTTATATTCGTGGCGAGCGGTGGCGAGCTTGCACGGGCCGAAGAGCTTAGTGCTCCAGACAAGGCTTCATGAAGCGTCTATTGATTCTATAGGTTATTTTTTAGTGTCACCATTTTTTGGTATTAATAATCCTAGCGAAGTTGAAAATACCATGTTTGCGTACCACCAATACCAATTTTTTTCTAATTTGTATGTATTTAGACATATTTTTTACATTGTTTGTAGAATAGTTTCTCACCTTAAATAATTACAAAACTCCTAAACACCACAACATAAATACTGCCCCCCACCTTGAGACTTGGGGCTTCAAATTTCAATAGCGCTGAACAATGGCTGTCGTACCTTTTAACCAATAGACACAGCCCACTGAGTTTCTCACCGGATCTTCTCAGTGGTTCGCGTTTCCGATCTGGTGGTAGACTCTGCGAAGCATTGCTCTTGTTAGAGCCGGTGTTAACAACACCTCCCGTTTGAGCTCCGAGAGCTCATCTATTTATTTATTTATTTATACTTTATGCACAAAACAAAACTTGTACACAGGCGGGCTTAATGCCATGGGCATTCTCTTCCAGTCGACCATAGGGTGGTGCAGAGATAATGCATGGTAGGTGCATTGACAAAAGAATAACAAACAACAACAACAAAACAAAAAAAAAGAACAAACTCAAAACAAAAATCTTCTACACGCTAGAGTAACGCCGATATAGCCTCTCAAGGCCATCAGCATAGGTAGAAAAGAAAAAAAAATCGTACCCTTAAAACTAGACCACATAACTCCTTCCCGACAGAAACATGCAGAATACTTCTATCACTGCTGATACGTACTGCTACCAGATTAAAAACTCGGTAACCTTATCTACTTATATACCGATCGAATGTCCTGTTATATTCCGACAGACACGGTTATTGGATCTCCGTCCTTGATAATCCCGTGTAGCCTCATATTGTGATGGAAATTCGAGATAATCGATCGTTATTCTAGGTAATGGCGTAATTACTCGGTATATACGCTCATTTGCTTTGATCTGAACGTCAATACACTATTTATCATCACACTCTATCCTTAGAGACATGAACATTTTATTTGATATCTATTTTGATTAGTATTTCTAGGATGTTGACCGAACGAACTTTGAATAAGCGCTCAAAGCTCATCTTCTTTTTCCCTTATTTTCTGGTAGCCTTCTTAGGCTAGCTTAGCCTGTTGGCTATGTTAGCTACGCGCGGAGGAGACAACCCATCTATGCTGAGCAGTAACCAGACCTTTAGATACAAGCTCGAAATTTCAAATCTTTAACAGCTACCCCCAACCTTCAAATAGGAATTCATGACTGCATCCCAATAAAAATAAACAGTATTATGAGGCGTCTCTGTATGTGCTCACATTATCGCAATGTTTATAGTAAATAGGACATTTAAGATTGAAGTCGTCGTGGCCTAAACCATAAGACGTCCGGTGCATTCGTGTTGAAGCGATGCACCGGTGTTCGAATCCCGCGGGCGGGTACCAATTTTTCTAATGAAATTCGTACTCAACAAATGTTCATGATTGACTTCCACGGTGAAGGAATAACATCGTGTAATAAAAGTGAAACCCGCAAAATTATAATTTGCGTAATTACTGGTGGTAGGACCTCTTGTGAGTCCGCGCGGGTAGGTACCACCGCCCCGCATATTTCTGCCGTGAAGCAGTAATGCGTTTCGGTTTGAAGGGTGGGGTAGCCGTTGTAACTATACTGAGACCTTAGAACTTATATCTCAAGGTGGGTGGCGCATTTACGTTGTAGATGTCTATGGGCTCCAGTAACCACTTAACACCAGGTGGGCTGTGAGCTCGTCCACACATCTAAGCAATAAAAAAAAAAAAAACTAATTTCTTTACTACTTTACTAGCTTCGATTCTTCAAACCAAAATTTTAATAAATCTTTCTCCGCAAATCACCTTTTTTTTGGTTTCCACGTAACTGAGGCTGTAATGTGAATCTCTCACGAGAAACGATCGCGATGATTTCGTCATAAAAAATCACCAATACATTCATAACATACAGGATTTTCACCCTTAAAACTACTTCTACATCAAGCCAAGAATGTGAAAGTAAAATACGGCACCCTCTAGAAAAAATCAACCATTAAACAAAAGATAACAACTGGAAATCTCGTAGATTTTCCTCTCCCTAACAACAGCTTTAGGGCGCTTTCGGCACTTGAACGTCAATCAATGTAACTATGAAACCGAATCAATCCCCCGAATCACGTACTCGACAAGATGACACGACAATGACGTGACGCCGCGTTTGTTACTTTCCACGGGCGTGATACGTCACATTATGACGTCATCATGAGTGCTCACTCGAGCGGGACGCATGATAACGGATCAACACACGAATTATCAGAATGCTCAACTCAGCATTTTTTTTAAAAAGGCAGCATTCGCATTGTGGTGTTCTATACGATAATGCTTAACTATTCCATTCATGCTATCATGCTAACGCTTAACTATTCCAATCATGTTCTTATCTCTATATAATATAAAAATGAATTGCTGTTCGTTAGTCTCGCTAAAACTCGAGAACGGCTGGACCGACTTGACTAATTTTGGTCTTGAATTATTTGTGGAAGTCCAGAGAAGGTTTAAAAGGTAGATAAATATGAAAATGCTCGGAATTAAATAAAAATAACAATTTTTTTTCTCCTTTGTTGTGTCCCCCGTCGGACGGATTCCTTTTGTTTGTTTTAAGTTTATTTTATACAAAAGTTTAGGTATTTTATTTATCGATTGAGGCACTACGAAGTCTGCCGGGTCAGCTAGTTTGATATAAAAACTGACGTTGATAAGCCCTCTTACAAATATATGTTACGAATTACGATGAGATCACCTCGATTTATGAATAATTCGTTCTATTATTGAAGCATAATTATTGAGAAATGAAATCAGAAAGCATTCTGCTCATTTCTTGATTACCGTTACGGTCATCCATGTAGGCCAACAATGTTTAGTGCAGCCGCAACTTACCAAAAATCCATGAGTATGATTTAGGCGTCATGGATTTACTCTGGTTCATTAAAATAAAATTTAAAAATATTTAAATAAATCTGCTTGCTCTATGTGTCCGTGTGTCCGGATCAAGCATATGATGACTTGTGGATAAATCCGTAGCGCGTTTGTCTACGCCCTAAGGCGAATGGGGTGAACACCCCTTACAATAACGGCCGTGTAAGGTAAAATAATTATCTACTTAGAAACGATTGGAGATACAGAATAGTGTTTTCTTTGAAAGTATATTGACGTATTAGTCGACAACTCCTTGTATTTTGCAAGATATATACGATGTGATACTTTAATGTAGAAAAACGATACATTAATAACTTGTAGAGACAGGTGGACGAGATTAGGGGTCACCTGATGTCCTTTTCATTTTCATTTTTCATTATTATTATTATTTTAATTGTATTTTTTTGACTTGTTTTTTCGTTTATTGTAAATATTCTTACTTATTAAAAAAAATATTGAGAAAAAACAAAAAAAAAACCCGCTGAGTGTGTTTCGCCAGTTCTTCTCAGGACTGTGGCTCTTTTTGGAACCGGTGGTAGAGTTAACATTTTTATTTATATTTTGACATTCAACAAGTGTGATATACTGACATCTAAGTTGAAATAAATGATTTTGAATTTGAATTTGAATTAAGTGATGGCTCTCTGCTTTAAGGCCTGAAGTAAAATTATCAAAATACACCTTATATATCTAGTTCTCTAAATTCTCAAAATCACCAATCTCAACATTCTCGATTTAAGTGTAGGCACTATAGCTACCTACTATTCTTAGCTAAATAAAAAGATTGTACGGAACAAGAATTGACCTACCGGCTGGCACTCATTAATATTCAATAATTAATATTCATAATGAATACTGAGTTAATATATATATTTTTTTATTGCTTAGATTTGTGGACGAGCCCACAGCCCACCTGGTGTTAAGTGGTTACTGGAGCCCATAGACATCTACAGCGTAAATGCGCCACACACCTTGAGATATAGTTCTAAGGTCAGTATAGTCACAACGGCTGCCCCACCCTTCAAACCGAAACGCATTACTGCTTCACGGCAGAAATAGGCGGAGCGGTGGTACCTACCCGTGCAGACTCACAAGAGATCCTACCTCCAGTATAAATTAATTTTATTATATTTATATTAAATTAATAATTATAATATTTAAGGAATAACAATTTCTACTAAATTAATTTCTAGAAGCACACACTTAAGCTCATCCAACACCAGACGAAGAGAACGATTAATCAGTTTGACAGTAACTAAATCACTCTACTTAATAATAGAACCTCTAGTAGAAACTGTTCCTATCTTGGCTTCACCGCTAATTTGTTGCGGGGCAACCTTGATTCCTAAAACACGCGGTAAGATCGCTTCAGACGCTCCTAGGCTTACTGGCGTGAATAGATTATTACACTATGGATTAAAAGCGATATTTATTTCAAACTATCTGACCCGGAAGACTTCGTAGTGCCTCAATCGATAAATAAATACCTAAGCTTTTGTATAAAATAAACTTAAAACAAACAAAAGGAATGCGTCCAACGGGGGACACATCAAAGGAAAAACAAAATTGTTATTTTTATTTAATTCCAAACATTTTCATATTTATCAACCTTTTAAAGCTTCTCTGGTCTTCCACAAATAATTCAAGACCAAAATTAGCCAAATCGGTCCAGCCGTTCTCGACTTTTAGCGAGACTAACGAACAGCAATTCATTTTTATATACTTATATATAGATTAATCTTATACGAGAAAAGTATTTAAAACAAATGTGTTGTTTTGGATAAGCTTCAAAATGAAACTTTACTTATTAATTATGAATAAGCATAGTTAATTTAATTCTAATGAGTTCACGATATTTGGCGTGTTGTATAATCAAGAACAATATTACTAAATATAGTAATAAGAATCCATTAAATAATTGTGTTTATAATGTTGGAAATAAATTGTAATTAATAATTTTGTTTCGTAATAATTGTTTTAAGCTTTTAATTTAGACGCGCAATATATTTTATAGAATACACTACATAAGTTTTTATTAAAAATTATACATAATATCATGCATCATGCATCGTGCATTCATATGCGTTATTATGATTTTATATTCAATTGTAAATTCGAAACTCCCTACCTACTATATACGAGACCCGACATGTTATTTATCATACTACTGTATTGTGACTGGCAGTGGTCAAGAACCTTAACGGTGGGACATTCTATTCAATACAATTAAGACCTTAAGCTAATGTCATAAGGTCGGAAACGGTATTTACTTTGTGTTGTCTTAACTAATAAGGCCGTGAATTTGTCTGGATATCTACGCTGCTACGATTTACCGTAGCCGGTTCATTCTCCAATAATTCCATGTGTGGGAAGGGTGCACAGATCCCTATCATCACAGAAGTGAGCGAACAGCCCCTTAGAACCAGCTAGATGAATCCAGGCATGATCATCTGAACCTTCTCCCGTGAACTTAAGCAGTGTGTGACCTACTTCAGTCTCCATAGCGGCCCTGTAGAGGGCTATGTGTAATCAAATATTAATGTGTGGGCTATGTGTAACCAAATCAAGTCGGCAGTTGGCGGCTGTTTGCATGAGTGTACCAGACTCACAGCAAGCCGGGAGGAGTGATTGCTCGTGAGACCCATAACATCTGCCCACAGCAATGATACAGAATGATGACCACGACCACGATCCTTTCGCTATTTCGCTTCGAGTAGTTCCGATTACTAACTGACTGCGTGCCATCTCTACAACGTTTTTATAGTCGATACCTCATCTAGAATTATCGAGAATGTTCCACACAACTCTAGTCGTAGTTTCCACTATCTGTCAATAGATGGCGCTGTAATTCTCGATCATCCTTCGATATTCGTTCGACTATTCGGCGATAGATGGCGTTACTTTTACCGGCGTAACAATTGACTCCAATAACAACCAAACATCCTAATTATATTTGGTTGTATGTTTCATTCATATTTCATCAAAGCTTTATCCCTAAATCGAGAATTCAGCAGACAGTCATCACGGTTGAGAGCAAAATATCAGGAAAATGGCATGAGAGATCCCATTGAAAGTAATATCACGTCTCAGGAAGCGTTTAATGAGCGAACGTTAATGAGAGCCGGTACAATAGACCGTCGTTATTTCAACAATCGGCAGGACTGTATTCAGAACACCACACTTAAGATGCTACCGGTATTCAATTAACGATACAGAGTAAGTATATCTCGAATATTTTCATCGTTATCTGAAGTGTGGGTGAGTGTGAATACATTCGGGCAAAAAACTGAGTATGAGAGCACCATTCTAACGTGGCAGTAAATAAATTGATAGATGCGAATGTAGTGATCTGTTTGGACGAGCGTTTTCAGATATTGCTTATTCAATTATATCTTTTTTTTATTGCCCTTTTGGGCAGACGAGCATATGGTCCACCTAATGGGGAGTGATTATCATCGCCCATGGACTTCAGCAATGCCAGGGGCAGAGTAAAGCCTCTGCCTACCGTTGAGTACTCTCCACAAGCCTCGTTTGAAGAAGGACAAGTCATAACGCTCAGGAAACACCGTGGAGGGGAGCTAATTCCAAAGCCGATTGGTGCGTGACAAAATCTCTGGAAACGCACTGTCGATGAACGCAGTGGCTCCAGGTAGTATGGATGAAATCTACACCAGTGGCGGGCAGTGCGATGGTAAAAACGAGATGATGGAATCATCTCAAACAATTTCTCAGAGCACTCCCCGCATCTTAAATTTATGTCTATTGGAGAAACCTTCTTGGCCTATTTAAGTAGACTCATAACATAAAAAAGCCAGCCGGCCAAATTGTGTAAGCTGTACAAATTTATTCTCGAGATTCAAAAGTTATGTAAAGGTATTGCAGTTGCCCACCAAGCAATCACTACTAGACACCGTGTAATACACACACAAAAATCAAACCTTCAAAATTATAATTTGCGTAATTACTGGTGGTAGGACCTCTTATGAGTACGCACGGGTAGGTACCACCACCCTGCCTATTTTTGCCGTAAAGCAGTAATGCGTTTCGGTTTGAAGGGTGGGGTAGCCGTTGTAACTATACTGAGAACTTAGAACTTATATCTCAAGGTGGGTGGCGCATTTACGTTGTAGATGTCTATGGGCTCCAGTAACCACTTAACACCATGTGAGCTGTGAGCTCGTCCAACCATCTAAACACTAAAAAAAATCCATGCGCTGCTCGAAAACGGCTCAAAAAACTGACCTTACTAATCATAATTTAAGGAATTTTGTAAAATAAACGCCACGACACTGTCTACACAATTTACTTCAAATCTGTTTCAAGCCATCCAATAATTCACAAAAAGTTGCCCACCAAAAAAAATCATCGCCCAACGACTTAACAGCAAAGGGCGTCGGAGTAAATTCACAATCTCACCTTAATTACCCCCCGAGAAGGGTTAATAGTAAAACATTTTTAACCCTCGCGGTCCACGCTAAAATTTGCATACAGAACAGCCGGGAATGACTCAAAAATGGCGTGGTAATCGCCGACGAATGCCGGGCAAGGGGTGAGCTGACGTACAAGTGTAAAAATGGATGTGGCATTTTATATTTAAAAAAAAAGATTGTTGAACTTTTGACTAAATTGATTGTACCTATATAATAGGCGTTACATTCCAAAGATTGGTCTCGAAATAGATTCGAGCAACTAATAATATAGAATGTCGTGTATCGAGGTGGGTGCCTTTGTGCGGGTCGCAAAATCAATGAGCCACGTGAAGGCTTTGGAAGTCATAAATAAATAACAAAAATAAATATATAAAATTCTGCTGTTCAAATAATTGGGTCCATGTATCATCGTTTTTTTTTTCATTGTCATATTTGCGTGGTATCTAACATAATGAACATGAATGTTGTCTTAGTCTTAAAAGTTAATGCTCTAAATGTAAATCTGAAATAAAGAATAAATGTGAAATAAAGAACCTAAAATATTTTTAAGTCAATAGGAGCATGTAGTCAAATAACAAAAAAACAAGCGCACCTTTAGAATAGACGTGGCTTAACTAAAAACTTTAAGATAATGTGTTTTATATTTCGAACGAGTTACAAACATGTATTCTATAAGTTTACAAAACATATTTTTTTAATTTAAAAATTAAATTACATTTTTTGTCTAGAAAAAGACAAAATACACACCCAGTCTCTTTTAAAACAAGCGCATTTTAAGGCTTTAAGGCTTTAAGTACTAAAACTAATTTTTTTTCCCTTGTAAGTAGACGAAGCATACCGCTTCCCTGTTGGTGAGTCGTTGAGTGGTGAGTGGTTCAATTTCATCTATAATAATCTTTTTGGGGACAGTCACCGAACTAATAAGCTACATTTTTTTAAAACTGAATTATTCGCCACAGATCTGCTACTGAAAGCATTATGTAGGGCACAGATTGGTTAGTTCTTATTGTTACACCGGTAAGAGTAACGCCATCTATCGCCGAATAGTCGAACAAATATCGAAGGATCAAGTAGCATCTAGAGCGCTTGAGATGTACAACGCAATCTATTGTCAGATAGCGGAAACACAATACTCGACTTGTGTAGAATATTCTTGATAATTCTAGGGATGTGGTATCGGCTATAAAAGCGTTGCAGAGATGGCACGCAGTCAGTTAGTAATCGGAAATACTCGAAGTGAAGCAGCGAATGGATCACCTGAAGCGAAGTGGAAGAAGCAAATTGAAAATTGTAAAGTGTTTGTGATGTGAGTGTTTTAGGTGCTAATACATTCTTAACTTGTAATTCGGTAGAATTTTATTTATCCCGAACCCCAGCTCTTAACATTATGTTCAGGTCACAGAATGCAGAGCAGCTTGCATCCAGGTCTACAATGCAAATGCCTCCAAACGCTAACAATGGAAATTAGTACTTAATATAATTACTTAAAATTAAGAGAGAGAGAGAGAGAGATAGAGAGAGGAAAATGCGATCACTTTAAAAGTACCACATCCTATCTTCGCGTATTCTTGTGCGTTAATATCATGCCGGTCGACACGGGTATAAGTCAATTTATCCGGGTGTAATACACCTCGCCGGAACGCGGATAACGCTTACATATTTCGTTTGCCTCTTCCAGATATGAGTATAAATGATTTCATTTAATATTTATTGTATTTTCGTACACTTGGTACATATTTGTATTTACAAGTTAAAAATTAAGTAGTCTGTTGTCTTTTAGTGAACAAATAAACGAATATTTGGAACATTTTTCTTTTCTTAAGACAGTTCTTGATGTTCCGTTGTTCTTTGATTAGTAAACAGGCTCATCCAGTATCGAAGATTCATAGTGTGACTGCCATCATCGACCCTGATACAGCATTCGCGGCAGAAAAGCCCAGGATGATGGTACCTACTCGTACTGACTTTGGATACGTCCTAATTGTAAATCTGAGATTACTTAGTTACCAGAGCTCATGGACTTAACGATATGCCTTGCAACATGGGTTTTATGTCTCAATTTTTAAACTCTGTTTCACCTCTCAAATATCGTAGAAATACTGAATAAATGGGCAGTAGTCAGAATACGTTCTTCTAAAAGTGTACGAAAATACTGCAATAGATATCACGAGTGAAGCCATATTCGCAAGCTAGTGGACTTGTTATAAGGAACGTGGCGCATGAAAATCTTATTTCCCCGTGGTACAGGGACGCTGCAACGAAAATGCTAAAATATTTATTTTCATATTTTCGTGAAATAAATGTTTTGTCTTTGCGGTTAGTGTAAAGTAACATTTTTGTATAAATAAAATGTTTCGAAGGGGTTTTGTATACAATTTTCGGTGTTTTAAATAGCTAAAAATTTTCATAGTTTTTTTTGCCCGTGTAGGCAGACGAGCATACGGCCCATCTGATGGTTAGTGGTTACCGTCACCCATGGACTTCATCAATGCCAGAAGCCGAGCCAAGCCGCTGCCTCCCGTTATATATTTGTAAGTTATATATACTTATATACAAACATATAACTTATATTTGAAGTCGTCGTGGTCGTCGTATGTAAGTATGCAACCGTGTTCGAATCCCGCCGGCGGGTACCAATTTTTCTAATGAAATATGTACCTAACGAATGTTCACGATTGACTTCCACGGTGAAGGAATGACATCGTGCAACAAAATTCATATACGCAAAATTATAATTTGCTAATTACTGGTGGTAGGACCTCTTATGAGTCCGCGCGAGTAGGTACCATAACCCTGATTATTTCTGTCTGGAAGCTGTAATGCGTTTCGGATTGAAGGGTGGGGCAGCTGTTGTGAATATACTTGAGACCTTAGAACTTATATCTCGAGGTGGGTGGCGCATTTTCGTTGTAGATGTCTATGGGCTCCAGTAACCACTTAATACCAGATGGGCTGTGAGCTCGTCTACCATCTAAGCAATGAATAAATAAAAAATACTTATATACAGGGAGGGGTGTAAGGTACCCGGGAGGTATGCAGGAGGCCGCCAATGCGGTGGACAAATCAAATCAAAACTACAGTGTTTGGTCCCCTAAATGAGTGCAGTAGAATGACCTCGAGCAGTGAGAGATGGAAGGTAATTGTGAGACGCGTCAAGTCTGCCCCCTCCAACACTACATGACGATCACGATCACTCTGTCAATAGTGAGTTGATAGACAATTAAAAAAAAAGTAAGTTAGAGGTTTTACTTAAAATTGTGAAATTAAACAGCACCAGTATTTATTATGGTTTCTTCTTTGTCTCCACCTTATCCCACTAGGTGGGGTCGGCACGGCCAATGTTTCTATTCTATTCTCTTCTATCAGCCGTCATCTCAATACTCACTCCTCTCTCTCTCTCATATCACTCCATCCATGTCTTCTTCGGTCGACCCCTTCCCCTCATGCATTTTCTGTCTACGCATCACATGTTTATACCACGCTAACCTTCCGCTTTTTAATTTGTCAATCACCGGGGCTAATTTCACACTTCCTCTAACAAACTGTTTGCCATCTGAAAGTCTCTCTCCAATCTCGATCATTGATATGCGCAAAAATGTGATAATTTTAAAGCATCACCCGTACTTATTTTAAACGCTCAAATTGAAGCTCGTATGAAAAGACCTTAATTCAGTCTACAATTACCTCGGAGACGCACTTTGAATTCGTAGAACAGAGCTTTTAAAGCTCCAGCCGCAAGTCACAAGCAAAATCATTGTAAATTTTTGGGAATATCTGTATAATATTTTTATAAAAATTAGTGACGTCACAAACTACTATAAGCATTATTTTTGTTACGCGAAACCTGTATTTAGTACTAGTTTGAAAATGTTTCCCGCTTAGTAATTTTGAATGCACTTACCAAATTCTTGCTATTTTAAATTTATTAAAAAACACAGCGACCCACGTTCTGAATGAGAATGTTTGCCTTATTATTATTACCAATTATTACCAATAATTTGCACCTGACAAGCCAAGAACTGGAAAAGGAATTTTCAGCTTACGACTTAAGGCACGCAATGAGTGTCATCTTAATTTAATTATCTCAACTCACGGGCACATCGCGCGACTTCATAAGCACCACCCCGCAAGCTCTGATGGAGCAATCTACAGAAATAACAAGCAAAATATTAACATTATTTTATAATAATAAAAAAATACAGAGAAATAATTCACAGAAGCTTATTTTTGCAGAAATTATTTGGTAATTTTGGAGCGAAAGGATATTACAATTAAAAACAAACAAAATATTACGTTTGAATTTGGAATCTGTCATTTTTATATGATTGCTCATTGAGTTTTCTCATTTTGGCGCCAATACATTGTACAATATTTTGCGATATTAAAATGGAGTGGGGTGATAAAGAGAACCGAATCGCTGTGATTGCATTACACAAAGTAGGTATGGAGCCAAATGCAATTTTTAAAACTCTCCATACGCTTGGTATTAGTAAAATGTTTGTGAACCGGGCTATTAATATGTGCAATGCGACCTCCTCTGTTTGTGACAGAAAAAGATCTGACCGTCCACGTAGTGTTCGTACGAAAAAGGTGGTCAAAGCAGTAAGGGAAAGAATTCGAAGAAATCCTGTCCAAAAGCAAAAGATTTTATCTCGAGAGATGAAGATAACACCTAGAACCATGTCGCGTATTTTAAAAGATGACTTAGAACTTGCAGCTTATAAGAGACGTACTGGCCATATCTTAACTGATAATTTAAAAGAGAATAAGGTGGTAAAATCGAAACAACTACTGAAGCGGTACGCAAAGGGAGGTCATAGAAATTTTTTGTTTACGGATGAAATTTTTTTTACAATTGAGCAACATTTTAACAAACAAAATTTATGCTCAAAAATGCTATATGCTCAAAGCTCTAAGGAAGCTTCCCAATTAGTCGACAGAGTGCAACGTGGGCACTATCCGACTTCAGTGATGGTTTGGTGGGGTATTAGCTATGAAGGAGTGACTGGGCCATACTTTTGTGTAAAAGGTATCAAAACATCGGCACAAGTGTATCAAGATACCATTCTTGAGAAGGTAGTGAAGCCCCTTAACAACACCATGTTCAAGAATGGTCCTCCCAGCAAGACTCGGCGCCAGGTCATAAAGCTCGGTCTACGCAGTCTTGGTTGGAAACGAACGTCTAGTCCCGATCTTAATCCGCTGGATTATGATTTATGGTCAGTTTTAGAGAATACGGCTTGCTCTAAACGCCATGATAATTTGGAGTCCCTAAAACAATCCGTACGATTGGCAGTGAAAAATTTTCCCATGGAAATAGTGCGTGCTTCTATTGATAACTGGCCTCAACGTTTAAAGGACTGTATTTCAGCCAATGGAGACCACTTCGAATAAGCTTTTTATACTTTAAATTGTTTTATATTTATGTATTAAACTAACACACTGTAAAAGTAATAAATGTTATTTGCAATAGAATTTTTTGGTTTTCCTTTGTCTCAATATTTATGGCAAGACTAGGTATAATAGTATATTTATATTATAAAAGGATATTTATAGATAAAATATATTCCATATTAAGTTCAGTGAACTGGATGAATACTACAACGTCAATGATATTAGGTCGAAGTCCTTGCTGTATGAATAGGATACCAAGACTATCCCACTCTACAACAGAAACGCAAGATGATTTCGCAGTCAAAGATCGTGACCCTGAGTATTAGTGAACACATTACCAGTCGACTGGGCCGTTTTTAATTTTTTTTTCTTGGTCAGGAGGAAATCACCGGTCTTCCGCCCTTCTCTGGGGATGGCGGGCGGGGCATGTCAGAGTTGAACTGACTAAAACCTCCTGTCGCTCAATAACCGAAGTCCAAACCTCGCATAAGACAGAGCTCATGAAAAGGCAAAGGGGGGAAAGGGAAGCGTTTAGTGCGGAGCACATCTCTCCTATCACCCTCCCCCTCGGGACGCCGGACTGGCGGTCGTTGGCGCCACGGCCACCAGCCCTCTCGGTCGGCAGACTGTCCGAAGCCCGCCTAGATGGCGCCAATTAGAGTGGGTTACCCTACGGAATACCCCGCTGGGCCAGAACCAGCGTGGGTCGAGGATAGCCAGCTTTCCATCAAAGACAATAGTAAATAATAATTAATATATATTATATAGAATTAATATGATACATATAAATTTGTGAAACTTAAACGTTCCGCATTAAATTAGCCAATTTAACTATTAGCTTCTGCCCCCTTGCAATAGCTTCCCTTTCTGTCCTTTTTTCTAAATGAGAAAAACGACTCTCCTTGTACTCTCTCACCAGACGTCTGATCTCCGCACGGGATCAAAACCCGGGCAGAGTATAGGAGTTCCCGCAGTCAACACTACAACTAGGCTCGCAGCGCCGCCCCGACGATGATCTGCAAGGTACGGTGGCACGTCAGGCAGCCCGAGCGGTGTCACTAGTATTCAGGGATACCCGGCTTGGTCAGACTCAATCTGCGGCCGGGTCAAAACGCCACACACCGTCGACCAGGCAGCTCTGCCACAATACGTCCAGCGTCATGCTATCCTCCAGATGCCTTAAGACAACATGTTTTCTCAGTTTTATCTTACTAATTTTTAAACGAACACAGGTTTTTTGTTTACAATTAATTAAACTTCAATTAAAATAGAAAATGCACTATTTTAATTGAAGTTACTTCTACAGTTTAATCTCGCGTTTCTATTGTCATTATAATAATATTATTATTGCTGACGCTGGACTAACTACATTTTCTATTGTTTAAATAGTGAAGCAGTAATTAGACTAAAATGTAGAGCACTTAAACGGTCGTAGAGACCGGTTGTGCGACATAGCGACGTAACTGTCGTCGCGACATGTGTCTCTAATGTCGCAACTTTATAAACACATATCCTGTAGAGTCCAGTTTTCATGTTAGTAGAATAATGGATGTTTAGTAGTAGAGAGCCTGTGATTTGTGTTTATCTCAATAATATTTAATTAAAAAATAAACATAATAAATAGACATTGACAAAGTATTAAAGATATTTCCTCTTTCTTTCCTCTCCTCTAATTATCAACAGAATTTCTTTTCTTTTTCTCTGCCAGTTATTGGTACAGAGACTATCATCACAAAGGTTATTAGTAAAAGAGTTTTAGTAAAATATATTAAACAGATTTTTTACTCACTTTTACAAATACGGTAAACAACAAAACAAAACAGAAAAATGAATAGTAATATAGAAGGTAATTTAAATCTTGAAGTTTTTTTTTCAGACTTCATTTAAAGACACTTTTGCTATAAGCAATTATATTTTTATTACTGTGGATAGAAAAATAAGCTCATCTGGTTATTAAGTGGTAAGCAGAGCCTCAACAAAGTGAAATCAGTCTGGAAGCTTGAATCAAGCTAAAAGTCTCAAATGTATTTTTATTGCTACTCCTTTTTTGCTTTTTTATATTACGAGTATATTATATATTAAAGATATTATTATTTATTATTATTAATATAAAGCAAAATATGCTATAAACTAATTATATTATTGTTTAGCGTAGATGTCCCTATCCTTCAAGTTGGAACGTGTTATTGTTCCGCAATAGTAAGTAAGATAACTGCGTAAATGCCTATCTTTATTATACGAAGTTATTGCTTGATAATGAAAGTCATCCTTGAACGAATGTTTTTTACGTGTGGACTTTCCTTACCTTCTAAGCTTCCTACGCTCAGCTGAACTTTTTGATGTTAAAAAAATACTTTATATAAACATTTTCATTTATATCTTTGACTATAACATTCAAACAACAATTTTTCCACATTAATTTTGAAGAACAAATTTATTGAGTTTAGCTACATCTAGCGGATTCTACTGGAACTACGTTGCATTGACAAACAGAAAGCTCTTTTGTTAAGAGAAAGTACTACGAATGGATTTCTTCTTTAGGAAATTTCAGTGACGAAATGGACTTATTGAAGTTATAATTTTTATTTATTTATTATAGTTAAATATGTTTGCTTCAGCCACTCAGCATTTTTGTGTCAATAATGTTCATTCATTCATTTTAGACTTGGAATTCTTTGACTTTGCACAGTCCCAATATTATTTATTTCCATAGATTTAAGAATAATCTGAATAACGTAATTTCAAGAATGGATGTATGTCACTGGGATCGACATGAAACTTTAAATGGCTTGAGGTATTCTAATAATCGAAGAGCCAACAAGGATTGTCTCTTGTACTACTTTCTGAAGTCGTCGTGGCCTAAAGGATAAGACGTCCGGTGCATTCGTGTTGATCGATGCACCGGTGCTCGAATCCCGCTGGCAAGTACCAATTTTTTCTAATGAAATACGTACCTGATAAATATTCACGATTGACTTCCACGGTGAAGGAATAGCATCGTGTAATAAAAATCAAACCCGCAAAATTATAATTTGCGTAATTACTGGTGGTAGGACCTCTTGTGAGTCCACACGGGTGGGTACCACCACCCTGCCTATTTCTGCCGTGCTGCAGTAATGCCATTCGGTTTGAAGGGTGGGGCGGCCGTTGTAACTATTCTGAGACCTTAGAACTTATATCTCAAGTCTTCTAACTCAGGTCTATAACTTAGCACCAAGCAGGCTGTGAGGTCGTCTACCCATCTAGCAAATAAATAAATAAAATACTCGCCCCTTGCTTTCAGACTTACGAACCGCTCTACCATAAATTAAGTATTTAAGATCTGAGATAACACAGTCTTGCTGGCTGTTAATCAGACGCGATGGCATACAAATGACTTCATCTGTAGATACAGCAAGTTCCTTCCGTTTTTAGAAGTAGTGCACCCATATTGTTTTCTAAATTAACCAATTCACTTGCCCTCAATCTTATTTTGAATGCATGACGGCTCCAAAAATAGACGGTTCGTGCTACTGACGCCACTAAGCGTGTCATTTGTACTTAAGTTAGCAAATATGAAATCAGGAATTTAATCAGGTGCTTAGTAGGAAAATAGAGGAAGGTACTACGCACTGTTGATGATGATAGAATTACTACATTAGCTCGAAAGCAGCGTGTTAATAGCTGGTTAGGTAATTATCTATGTATGTATTTGATTTATGTTTACGAATGACTTCCAGTATGAAGGAATAACATCGTGTATCATCAATTTATTTATTGTATAGTTGAGTAGACGAGCTCACAGTCCACCTGGTGTTAAGTGGTTACGGGAACCCATAAACATCTATACTGTAAATTCCGCCACCAATTTTGAGATACGAGTTCTAAGGTCTCAGTATAGTTACAAAGGCTGCCCCACCCTTCAAACCGAAACGCATTACTGCTTCAAGCTGAAATAGGGAGGGTGTTACTACCTACCTGTGCGTACTCACCTCCTGGTAGTACTCACAAGAGGTCCTACCACCAGTGGGATACCATCACGAAATACACAAAAAAAAATGTGTAATTACTATACAATTGAGATATACCTCAAAGTTCAAAGTGAGTGACGGCATTGACGTCATGATGTTTCTGGGGGACGATAATCACTTAACAGCAGGTGGGTCGTGAGGTTCGTTTTACCGTTTAAGTAATAATAATAATAATAATAATAAAAATCTTAAAACTTGTCCATTAAGTCCACATCGAAAAAGCTAAATAGCTCCATCACACATTTACGTTAGTATCAAAAGCGCTTATCCCTCCCACTTTCTGTATTTTTCAACGTCAAACAATTTCGCTAAATTTTAGCGAAAAGTGACTGGTTTGCATGACAAAGAGCTTTTAAACATAGAACGCTTTGGTCTTGTTTGCAAGTTGCATGCGATCTTCAATCACACCGTGATTGTTTTTTTTTGTAATAATAATATCAGATTATCTCAAGTAAAGTAAAGGATAAGTTTTGTCAAAATCATATTTTTATATATACACATAAGGTTCGCCAATGTCAAAATCGATCAGATGATAAAGATAAAGAAGTCTTTATTATCAACCTTAGTTCATATTTAGGTAAATACTATTATCATATTTTTTCAAAAAATTTGACATCGGTAAAGACTGTTTTGCTGTCGCATAGGCACTCAAATAAATCAATTGGGACATTGTAAGATGATAAGATAATATATAATACTAGCTGACCCGGCAAACATTGTTTTGCCTTATATAAGATTTCTAGGGAATTTCTAGTGTAGAAAAAAAAAACTAACTTATTGTAAGTGTGTAAGGATGTGGTAAATGAGTGAAAGAGGTATGTAGTGCTGTGAACGATGAGGGAATATATAATAAAAATAACAAAACCTCATTCAACCACATAATACCTCATTATAACAAAAAAAAAATTCCAAATAAAAAAAAAATATGTTAGGGGTGGACAACCCTAATCACTTAGGGGTATCAAAAATAGATAGTAGCCGATTCTCAGGCTTACTGAATATGCATAAAAAATTTCATGAGAATCGGTCAAGCGGTTTCGGAGGAGTATGGGAACGAACATTGTGACACGAGAATTTTATATATTAGATATCAAATATTTTATAATATAATATTTTTTCTATGATGCAGAGTAGATTCGAACAACAGAGCGGGAAAAAATAGAAGTGTTTGAGATGTGATGTTAGCGAAGAATTGTCCGCATACCGTCGACCGCCAAGAGAACAAACAAATCTGTCCTCGAGCAACTTCGTATAGAAACGAGACTGTCGACGATTTGCTACCAGAAGGTTCTTGGTTACTTTGGTCACATTGCTAGGCGGCCACCAGACAAACTTGAAAGATTGACAAGACCCGCCGGCCGGCCAGATCAGATAACTGCGCTCACTGAACTCTCTATTGCGACCGCCCTGAGAGAAGCCGAAAACCGAAGCAAATGGAAGCTGATGGTACAAAGAGCCACGAAAGGCTTTCAGGGACACGACCTTCAGCAATGAAGTATTCGACTAAGAAGAAGACAAACAGATGGACAAACCTATCGTAAGACATCTCACATGCTTTTCACAACACATCAAGTCAGCTTAGTACATCAAGGGACCAGTCTTTAATAATATTTTTTTTCCATTTCGTACACTATCTAACTTTATAAAATGCTCAAAGATGAAAGTCAGAAGGGATAATTTACACAATCTACGTAAATAACTAACAATAGTAAATTAATTAATATAAGTAATATAAAAAAGTATGTAGACAAACTGAAGAAAAACGCTAATGGTAATGTTTTGTCTTTGCCTAACTATTGAACGACCATGTCATAATTCTGAAAGCCTACTGATCTCCTACGAGCTATTGCAATGCACGGTGTAAAGAAGAACGCTTATATTAAAAGGGTCACCCATTGATCATGTAGACACTGCATATTATTAAAAGCTTCGTCGACGAGTTGTGCAACGGTGCTTTACGGGTGTAAAGTTTTTACGAGCTTTTGTGTTTTTGAAGCTGTTTGTCATATTTTATTAAAACTTTTTTGACTTAATTTTTAGCTCCCTCCAACTAAAATTTCTAGTGAATACCCACGAGAACATCTGGGATGATGATATTCTAGAACCCTCACAGGATTTAACTTGATACTTCAAAATGGGCGGCAGTTTTTACAATGTTATATATTATAGTTTACTGATATTCCAAAATCAAGCAACGACTTCGCTCACAGGTATCTGTAACACCCCTTTTTTCTTTTTATCCTACCTAAGCTGTTAACCTTGAGAGGCTATTTCAGCGTAAACTTAACTAGTAGGTGAGCTCACGGAGCTCAAACTGGAGTGATGCTAACATTGACACTAGCAAGAACAGTGCTTCGCAGAATCTGCCACCGGATCGGAAACGCGACCCACTGAGAAGATCCGGCGAGAAACTCCGTGGGTTGTGTCTATGGGTTAATTCGCTCATCGAGCCTTTCGTCGCAAACGACGGGTTCGACGAAGATGGTGACCGGTGCTTGAGGTGCCTAAAAGCACCGCAACACCACGGGCACAGCTGAATGCAGTAAGCAGCGGCCTGCTGTTAAGGACTCTGCTCAAAATACACATCACAATCATCCTTTTAGACAAAGTTAACTGAAATGCGTATTTAAATATAGTCGTATTATAATATCGAAGTCTTAATACATATTAAAAACATAGTGTATCGTCGCTGTCAAACCAAAATCTGCTAAGTGCAAAAACTCTATTTTGAATTAACGAGTAAAAACATTTTCTTATAAAATTTTATATGAAAGTGAATTCTTAAGAACTATATCAAATGAAAGCTATAGATAAATATTAAAGCTATAGACACATAACAGCTTTTTTTATACCGTAGATAGGGCTGTGAACTATACGAAAATGTCAAAAAGTAAAAATCTCAAAAAGTGCTCATGGCAGATTTTGGTTTGACAACGACGGTATGTAAAAAAACACCTTTATTATTTAAAGCTCCTTCATTTTTTAAAAGGATTTTTCTTCAGTGTTATTGAGTGAAGTCTGTCATTGAGTAAAAGAAGTGTTCAGTTTTGCATAGTTTATTAATACTGTTTACTGTTTATATTCTTAATATTAATTTTAAAAGAGATTAAGGGATTTAAATATATTTTTCTTATTATACATATAACAGAAAACGCAATTAAGTATTTAAGTATTAAGTAATTATTGTTTATTTATTCTGAAAAATCTCCAGATATCATTCTATGTACAAACAATTTATGACTCAAATCCAAGCATCAGGAAAAGAAAACAGAAAATCCGGAAAACTTAAACCTAATAATTTACTTTTACATTCGGAAAATCGTTTTGCTCCGCGATCCCTTATGTAAAATTAAGGCTTTCAGGTGAAATTGCAAGGCACCGTCGGCCAGATAGTGACTTAAATTTAATCACGAATAATATAAAAGCGGACGTTTATCGATTACGATTTATCGTTGCGACATCGTGTGTAACATATATGTATATGTTCTAAGCTTCCCGCGTTAAATATTTAAGAATTGAGATGTAGAACGTAATTGCTTATTAACATTGTAGAGTATATCTCTAGCTCCGATAAAGTCGCTAGAATCTGTGTTATAAGACGAATCAAGTCAGTAAATGTCTAGTCGCTAAACTTTTGCTTTTGCCACAGCAAAATCAACCAACATAACATATTATTATCAAGAACATATAATACTAAATGATATCTAATGAAACCGACAAATTAATTTATTAATCACATGGCTGCACTACGCCAAATAAATAGCTTTGACTTTAACTCTAATTCTGTAATTCTTTTCTTTCTATAATTCTCTATTAAAATTTCACGAAAAATGTTTTTTTAATAATAATGCTGGTGTCGTTGTCCCTCTAGAACTTAATTAAAGCTACAAAAAGACTCGGGGAATAAAAACTAATCTTATTTCATTCAGCGCAACATGATTAAACACTCACAACGCTACACAATGTACCTATAGAAGGTTGTGCATAATTAATGTAAAGTATATACTTACTCAGTATCTGTATATTAATACGTGAAGCAAAAACTTTGTATCCCTTTTTACGAAAATTGCGCGGACGGAGGAGTATGAAATTTTCCACACTTATAGAGAATATAGAGAAGAAGTGCACAATGCTAATATTTTTTTTAAATAATGCATAAAAGATACATTAAATCAATAAAGAAAATATTACACACACTACATACCATGTATTTGACGCACACACGCATGCATACTATATTTATTGTCAAACTTTTGTTCTTGACGTCTGTTGTCAAATTGAGAATAGATTAAATATTGTTTGTCTTTGTTAATATTTTTTATAGTGTAGTCTTGGCGAAATTTGTGATTATAGAAGTATAAAACACAATCATAATAATGTAAAAACTTACAATTCCAATTAATTATAGTCGAATTTCGACTACTGCGGGACCTCTAGTTCACTGTAAGGATACCGTAGAAAAGTCCCGCCATGTAAGAATATGAGTTTATGAAAAACTTAAAAATAGCAGTCTCTGATTTAGGCTATTTTTGTATTTCAGGGCGCCTGAAAAAATAAATTATTCGAGCAAACTTGGTACTTAATAGAGTCCGAGGCACATAGATATAACAATGTACGAGGTGACTCGAACCTTATTTTAAAGTCTTATTATGTAGTAATTGTATTGTATCAGAAAGAGATAGGATAGTGATCCAAGAGTATCTATATACTAATATGTGAAGCAAAAACTTTGTACACATTTTTACGAAAATTGCGCGGACGGAGGAATATGAAATTTCCCACACTTATAGAGAATATAGAGAAGGAGTGCAGAATGTTAATTTTCTTTTTAATTATGCCTAAAAATACATTAAATCAATAAAAGAAGCATGACATACACTATCTTGTATTTAACACATACACACACACACACACACTCTTTGGTTATTTGTCAAACTTTTGTTTTTGTTTAAAGTCTGCGGTTAAATTGAGAATAGACTAATATTGATTATCTTTAATATTATTTGTCTATAAGGCAGTCTTGGCGAAATCTGTGATTATAGGAAGTTAATAATAATCTTTGACAATTGAACCATAATCATGTTAAAATTTATAATTTCAATTAATCATAGTCGAATTCCGAATACCGGGGGACCACTAGTTAAAATAGTACGACACCATATAATAATAATCAACTTAGAAATTACTCAACTCTTTTCATGTTCGTAAAAAAAGTCGTAACAAAATCGCATCGTAACATCAAAAAGTCACCTTTAGAAGGAAATGAACGTTGGAAAATAATGACTTTCCTCCGAGTAAATCTTAAATTAAATTTATTCGAGTTTTGAAGAGTGCGCAAGTGGATAAGTTGGAATCACAAATTTTAGTGTCGTAACGCGTTTAATGCGCCATTACACACGCAACGAACTATCGGGCCTTTTACGATCTTCTTGGACATCAACGGTAATTTTCACTTTGTTATAAAAAGCTTTATAGCTCCTTACTATGTAGTTAGCCATACTACAGTATCTTATTGACAGGGTCTTACTTGATTGCTTGTTGGTGAAGGACTTAGTGTCCCTAACTGCTCTATCGCGGAATTTACTGGTGGCGGGACCTCTTGTGACTCCGCACGGGTAGGTACCACCACGCCGCCTATTTCAGCCGTGAAGCAGTAATGCGTTTCGGTTTGAAGTTGGGGGCAGCCGTTCTAACTATACTGAGACCTTAGAACTTATATCTCAAGGTGGGTGGCGCATTTACGTTGTAAATGTCTATGGGCTCCAGTAACCACTTAACACCAGGTGGGCTGTAAGCCCATCCACCCATCTGAGCAATAAAAATAAAAAAATAAAATACAGAGTTATATGCCTTCTTCAAACGCAGTTTGATCAGAGCCCATAGCAGACTTATCCATTGGTTTAGCTCTCTCTCTAGCATTGCTGATGTCAGTAATCATCCTTGAGTGACGGTGATTACTTACCCTCAGTTGCCTTATGATTGACTGCCTTAATAATAAGATACAAATAAGAATCAAACCCGATAGAAACATACTTCTCTGTTAAATATATTTAGTGGTCTTGATCTGTATTTGTCTCAAATGTTCTAGCAGCCATAATACAAGGACCGGAGAAAATATTATAGAGCAAGCAATTGTAGAATATTATTGTATTAGTTTGGTTTTTGTTTACCTCTTTTTATTATATTACATGGATTTTTTATAGTGTGCGTTTTCCAAATAAATAATA
The DNA here is from genome assembly GCF_003987935.1 of Bombyx mandarina. The sequence goes on along the minus strand of NW_021011518.1, from coordinate 149,272 downwards.
CATCATAAGCGACTAGAAAAAACCTTGTCTAGTGGTATCAAAATCTTTATAGTATTTTTAGTACAATCCTGCTTTTTCGGCTTTAAAATAATCTCAAATTTAAAGAAACATATATCTGACTTTGACTAACAACTCTCAGCCTAGTCAATTCAAGAGAAAAGACAAAATTGTTGGAATATCATAAAGCAATAAGGGACTTATTGCTTTATGATATTCCAACAACTACTCTCTCTACTTTGAAGAGGCCGCCTATTTATCTGCGATTCTAGGACGCTTTCTATTTTTTTTATTGCTAGATGGGTGAACGAGCTCACAGCCCACCTGGTGTTAAGTGGTTACTGGAGCCCATAGACATCTACGACGTAAATGCGCCACCCACCTTGAGATATAAGTTCTAGGGTCTCAAGTATAGTTGCAACGGCTGTCCCACCCTTCAAACCGAAACGCATTACTGCTTCGCGGCAGAAATAGCCAGGGTGATGGTATCTACCCGTGCGGACTCACAAGAGGTCCTACCACCAGTAAAATTTATTTCTGATTTTCAGTTTGTATCAAATTCCTCATCTTTAAATAAATGTAGACAATCCTTTTCATAAGGCCAAGGATTACCTTCGCCGCTGACTTATTATCCGACATGAAATTTAAGAAGTGAATACGTCATGCCGACTCAGTGTTCTTGGGCTCAAATGAAATTTGACAAATCACCCTCACGGGATCGGAGTTCGTCCCTTTACCTGAGCCGTTGTACTTGTCCGCGGCGTATTCAAGTATCCTAGGTTTGAGATTCGAGATTTTTGTTTTCATTAAACAAGCTACCGAGCTCATGATCCACCTCCATATTGATAGAAAATGGCGACCTGATTATTAAAGATTCAGAACTTCAATATCTCCAATAGACGAGATTGATGATCCATTTGTGTTGCTCTATCCTACATATCAGAGCTCTTGCTTGTCTAACGGCAGAAATTAGCGGGTTAGGGGTACCCACCCGTGTGGCTTATTTTATGCTTGGATGGGTAGACAAGCTCACAGCCTACTTGGTGTTAGGTAGTTATTGGAGCCCATAGACATCTACAACGTAAATACGCCACGCACCTTGAGATATAAGTTCTAAGGTCCGAATTCTAAGCCGAAACGCATTACTGGTTCGCCGCAGAAATAGGCAGGGTGGTAGTACCTACCCGTGCGGACTCACAAGAGGTCCTACCACCAGTAAAGGTTTACAATAAGCACTAAAAGTAACAGTTCTAAACAACAACAACAACAACAAGTTCAGTTATACGCCACAGTCAAAATATACTTTAATAACGTTTTCCGAATAATTTATAATAGTCTAAGTTACATAGCAGTATGCTACTTGAAGTTTTTTTTACTTAGATAGATAGTCGAGCTTACGGCCCACCTGGTGTTAAGTGGTTACCGGGGCCAATAGACATTAACCACCACCTACCTTGGGGTTTGAGATCTAAGACAGTACTATGGCTGCCGCAATCTTCAAACCAATACGCATTACTGCTAAAATAGGCACTGCATAAATTTATATTTTGTATGTTTGTAATAGTTGTCCTATATAGTAACACATCAATATAAAAGCATTACCGTAACTCATACATTTATATATTAAATTTTTTAATTATTTTCTATTTATACTAAATAAAACAGCATTAATGCAGCTCACCTCCAGACTGAAGGTCCAAGTTTCAAGTTCATTGCAGTATCTCCGCTAACCAGGGCCACTTCGGGACAGATCATTATGTAAGAGCTATGACCCGGCCGGTTAAGCAAAAGCACGGGAAATCAACACTACTGGACTTTAAAACAGTAAAACTTTTACTAAGTTCGTAATGAAAAAAGAACTTATTAACGCTGTAATAAGAATCATTTGATTCCCCAAAAATACGGTCAAACAACATTTTGGTCCTGATAACGAAAACTTACAATTAGTTCTCCATCGTTTTAGGAAGCGCAAAAACACATCTCAAGTTTGTAACTCTGGATTCGGGTATTTGGTTCTCACATAAATTAAGCGTCCCACATTCAAGTATCCGAGCTTAAATTTGCCAGTGTCTTATTGACATCCGTGCGTCGTATTCCTCAGTTCTGAGGGTCGTGACCTTTACTGAGCACTTTTGTCAGAACTATGTTCTTCCATTCACTTCTGTCCTCTGCGCAGTGGATAGCGACATTGATGCTGGATTCCAAAGTCGTCTTAATCTGATCGGACCAGCGCATGGCACTACGCCCCCTAGGCTTCTTTCCTTCCACTTTGCCGGTGATGAGAAGTCTTTCGAGGTTGTCACCCTTTTTCCTCACATTTATTATTGACATAGAAACATATATTTTACCAGACAAAAGTAAGTACACAAAGCTTTTAAACCAAGATCTATAAATTGTTAATAATCCTGCGTATGAAACCTCTGAATATGCGTAGGTGCTTCAATTGTCTCGATGTTCCGTATCATGTGATCTATGGTAAGCATACTGGGTAAATAACTGAAATGATCGCATCATCTACATTTTATCGCCACACTGCTCTCTTTATCATCTACCTATCATTTTACCATCCACGATCATTAGACCACATCATCGCCTCATTTATTGCCTTCCAGCAGAAACATCAAAACCTGCCACGTTAGGCAGGGAATCCAAACCCAGGCGGAGGGGATTGACCCGAGGCCCCATACGTGCCCCCGTAAGGGGACACGAAGACCCAACGACTGCTAGCTGTCGGAGTAGAACTCATCCAATATATCTGAAAACATCCCGCTCATCCATTTATTTGCAGAGATCTGTTTTGCCATGTGCTACCTGTTGCTAGGTTAGCATGACCCTTTACCACAGTGTTTCCTGAATGCTGACATGTCCTTCATCAAAAGAGGCCTTGATATAATACAGGCTCAGCTACGCTCCTATATTGTTGATTACCATGTGCATCATCAAGTCTACCGTAGGCTCTTTCTGTATACAGGCAACAAATAGTAAACTCTAGCCGGGAAACAAACCTGACTCTGGAGTATAGTGAACGCTACCAACAACGCAAAGAGAATCATTACTTGTCATAATTATAATCAAAACTTTGAAAGGAATTGTCGTAATTGTGTAATTAATGTACTGTGTAAATGTGAAACCTTTGTAAACAAAAAAAAATATATATATTAGATAATTATTCATTTCATTCAAACAACCTTCATTTCCACGAACATAAATAAAAATGCTCTAAAGGATGGGCATTAAAAAAATTCGTAATCCTTATTCATTTAACCGGTCAGTTAAATTCTTTACGGATAAACCGCTTATTCACCGGTTTCCGCATAAAACAAAGAATATAATCCGACTAAAACGACGTTAGTACAGAAAAAAATAAAATAATTCACGGGGCTTTTACTCGGTTTTTCTTCACACGCCGCTGGCCCGTGTGAATGTGGAAATTTTCAAAGTTTACCGACAATGTGCGGTTAGGATGCGTTCACTCTACATAAGCTAAGCGGATAGCGGGACGTGAATATAACCCGCGTGTCATGTGCCACCATAACGTCGAATTATTCGTTCTGATTTGAATAGTAGGTAACACGGGAGTTTGTTCTTCTTACACATACGTACAACCATCATGACATATATCTGCTAATACCCATACTACTGTTACGCCGGTAAGAGTAACGTCATCTATCGCCGCAAAATTCGAACAAATATCGAAGGATCTAGTAGTACCTAGAACGCTCGAGAATTACAACGCCATCTATTGACAGATAGCGGAAACACAATACTCGACTTGTTTGGAATATTCTAGATAATTCTAGGGATATGGTATCGACTATACTAAAAGAAAAGTACTTTCGATGTGTGTGTGTGTGTGACTTGTGAGGAATTTTCTCGATGATCATGACATTCCTAAATGTCGTATCGGCTATAAAAGCGTTGCAGAGATAGCACGCAGTTAGTTAGTCATCAGAACTACTCGAAGCGAAACAGCGAACGAATCAAAGCGGAAGAAGTGAATTGAGAATTTTAAAGTGTTTGTGATGAGTTTTAAATGTTCTTAGTGCTAATAAAATGTTGCTTGTAATTTGGTAGAATTTTTATTTATCCCGAACCCCAGCGCGTAACACTACTTGTTTTTTTATTGAATAGACGCTTATTGATTCAACAAGTTTACGGCCCACTTAGTATTAAATGGTTGTTGGAATCCATTGACATCAGAGCGTGAATACTGCCACAAAGCTCTAAGTTAGCTAAGTTTGAATTCTATTGTATATCGATTGCACAACCTTCAAACCGGAACGTATTACTGTTTCTGTGGACCGAAATAGGTAAGATAGTGGTACCTACCCGTGCTGGCTCAAAAGACGCTCTACCACCAATAAAAACTATGTTTGTTTGTTACTTTATCACTGGTGGTAGGACCTCTTGTGAGTCCGCACGGGTAGGTACCTCCACCCCGCCTATTTCCGCCGTGAAGCAGTAATGCGGTTCGAAGGGTGGGGTAGCCGCTATAACTATACTGAGACCTTAGAACTTATATCTCGAGGTGGGTGGCGCATTTACGTTGTAGATGTCTATGGGCTCCAGTAACCACTTAACACCAGGTGGGCTGTGAGCTCGTCCATCCATCTAAGCAATAAAAAAAAAAAAAATATATATATATATTTTTCTACATTTTGTTAAAATAATAAATCCTATTAGAATACCTGTAGCTTTGAAACAAACGATCAGTGTCTATAGAAAACATCACGTAAATGCAGCCACTCATCTCAAGACATAAAACCGAAGTCAATTATGAAGAAGTGAATTGGATTGTGCAATGGCTACTTCGCGGCCTTCGTTGTAGTGCCACCCCTGAGACCTTACAATGCGTCATTTCAGCACTAAATACCAGTTTGCGATCACGGTATACTCAGAGATGTTGATGGCTATACTCCAGTGAATTCCCAGACGCCTTTAAAACAATAATTGGAATAAAAGGGCCATAATAATACCAGTTTGTAGATTTGAATACATTGAAATATTTAAAATGAACTCACTAATTCACAAAAACTTGACCAAATATATCTATATCTATACTAATATTATAAAGAGGAAAGAATTGTTTGTTTGTTTGTATTGAATTGGCTCCGAAACTACTGAACCGATTCAAATTCACTGTTTGAAAGCTACGCTATCACCGGGTGACATAGGCTATATTTATTATATTTTCAAAAAAATTTGGGATCCTTGCTGAAACTATGTAATGTATGAATAATGTAACCCAATGTGTAAAAAATTACCTAAAATTCTTTACATCGCGTGCGCTATTACCCAAACGAAGCCGGGGCGGGCCGCTAATAACAAATAAATTTGAACCTATGATTTCCCAAAGGTGACATTTAAAAACAATTTTAGTGTACTGGGTCTCAGTCCTCAAACAGTTCATTCCACAAAAGCAATCACCACGCAAATAGTTCAAAACAAAATTGTTTGAAATTAAAACGCCGAGTTTGGCTTTTAATATATTTTCGGGCAAGAAGCGGTATGTCAGATACTTTTATCAGTTAAGTTAGTTGCGGTCTGTTGAACTTGGCCGGATACTACAAGTCTACTATTTTTTATTGGAAAAACAATCATTTATTTCGTATTGAAAGATAACATTATTGCACTTTAATTTTAACTCTTAGTGCTCATAGTTAAGTTTTGCTATCTATAAACTTCAATAAATTAGTAATAGAGATGTTTTTTTTTATTGCTTATATGAGTGGACGAGCTCACAACCCACCTGGTGTTAAGTGTTTACTGGAGCCCATAGACATCTACGACGTAAATGTGCCACCCATCTTGAGATATAAGTTATAAATTAAAGCCTCAGTATAGTTACGACGGCTGCCCCACCCTTCAAACCGAAACGCATTACTGCTTCACGGCAGAAATAGGCAGGGTGGTGGTACCTACCCGTGCGGGCTCACAAGAGGTCCTACCACCAGTAAAATGTACACCAGAGCGCCCATTACGACCATTCCCGGTTGCAAATCCCGGAGTAGACACAGTTTTAGTGATACCAAAGCACTTAGCATATGTTTACCAATACTTCAACAACTTAATTTACTTAAAAAGCTGCATTTTGGACATAGGGTTCCTCAAACCTATTTATCTTAAAAGTTAGAAAGATAGAGAGAAATGTAATTTATAAAAAGCTGTATTTTTCGCAGTATTTTATTCAGCAGTATATTAGTTTTCTGATTAGGTGATTCTGATTAATGGTTTATTAATTCTTTATTAATAAAAAAATTATTAATTTTTTATTTATTAATTATTTAATTTTTATTAATTATTTAAAGCTAAAATGTTGAATTTTGCGTTCTGTTAGGTATATATGGGCGCAAACGCCACTGTTGGCAATAATTAACATAATAATATATAGTTTAGTTTATTATATGTTAATATTTATTAATTATTAGCAACAAAACTGTTATTCTACCATATTTAATAATTAGCAGACACTGTTTTGATGTGAAAATGTTCAGAATATGTTTAATGTTTATGTTATTGTTTAAAAACACAAATTACTGTATAAATGATTAAATATGAATAAAGCATAAATATTAATAATAATTTATATTATAATTAACAGTACTAATAATTTAATTAAGTATTGTAATTGTTATGCAATGATGTTGTTGGCGCCATCTATTATCAGGCTGGATAATAATAATGTTAGTTAATATTACTTAAAAGTAATTCATGTAAAATAAATTAAATGTGAGTCATGTAAAATCACTAAAATATGTATTTTGAATATTAAGCTATGTTTTGTGAATTTATTCGCAGTAATTACATTTGTTTGTATAAAAGAAGTTGTAGTTGCTATAACCAACACAAAATGGCCAATTGTGTAAAAACCACTGAATAACTCAGGCGTGGCTTTTTGTTGTAAACAAGTAATGTTAAAGTTTTATAGAATTGTATTGTATTTTCATTGTAAAAGAACTTATGTGTGTAAATCCTGGCTTAACGCTGACATATACAACACTTCCGATTTAAAAACAAATAAAAAGTGCCAAAAAACACTGAAACTTATGAAAATCTAATAAACTGACATCATACAAACAAAGATATTTTCCTGCAACAAACAAACATATTTTTTTTTTTTTATGACGACTGGATGCTTTCGCAATTCTTAAAAACTGATAACGATTTTACTTTTTCTAATGATGTACAATGTTTCTACAGGTCACATCAAAGAACACAGAGGAGTATATTTTTGTTCTAGTGAAACTGGAAAGGCAATGTCTGATTCGAAAGATACCTTCAGCAATTTTATTTTCTTAGAAAACATTTTCGGTGTCAAGAGAAATTTCGTCTTTTCCAATCCAAAGCACAAGCTCATAAGTAATATGACATCTTTATTCATTTTAATTTCCATAGCTAGCTGTTTGATCTACGTTATATTTACAACAGAATACACGGACTTAGGAATAAGAGCATTTGAATTAGTACTTCTAATGGAATGGGCTTTCTTGGTACTTGTCGCAAGATTTGATGAGAGATTCTTTCAATGCATAAAAAGATGGGATGATAAATGCGGTGGAGATTATAAATTTAATGAAAAGTTAAAATTACAAGTATCAAAATCGACAGTATTCAGTATTGTTTCGGTGATTTTAGACGTAGCAGGCTTATATTTCATCGGAGTTAAGCCACCTGAAATAATTATACTGTCTGTAGCATTTTCGGCTCATGACGCAGAACTGAATTTTGTCGCTTTATTAGCCGAAGCAATAAATATGAGATTGGCTGATTTAGAGAATATGCCTCCTAATATTGGTTCAAGAATATATAGACACGCTTTGATTACTGCATCTCACATAAACAATCAATTTGGAACTAGGGTGAGAATTATCCTTATTTATTAATTCAGGAACTTTTTCTTTTTGTTAGCATAGCTTTCATATTATAAGCATTTACAATCTTTTACAATTTATTCCTATTGTATAACCGATGGCAAATTGACGGAGGTCGTTATGCTCCCTGCTTGTAAATAGCTATTAAACAAAAAATATAATTGTTAAGATATAGTAAATACTTAGTGTTAATTTTTTCAGCTGTTGTGTCTTTGCCTATTAATATTTCAATAAATAAACTTTTATTTATCATAAGGTTCTTAATTGGAATTAATAAATAATTAGAATATTTAAAAAATGATAATTCAAATCTAACCAACTAAATACAAATAGAAATAACTTTTGTTGTCTTTGTAACAGTCAATTTCGCTTCTAATTCTGTTTGTCGTTTGTAAATAAAGATTAATTAGAAATTCGATCTTAAGACGCTTGTGTTGTTACAGGTTCACGTAATGATCGGAGTCACTTTGATTACGACAGTCGTTTACGCTTTTGTTATCATCTTGGCTGACCCTACTCGTGTAAGTATATAGACTAAACAAGAATCCTTAAGTTTCATTCAAATCTAGATCTACACAACAAGTACATAAGAATACTGTTTCTGTAAACTTCGTTCCAGATAATAAATTTAGTCTTGCTAGTTTTTATGGTATATTTATGGTTAAAGTAAAGAAAAATATAATTCGTTATATTCGCTATGATTTCTTATAAAATGTCTGCATGTCTGCCTTTATACTATTGATCGATTATAGAATAAGAGGTCAGTTTTAAACTATATAATTTAGTTTCATTATTCAGTTTTAAGCCTTAATGCTTAACACGGAGTGGGTAACTCCGTACCATAACTGTAGAATGAACTACATGGGATTTTTATTAAGATCGTTATTTTGTAATTCCCTATTTTTCTCCCATCTTCTTCTTCGATAAATTCATTTTCTTCTTGACGGTTTGGTTTGGTCATTATTTTATATTGGTCATTATTTAATACTAATCTACATTTTTTTTTAGGATCTTTCCTTTTTCCTATATCTGGCGTGGCGCGAAATGAAATCATTGCATTCCGTTTGGATGTTATGCTTAAAAATTACAAATGCAGATGTAATTTGTCAGAATCTGGTGTTTTCTCTTGCTTCAAAACTTGTACTGGATACTAACAAAAGTAAGAACAAAATTCTACATTTTGTAAATAAATATGAAACTAAGCCTAAGAAGAACGAAACTATACATTATTTTTATTTAGGCTTCTGCTTTGCCTAAACAGCTATGAGAGAATACGTAATCATTAGTAAAAATACCATTCAACAGTTGTCGGAATTCATCAAACAATTGAAACAAGGGTACTTTGGTTCGCAATAGCATCATACGAGTTGGTTTTTTTCCCTCCGAAGGCAAACGAGTTTGAGTGTACCTGACGGTGAGCGGTTACCGTCACTGCCAAGTGACGACTCTACTCCAACCTCGTTTGACGAAAAACATGTAATAGTATTCAGCAAACTGAATGTTGGGAAATTATTTCCATAGTTTTGGTCTGTCCAGGTAGTTTCAGATGTAGTGTATTGGTGCACCCAAAAAGCTAACGCAAGCTGATGACTTTATCGGTAGTGTTCTACGAGATCTATTGAAGACCTTTACGGTATATTGGTATCTTGTCTTCCAATGCTTCAGCCCACCGGTGAGATAAGTACACGAAAGGGTCGCTAGTTAAAAAACCACGTCGAAAACGTTTTAGTAAATTTTAATGATCCTCCATATTTTACAGAATATTGAAATTTATTGAACTGAATATTTATAATGCATTCCATCATCTTGAATAGCAAGAAAGTTATTGAGCTCAAAGGTTCAAGGTATGCAAAAAAAGGGACGTATTTATCATTTAAACATAGAAACAGAATGATGGATCTCATTTAACTTATGACCTCATGATAACCTGTTCATTTCATAGATTTTCATGTTCAATTTGTATTGCCAGATAAGTTCCTGGCGCTTCGTTACCTAACTTAGATTTTTGACTCTCGAAAACTCTAACAGATAACTTTGAAAAACTCCAAAGAGCTTCTCCGAAAATTTGCCAAAATCATTTTCCCTTCCCCAGTAATGCTCAGAGTAATTAGCATCGAACAAAGTGTGCCCTGTACGAAAATTTCAGCAAGTATTTCTTGTGTCGCATCTTTGAAACCTGCAACTTTTGAATTAATTACCTCCGAACGCTCATTTAACAGCGTTAAAGCGATTCCCTCAAAGTAATTGGAAACAAGGACTGAAGTATATACTGTTTTATGTTCCGGAAAATTTACAATTAGAACGAAAAGTGGGTATTGTTATACACATGAAAAAAATTAGGAATTAACCATAATATTAATTGTGCTATCACACAAAACAATGCAAAGAAAATCACCCGGACTGCTGCAGTGTGATTTTCAAATAATCTCACCTTATATTTTATCTCACACAATAGTTGACTCATGCAGAGGTCTGCATTTTCCTAATAGTATTTTTTCAATAGTTCCAACGGTTTTGCCATAGAGTAATTTAATTGGTTTAATTAGATTTAAGCCAATCGTAAACATAATTATAGCTCCTAGATTTTATAATTTTGCACAGTTCTCTCGTTTTTTGAAAACCATTGTAGCAGATTAATCTGTCAAAGTGGTAATTTATATTTTGATTTTCCAAATAAAAGCCCATGAGATATCATGATGAAGTCGCCACTTCAAAAAACCATTACCCAGATCCAAGTATGTAACGAATCGATACGCACTGTGCTCCCACCTCTCCTTGGATAAAGACAGTAGCAGAGAATTTTGAATTTTAGTTAAAATATCAAGACCAGAAATTCTTTTGTAATATTAATGCTAGGGACAAAATTTTCTATTTCAATTTTTCTTTTTATTTATTGCATAGATTGGTAGACGAGCTCACAGCCCGCCTGATACTGAGTGGTTACCGGAACCCATAGACATCTATAATGTAAATGTCGCCACCAACCTTGAGATATGAGTTCTAAGGTTTCAGTATAGTTACAACGGATGTCCCACTATTCAAATCGAAACGCTTTACTGCTTCACGGCTGAAATAGGCGGGGTGGAGGTACTTACCCGTGTGCACAAGAGGTCCTACCAACAATAAAAAGTACCACCAGTAAAAAGTATATACAGTATTTGTCTAAAACTTATGGGACCCGTACCTTGAAAGCTTTCTTTGTTAAATCGAATATTGTTCAACAGCTAAACCGTCATACAAAACCATGCACCGCTGGTATACCGTACTCCTCGCCATAAGACCGAAGTACATCAGTGGCTCCATCATGAATATCGGTCTTCGCGTTCCGCTACAGTTGATAGATTTAAGTATTAATTATATGCTTATCATAGTTCAGGTTGGTTCATTTTATAACAGCTATTAACTATACTTATCTATAAGGCGGACCCTAGACTACCAATAACATTGTACAGTACATTTTACTGTACAACTAGCTGACCCGGCAGACTTCGTAATGCCTCAATCGATAAATAAAAGACCTAAACTTTTGTATAAAATAAACTTAAAACAAACAAAAGGAATCCGTCCGACGGGTGACACATCAAAGGGAAAACAAAATTGTTATTTTTATTTAACTTCAAGCATTTTCATATTTATCTACCTTTTAAACTTTCTCTGGACTTCCACAAATAATTCAACAACAAAATTAGCCAAATCGGTCCAGCCGTTCTCGAGTTTTAGCGAGACTAACGAACAGCAACTCATTTTTATATATATAGATGAGATTAAAAAACGCTCTGATTCCAAACAATCAAGTATATTGTATACGAATTGCACAATGTTTTCGCGCTATGGTACTCCTTGTCCAGACGAACTACAGACTGAAAAATATTGCGCAATATAACCCTGCACGATGTAATGAAAAAATATGGTGCATGGTGCAATAAAAATTAAACTCGTTCAAAGTTTCGTTCAATCATTGCGCAATCTTCAATGTTTTCAAAATCTGCTTTTTATCAACAACAATGTGGACCATCTTAATCAAAGCTATTGCTCAATTGGGTTTATAAATATGTAGTCATAATTGCACACTACAACATTTAAAATATGTTTATTATTATATCTTTCAGTCGCGAAACAATAATGTGGATTGACATGATACTTTATAATTAAAATTTGCACTTCATCTTCTGAAGTGGGTAGCAACATCACTTTGTAATTGTTTAAGCGTTCCTTATAAAACCAGGTGACTTGTAAGCATATTCACCCGTCTGTTCAATTATAAATATCAACTACGTACTGAATTTTTGTTGAATTATAGTGCAGTTGATTGAAATAATTGTCTTTTTCAGATTTATATGGCTTATAAGTGAAATGAAAAATATTATTATCGTATATTTCGGAGTTCTAAATAACATGGAAGTTTCATGATGATTAAATAACAATACTTTTTCCTGTGCCTGGATGTTTAATTTATTTCCCTCTTATGACATCATACTCCGATCGGGAAAATATATCTTTCATCCCTCGACGAGGAGAAAATCTGTTAATAGGTTATCTGTTGTCCTTTTGTTCACTGTGTCTTGTCCTATATCTGTCATGGGAAGTGCTCTGAGAAATTATTCAAGGTGATCTCTTCATCTCATTTTTACTATCGCACCACCCGCCACCGTATCATATTTCATCTATACCACCTGAAGCCACTGCTTTAATCAACGGTGGGTTTCCAAAATCTTTTACCAAGGCTTTCTGGAATGAACTTGCTCATTGCTTCCGATCGTTATGACATGTCCGCATTAAAACGATGCTTGAGGAGAAACATCAGAACCAGCAAGCTAGTCTTGCTGATATTCTTGAGCAACGGTGGCTAGTTGTAATCTTATACAAACGACATTGACATTGTATGAAAAAAAAAACTTATTACCTACCGATTAAAATCACCTCCCATTCTTTCGTGAGCTGAGGGAAAGCTTAATATTTGTAGACAACTTCACGACTTACTAATATTAAGTGATCACTGGAGATCATAACCATTCAGAATTAAATGCTGATACACATGTGAGAATTCACGTTGGGGTCACCAGTGTGACACAGCATGTGGGGTACGCACTTTGGGACAACAGTAGCTAATTAGTGAGTTCAAAAGCAATAAGTAGTGTCGAGTTTGATGGTTTAACAAGAATCAGAAATGGGTTTGAATTCAATCCGAAGATTTCAGTGACAACAAACAGAAAATAAAATTTTGCCAATAAATTCTCTGTTTGCCAAGAAACTGTTGAATCGATGTCATACTTAGATGACCCGATTATCTACTCAAAACGGTAACAGGTATCGTCTTAATCCCTGCTTACATTGGAGTATTAATTTTAAATCTTGGTAACATTTGATGATAAGGATCATTACGGTGTTCATTGAAGATACGGTGTTGAAGTTTTATCAAAAGAACACAATCTGTTAATCGTTAAGCCAGATCTTACGAGAGAAATAGGTAGAAAATGTTGTTATTATACACGATCTTATATTCGTCATTCTAATTTTCTGCAAAGTTCTGCAACAGCTTCAACAGACACGTACCGCTTACGCAAGATACATTATGTTTTAATACACATCGTCCAAAAACCAGTCCAAACTCTGCCCGTTTTAAGAATCGCGACAAGCGGCGACATGACAAATGGGAATGATGTCACCGCGAAAATAATATATTATCGTCGAGAATGAAGAAAAATCGTGAGAACATAAGCCTTTAATGTTTCCAGTTTTGGGAATTGCCCAGCCTTTTCCATGTGAATAATCTATGCGTTACGCAGGGGGTCTGTTCTGATTTGTGTTTTAAACCTAAAAATTTACAGTATTTTCTGAGCGAGTTCACCGCAGGTCTTATAACATAATGTTCGTGTTCATTAATATGTTTGTTTAGCAGTTTTTTTGTTGTTTTTTATTTACTTATTGTTTAGACGGAGGAAGGATCTCATGGCCTATCTGGTGTCTGGTTCTGCGAGATGGTGTACTCGCAGAAGGAGGCGGTGGGGCGCGTGAGAGACGCACAAGCCCGCCGCCGTCAAGCGAGGGCCAGGGAGGCGGATCTCGCCCAAGCCCTGGCCCTCTAAGTGTTTCGGGTCCCCCTTACATATCGGTCTGGATCCTCGACCCACGCTGGTTCTGACCCAGCAGGGTAATCCGAAGGATAACTCACTTTAACCGGCGCCATCTAGGCGGGCTTCAGATAGCCTGCCGACCAAGAGGGTTGGTGTTCGTGGCGCCAACGACCGCCGGTCCGGCGTCCCGAGAGGGAGGGTGATGGGAGAGATATGCTCCGCACTAAAAGCATCACTTTCCCCCTTTTCATGAGTTCTGTCTCATGCGAGGCTTAGAAGTTGGTTGTTGAGCGACAAGAGGTTTTAGTCGGTTCGACTCCGACATGCTCCACCCGCCATACCCGGTGGAGCGCGGAAGTCCGGCGATTTCCTGCTAACAAAAACCAAAAAAACCGCAGCCCATCATACATAAACAAAATGAATGCCACGACCTATTTTTAAAAATGAGATCGAAATATGAATTTAAGTGGGATGGCCGTAATAAGATTATTCTGCTTGTTCAATCCTTCGTCTCAACATTGACTGTGTCTGGCTTATTCTATTAAGACGTTTATAAAAAATAGTTTTGAAAGAAACAAGTCAATAAAGCTTCTCAATATTTCTCAAAGAAAATTGACATTAGAGATAAAGATTTATTTTATTTCAGTAAATATAGATTGACATACATACTTTGTATCATTCATTTAAGCTCTCCGTGTAAGACACAGGAGGTAATATCTAAGCCTTCACAAGCCACCTACGTAGTTAATGATAATCTTCCGTCGCTCCGAAAACTGTAAAGAGTTTCTGAACGTTAGAAATTAGAAATCGAATAACTGAAAGCTATTTTTAGCTCTCTTTCTAGGTGGCTGCATTCAGAGGGTATTGAAAGGGCTCAGTTCAATTGGTTTACCAGGCTGATCTAACCTACAGCATGGATTTGTACTGGTGCCACTCAATTTTGCATTTGACTTTGAAGAGTAACAGTGTCGCTTTTTTTTTTTATTGCTTATATGGGTGGACGAGCTCATAGCCCATCTGGTGTTAAGTGGTTACTGGAGCCCATAGACATATACAACGTAAAAGCGCCACCCACCTTGAGATATGAGTTCTAAGGTATCAAGTATAGTTACAACGGCTGTCTCACCCTTCAAACCGGAACGCATTACTGCTTCACGGCAGAATAGGCAGAGTGGTGGCTTCTAGAACAAATGAAGCCGCGTTAGTTATTGTTTAAGTTTACGTACCATCTCTGCAGTGATGTTGCTTGCTCCTCAGCAAAAACAGGTCATGTTTACTTGTTTCTTCTTAAATTTTTAATTGCTTATCAAAATTCAGTAAAATATGTATATGTCGTTAGATTGTGGCTTTCCGTGATTAAGACTCACAGTAATTCACTCTACGTCTCATGAGGTTATGTTATAATAATATTATAATTATAGCGCTTTCTCAATTAATCTTATTTATAGCCACATTAAGCCGCCCTCTTAGTTAACTTATTTTTCCCTTATTTACATTTAATAGTTATCCTGAGTACCACTCTGGAGTTTGCGAGCTAATTGCTAGCCCAAAGGTACGATTCCATCAGGCAACCTTATTAGGAAGTAGCAATTACAAAGCTGTGAATAGAACGGAAAATTCCGTATTAAACTCCCTTTCGCGAAAACTTATCTGTTTGTTGAATTAAGAATTGATTCACAAATTCATGATAAACAATCATTTCCTATTAAATTTAGTCTTTTAAACATTATTTTTGTGGGTAGATTTTAGGCGTGGTGGCCTAAAGGATAAGACGACTGTTGTACTTGTATCAAGCGATGTTGCCATGCTAGTGGTCAAACCCCGCAGATACGTATAAATTTTTAGAGAAATGGATTCTGTAAGTTTAAATAAAATACTCAGAAAATAATCCAACTTTTACTAGTACATCGTGTTAAGAGCCCGCACGCAAAATCCTGTCTTTTATCCTATGAACCCGTCACGAGTTTTCTTTTATACGAATGTTCCAGTTATTTTATTCTTTAGGCCACGATGATTGAACACGAAATGCTAAGTTAGGAACGCGCTAAGGAACAATTAATAATCTTAATAAAAATGTTCCATCTGTATTTTAGTCATATACAAGAGAAACTGATAATCTACTCTTTCGGCTCTACTGCGACTAATTCCCTTCATCCGTCCAGACAAGTAGTATCCTCACTTATTTTCATTTATTCATTGTTGACCATAAACTTTATCCGCTTACAATGTACTAGTGGTCCCTTCTGTAGAAATTCGACTATAATTAATTGAAATTATACATAACTTTGAACATTAATAAGGTTCTATTGTCAAATACTATCTATCATACTTTAATAAGTATATAAATAAATAAATAAATATAATCACAGATTTCGCCAAGACTACACTATAGAAAAATATTAATAAAGATAAGCAATATTAATCTATTCTCAATTTGACCACAGACTTTAATGCAATGACAAAAGTTTGACAGTAAATAAAGGGTATATATAACTAGTCAGGTCATAAGTATTGTCACACAGTAAAAACTTTTCTTTTAGAATGCTGGCCACAAAAAAGTTTGTTGAATTCGAATTTCGAATTGTTCATGAAAATAAAAATGTATACTTTTAGAATTTTACTCATTTTTAAATATGGAGTGGACGCTTAAAGTAGACCGTGTTGCAGTTATTGCGTTGCATCGTTGCGGTTACGGGCCAATTCAAATTTTTAACATACTGAAAATTTTTAATAAAACCAAAAGATTCGTTTATCGTACCATCAAACGATACAATGAAGACTCTAGTGTAGATGACAGGTCAAGAAGCGGTCGCCCTCGGTCTTTTACGACTCCAGCAGTGATAAAAGCTGTGAAGGCGCGAATTCAAAGAAATCCCAAACGTAAGCAGAAACTGTTGGCCCTTCAGATGGGGTTAAGCAGAACCACGGTGAAAAGGGTGTTAAATGAAGACTTAGGGCTTCGGGCATATCGAAGAAAAACAGGACATTGTTTGAATGCTCGTCTAACGGACCTGAGACTGAAGAGATGCCGCGCTTTGTTGAAGCGGTACGCGGGAAAAAAATATCGGGAAATTCTTTTTTCGGATGAAAAATTTTTTACCGTAGAAGAGAGCTACAACAAACAAAATGATAAGGTGTACGCACACAGTAGTGAAGAAGCGAGCAACCGTATTCCGCGTGTCCAACGAGGTCATTTTCCATCCTCGCTCATGGTATGGTTGGGAGTTTCTTATTGGGGCTTAACAGAGGTACATTTTTGTGAGAAAGGTGTAAAAACGAATGCAGTTGTGTATCAAAATACAGTCCTGACGAACCTTGTGGAACCTGTTTCTCATACCATGTTCAATAACAGGCACTGGGTATTCCAACAAGATTCGGCGCCAGCTCATAGAGCGAAGAGCACACAAGACTGGCTGGCGGCGCGTGAAATCGACTTCATCCGGCACGAAGACTGGCCCTCCTCCAGTCCAGATTTGAATCCGTTAGATTACAAGATATGGCAACACTTGGAGGAAAAGGCGTGCTCAAAGCCTCATCTCAATTTGGAGTCACTCAAGACATCCTTGATTAAGGCAGCCGCCGATATTGACATGGACTTCGTTCGTGCTGCGATAGACGACTGACCGCGCAGATTGAAGGCCTGTATTCAAAATCACGGAAGTCATTTTGAATAAACTTTAGTGTCATAAGAATCTATGTTTTGTTAAGTTCATTTTGGTATATGAATGGTTACATAATGAATAAACTTGTTTCAATTATTTTACATTAAACATGTGACAGAATTTATGACCTGACTACGTATGTGTGTGTCAAATAGATGGTAGCGTGTGTAATGTTTTTTATTGAATTAATGTATTATTAGTGCAATATAATTTTTAAAAACATTAGCATTCTGCACCCCTTCCCTGTATTCTCTATAAGTGTAGGAAATTTCATACTCCTCCGTCCGCGCAATTTGCGTAAAAAGGGGTACAAAGTTTTTGCTTCACGTATTAATATATAGATGACACTTTACAACCCCTTATTACACTCGGTAATCAAACGATCAAAAGAGATTGCTGTACATGCCTGTAACTGGCTTACATACCAGTACTTCATTTTATACTTGTTAATTTTAAGCTTGAATGTTTTTTTGTGTATTGCTGTTGGTGTGTCCAAATAAATAAATAGTTACCTACGTGAAGTGAAGTCTAAAGTCCGACAGCTAAATAGAGTACTACAAATTAATTTCATTTCAAAAAAATGTGACGCGAAACCATAGAAATGAAATTGGAAAGGAAATAGCTCATTATCGCGGCGCGGAACCGACGGAGGTTGAAAGAAAAAACAGTCCATCGAATTAAATTCTAAAATTCATACATTTTGAAGAGAAAATTCTATGTTGATAATATTTATGTATTTTTTCGCCGTAGTTTTTGTAGACATAATTAAAAGCACTTTTACGGTTTAATCTCGTTATATCATGGACGACTCAATCACTCAGACGTTTCAAAAACTATAAAATATCGGAAACCTCAAAAATAATATTATTTAAGGATAGTCAAAAACAAGGGTACAATTTTACAAATTTTAGTTTTAATTATGTACTAAATTCATTTTAAGGTTATACATATAAAATGTTAAGTAGTGTTGGGTGTCACTTGAGGCCGAGAAATCCCAGGTGCCATATTTGACATGTACCATCAACTTATTATAGTTTTCCGGTCTTCTTCTTATTTTCATAATACTGTTATTTATTTATTAGTATTAGTGCGCGTGATTGTCAGCTTGATAATTTATTTGTGTGAGTTTTTTTTCAAATTACTGTTCTTCGATCTTTCCATTTGCAGTACTTGCAAAAATCAAACTTTTTGTCAAAAACTTGAAAAGAAATGGTAACTTAATAGTTATTATAATTTACCAATTTAGTGTGTGTTTATTTTTATTCCTTTCTGCCTATTTAATACCCATCAAACTGTGGGCAGTGGCAATCACTCATGAAAATCATTAATGACGAAATCAAAATTCGACTTATTAAACCGACTTATTGGCCATTTAGTATGATCAATGACCATCAACTATGAAAGAGCACAAGTGTGGGGAAACGGAACAAAATTACTCAATATGACTCCACAAGTTCTTCCAATCTCACTAAGAGCTAAAGCCTCGCGTTTCTAATTATGCATAAAAAGATTTACCAAAGACCGTTAATTAATTGACTAAGCTCCAGCCCGGTGTTTGTTTCCACTTAATCTCATTGTTTCTACGTATAATCTTTTTCTCTCAATATTGTCATTTCGCTATGATAATATCTAAGCTAAGTTTCATTTAATTGTGACTGATTATGGTCATACTATAGGCTCACGTCGATAATGCTCCCATTGTATTGTTTTCTAAGCAAGCAATAATGCATTCCGGCTTTAAGTATAAGAAAGCCCTGAAACAATCGAATTAAAACTAGCACTTGTGTCCTTAGTCGGTCCTTAATGTTGTGATGTCTAATTATGACATCGGTGTGAGGATTAACCATAAAAATAAAATACAAACAATTAGATAATAATCATTTATTAAAACCTTTACAGTAATTATTAATTAACATATTTACACAATTTCTTAATTTCAAATAGTGAATAATCTCAGTCAAGATACAATTTCAATTAAAATGATTGTCCGTGTTGCATCAATTAGGATATAAGAGGAGTTTTACATTTGCTTTGGAAGTTTTTAGAAATCTGGATAAAAAAGTAGGCTATTGTAATTTTAGAAATTTTCATCTCTCAATGCCAGGAATTTTTTTGGGACCGGAGATTGAATAACTGTGAGATAGTATACGGGAGTCGAACCTTTACGTCCAAACATGGTGCTAAGTCAGACTAATTATCAGACCCACGGCACTTTCTACAAAGCAGCTCTGAGCAATGAGACAAAACTTCTTTCTCAAGTGCCAAATTTTAGGTTTTCTATCATCTTCGATACCATCCGTGAACTATCTTTTTAACCCATTTTACACCATAACTAAAAATCTTTAAAAAACCGAAGATTTCTTTCAGAGCTTATTTTTGTTTTCTAGCACTGATGCAGATGAAAACCTCCAGTTGCTTAAAGAGGAAATACTCTCAACAGTGGCAATAGAACAGGTGTCAATTAAATTGCCAGTGACGACTTATGCTTATGCAGAAAATTATAATTTCTTATTGAAAGTACCATTTAGTCCTAATAAGGCTCACGGTCGCATAAAGAGCCATGGAGTCCGCATTGAGTAATTAAAAAATTCCTTAAGAACAAATAAAATTTAATTAAATATTGAATGTCGTTTCAAAAACAATTTAGAACATGAATTGACCGTATCTTAGCTAACACTCGTAAATATTTATTTACAAAATTTAGTTTTTACAAATATTATATATATCTTTCAAATGTAGATTTAAAATATATTTATTACGCTTAAAAATAGTATTCACATATTTCTACAGAGTATTTTACCCTTATACGGGGTGTACAGTGTCTATTCCTAAAGTTGGAATAGGAATAATCTCCAAGATTATCGCGAACGGAAATCTTAATAAGTTCCTTAGCAAAGCAAAAAATCTGATTATGTGATTATGATTCGTGACCCCGTAATGCAAGCAAGACGCAGCCATCAAACGTTCCCCGCAGACTCTCTAGCTCGTAGCTTTCGCACGTCAATTGTGTTTAAATAACGCTACATCGCAAATGAAATCACGAGAAAATCATAGTTTAAAAAACGACATAAAATCATAGTTTAAAAAACGACATTATCTACATATATCATTGTATTCAGAGACCCCACATTGTGATTGTTTACCGGAACGATTTCATTACACCCTGTATGTAATCAAATAAAAAATTTAGTATCAACTGCATAATATATACAATGACCAAGTAAGAATATTCGAAATAATATGGTTGGTGCATGGAATTTCATGTTCGGAATAACATTTTTTCTGACGAGCCCATAGACATCAGAAAGTGAACGCCGCTACTCGCCTTGAGACATGAGGTCGTGAAGTTCAAATGGATTGCATAACGACAGCCTCATCATTTAAACTGAAATACTTGACTGCTTCGCTGGACAAAGAGACGATATTTTTGTAGCCACCAGTGCGAGGCCACAATATGCCCTACCAACAGTAATTACTCAACTCCTAATGCTACCCATCTTACCCAGTAGACTAACGAGGCTCATTTAGGTAAATCTATCACCGAAAATATACTTAAGGTAGGTGATTCCAGTTTACCACGGGAGCCCTCTTACTCTGACCGTCCAGCTTACCGCGGGAGCCCCCTTACTCTGACCGGGTTCTGACCCCGGACGGAGATTGGACTTCGGGTTTAAGAGTGCAGAGTAGTTGTTTAGTGCGGTAGGGCCCTAAAATGTTTTTGAGTCCACGGTCTGCTCCAAACATCTGCAGATCATGAAGTCCCACATACCCCCCAGGCCCCCTTGTCGACGGAGTTCTCGTAGGAGGTTTGGCCCCTGGCCCGAAAAAGGTGATTCCAGGTTAAGCTAGTATTAATTTTATATTCGGCTTTTTTGGATCGTTATCGCAATCGTGGCGAATTTCGCTCATACACATACAGGTGCCTGTCTGCCGTGCCTTTACTATGAGTATCTTACAAATTGCGAAGCTAATATATTTGAAATATTAAATATTTATAATTCGTTACATTCAAGTGTTGTAACAGATAAAAATGGGCGGAATTTTGTGATTAATAATCATTTTTTACAGTTTACTCCTAACATCTATAAAAAGATAGAATGAAGGATGATGGCGATCCATTTAATCCAGCGTACAAAAACAAATCAAGCAGATTCTAACGATACATTCTCGCTGTAATATTTTAAAACATTCATTTATTTCTACGTTTGTATTTTTCTTAAATGTAGCTTATCAAGATAACAATTATATTTTAAATATTAATCATTTAACAATAAAGTTCTATTTAACAATTTGTAATCTTCGACAACCCGGTTTCGTACTCCATTTATTTTTAAATTAAACATTGTTAAGGGAGGAGATACTTTAGATTATTCTAGAAATAAGAAAAACATTAATTTAGTATTTTTTTACTCTTCGTGAGATTCATCAAAACGTGTTAAAAATTTAACGAATTCATAGTGTCAATATTGTATACAAAAATGGTTTTTTTTTTAATTAGTTTTAAACTATATCTGACGGTTATAGGTGATAATTTTTTTCCCTAAACAGAAAAAGTAGTAAGAAATTTTGAACAAAATATCAATTTAAAAAAAAACTACTAGTATTCATTTTGAATCAACATTGTATTGTATGTATGAATCAACATTGTATGGCTAAAATGGTTTAAATTTTCTTAGTCTATATCCGAACTGCTTTGGGTATCTAAATTATCTAATAACGTGCACACGTTACACATTTTACCAATTCAATTTAAACGCAGTTTGACTCTTCGTTTCTAAATAGATCTTCTTTAGCAACAAAGCCTTTTTTAATTAATTACATTCATTGACTCTAAAGTATCTCCTCCATACAGCCAACGGATTATCTAAGCACCCGCATTATATGCAGCTCTCTCGTACTTTCCCGACTGTGGCGAGGTTGTCGCGGCGCAAATGTGCGACCGTCGCATTACAGACGCTCGACGATATATCTGAACTCCGCGCTGTTACTCCACGGTTCACTCTAATACTTACCGCTGACTGAAAAAGTATTTTATTGGTTGTCAATAAGACGACTACCCATAATGAGGGATTATTGAGTATCTATCCTGTCTATCTATATCTATCCTATCCTTACCCACTCCTTGAACCTATTTAAGTTTAGATTCCTTCAAAACTACTGTTGTCTTTCCATCTACCTGTCCATACTTTTCATTGGAAAGAATAGAATGATTTCCTTATGTAGTTGTATTAATGGCGTCGATACACTGATTAGCACATGGCTAGTTCTTCGACCCACCTACGTATTTTTGTAAAATAACATTTTATCAACCATCCCCTTTTATGAAGATATCGGCAAACAAAAAGCGGAGAGTAAACACCACCTTCGTTCCCAAAGGAAATTCATATCGAATCAATCATAATTCTCCTCGAGCCTATCCATATTTTAAAAAAGAAATAAATTTATTTAGGAAGAATCACCCATATTCTTATGTGGAAAATCTATTAAAATATGATTTAAAATAATCATTAGACCGTTATATTGTTACTGGAGCCTATAGACATCTACAACGTGAATGCGTTTCTCAAGGTGGGTGGCGGCATTTCATTTAAGGTCGCAGTTTTTACAGTACAACGGCTCCCTTCAAATTGAAACGCATTACTACTTCAGTAGCAGGCAGAGTGGTGGTACCTATCCGTGCGGACTCCCAAGAGGTCCTACCACCAGTAAATTATATTCCTTATACATATGTTACGCTAAGTGAACGCTATTCCTTATACCTATGTTTGCTCAGAACATATCCACACTGAACACATCATTTCGGTGGTAGGACCTCTTGTGAGTCAGCACGGGTAGGTACCACCGCCCCGCCTATTTCTGCCGTGAAGCAGTAATGCGTTTTGGTTTGAAGGTTGGGGCAGCCGTTGTAACTATACTGAGACCTTAGAACTTATATCTCAAGGTGTGTGGCGCATTTACGCTGTAGATGTCTATGGGCTCCAGTAACCACTTAACACCAGGTGGGCTGAGAGCTCGTCCACACATCAAAGCAATAAAAAAAAAAATCCAATATACAGAGCTATTATGATCCAATAAATTATACAGGCACTCCAATGAAGAGAGTCTTCAAAACGCAATATGATTTAAGAAAAAAACAAAAGTATTTTATACTTGTTGTACATATTTTTGGGCCTCGCTTTGGGTCTCAATGCATAGCAAAGTCATTGTTACCGCGAAACGAGGTCGCGAAGTACCCCGCAGCATATCGTAAGCGCACCGGCATAATAACTAGAATCGTTCGAGAAAAACAATTTCAGTGAAATCACTTGCTCTTGTATCGAGGGAGGCTGTTACGTTTTTGTGTTCACGAGGTTGTACTTCTCTCCTAATAGTCAGAGTGCTTCGGGATATTAAACGGTATTTTAATCTATTCTTTTTTTTAGGTTTTGTTTTGTCTCGACTGAATCAAATTTTTGTTATGAATGTTTTTTGAAAACTAACCGAAGGCAGTATCTTTAATGACATTTAGTAGTGAGATATATAGCTCTATGACTTCTGTTTTAACGAGGTTTTAAAAAGTCACTGTAGTGGCCAGCAGCATGCCTGTGTGTGTCCTTGGCATCCCTGATGTTCGTCAGTGATGGCGACCACTCATCAATAGGTAAGCCGTATCTTCGTTTACTGGTGGTAAGACCTCTTGTGAGTCTGCACGGGTAGGTACCACCACCCTGCCTATTTCTACCGCTAAGCAGTAATGCGTTTCGGTTTGAAGAGTGGGGCAGCCGTTGTAACTATACTGAGACCTTAGAAATTACATCTCAAAGTGGGTGGCGCATTTACGTTGTAGATGTCTATGGGCTCCAGTAACCACTTAACACCAGGTGGGTTATGAACTCGTCCACTCATCTAAGGTATAAAATCTTCGTCTGCCTTCGTAGGGAATAAGAACATAGTTTAAATTACATAGGGTAATAGAATTAATTACTCACGGCACTGGCAGGTATGCTAGTTTTTTCACTGTACATGCTGAGAGCATCACAGTCTACACCAATCCCTAATTTGGTGTAATCATTTATTGATCTCTTATCTGTAACAAGAAAACATTTTAATACGGTACCACACAATTTTTTCTCCATTGATAACCTTTCATATGAGCTTTTTTTGAAAACTTCCGGAAAACGTAATCTTCAAACAACATACGCTTTTGAATTATGTATACACAGGAATATTTACTTGACGTAAATATTTTGTAGAATATAGAACGATTCTTTTTTTTTTTTTATTGCTTAGGTGTGTGGACGAGCTCACAGCCCACCTGGTGTTAAGTGGTTACTGGAGCCCATAGACATCTACAACGTAAATGCGCCACACACACACACCTTTCTGCCCAAAGATATATGTATGTCACTTGTCAGAAAGTAGTCACTGCCTTTAATGGCGGATAAATTATTCCTTTGCCACTTACCAAGGCAATGAAATAGATGAGAAACTTTATCAATTGTTTCACGAAAAAAAAACGAAGGTCTAAGCTGCTTTATTGTCAGAGATAGCTTTATGTATTGAATTTTTTTTTATTGCCCTTTTAGGCAGACGAGCATACGGCCCACCTGATGGTGAGTGGTTACCGTCGCCCATGGACTTCAGCAATGCCAGGGGCAGAGCCAAGCCGCTGTCTACCGTTGAGTACTCTCCACAAGCCTCGTAATAATTTTTTTAATAAATTCGTAACTTCTAAAAAATAAACGCTCCGCTTAGCTCACCGTGATGACATGGTATGATGTCGGGGTCCGTTTCTTCCCCCGTGTCGGCTTTCAACTCATACTGGCTGCAGTACTCCAGCTTCGGAGACGCACAGTACGTGTTCAAATTATCCTGTTTCGATAATGATTCAACGCTGTGCTCCATGTAGAGACCGCTCCTGATAAAATCGCTCATATTATACATACCCTCCGTCATAACAGGACCAGAACATTCGTTTTATCATCTTCAAATACACAGTCATAGAAAAACATTTGCGGTTTTTGTACAGGTACAAAAAAAAAACCTATTGTCTTGGTCCCGGACTTGTACTAACAGGCTTTAGAGCGTTAAGCCTTGTTCGGACTAGGCGAGTATTTTAGTCGAGTACCGAGTAATTTAGTAGCTAAACTACTCGATACTGGCCGAAAAAATAGAACAAAATGGATTGACTTGACTAAATTATTTACTAACCTACTCAACAAAATTTTTGGTGCTCAGACACATTTAGCTACTAAATTACTCGGTACTCGACTAAAATACTCGCCTAGTCCGAAAAAGGCTTTAGATGGGTGTATAGGTATCGAAGCAATTAGTCAATACTATGGACTTTGCACCTACACACCCAAACTCCATTCCGAAGCCCGAGATAGAACTGTGGTTTGTTATTTGTTGTTCGCATTCGCGGGGTATTTTCACTCGGAATATATTATAGAAGTCAAAAACACTATTTGAATAATATCTATAATATTCAGATATATGTGTACAATAAAAAATATAATAAAAGAGATACAAATTAAAACTAAAATTCCATTTTTTTATCGAACTTAAATAGGCGCGCGAATCTTGTTGATTGACGTCACGGGACACCTGCGCGTTCGGGAACTCCGATCGCGACCGATGACGCCCGAGTGTTACCGAATGTTGCACGCTACAAACTCGGAAAGGGCGGGGCTGTATAGCGCTGGCTTGCAATAATTAACGCTACTTTCCGCTGGGACGTCAAACGGCAATCGACGGTATACGACTCCCGGTTCTCTCAGTCGATGAGCTGTCCAACACCTGACCGACCACAGACCGTACTACACCCATACGCACATAGCACGAGCAACTTCGACATCTGTCACTAAAATAGAACACCGTCCGCCTTAATCTCATCATGTACTTCAAACTTTTTACTGGTGGTAGGACCTCTTGTGAGTCCGCGCGAGTAGGTACCACCAACCTGCCTATTGGAGCAGTCGTTGTAACTATACTAAGACCTTAGAACTTATATCTCAAGGTGGATGGCGCATTTACGTTGTAGGTGTCTGTGGGCTCCAGTAACCACTTAACACCAAGTGGGCTGTGAGCTCGTCCACCCATCTAAGCAATTAAAAAAAAAAACGAGTGTCGCCGTAGTTTTACGTGTGCAAACCTAAAAATAAGTTGAATGTAATTAAAAGAAAAACTCTCACGCGGAAGGCGGTTGCTTATCAAGGTCGTGTCTTCTGACAGCATGTCGTCTGTACAGTGCCGTGATCACAGCACACACTCCGGTGCACAGCATCGCTGTCACAGCCAGCAGGGACACCAGCATCGGCGACCAAGGGATGGCGGTGCTCACACCTGGATTGGGAACCACCAGACAAAATTGAAAGGTAACGGTGGTAATAAAAATGTAATTTAGTATAATAAAAAACAAACCCACAAAATTATAATTTGCGTAATTACTGGTGGTAGGACGTCTTGTGAATCCGCACGAGTAGGTACCACCACTCTGCCTATTTCAGCCGTGAAGCAGTAATGCGTTTCGGTTTGAAGGGTGGGGCAGCCGTTGTAACTATATTCAGACCTTACAACTTACATCTCAAGGCGGGTGCCGGCATTTACCTTATAGATATCTATGGGCTCCGGTAACCACTTAACACCAGGTGGGCTGTGAGTTCGTCCACCTATCTAAGCAATAATATCATTTTAATTGCATTAAAAACTTAAGCAGTCGATGAGGTACTTCAGGGATACAAGTATTTCATAATATATTTAGGGAAGATTACAGCGTAGCATATCATTACTTCACTAATCAGAAGTCAGATATTTCATGAACAATCTGTTATCTCGACAAATTCACATGAATATTACGTACTCCTTAAGTAAACATTGAACGGTTTCAATCTTGTATATTTAAAGGGAAAAGGGTTCTGGTATTTTCTTAGGTTTTAATGTACATTATTTACAGAGAGAAAAAACAGATTTTTTTAGTTAAAAACATAAATATAGGAGACCTAATAATATACACAGATATACCTATCGACGTCAATTGCACTAGTTGATTGTTTTGTAATTAGTTATGGACCACATCATACCTCATCACAAAACCACAGCAAATATTAAATATTAGCAACGAAATATTAGCAACGCAGTCAAATCAATTCAAAGTGATTGGCAAGGCTTGATATTGATACTACTTTTTATTTTATTGCTTTGTTGGGTGGACAAGCTCACAGCCCACCTGGTGTTAAGTGGTTACGGGAGCTCATAGACATCTACAAAGTAAATGCGCCACCCACCTTGAGATATAAGTTCTAAGGTCTCAGTATAGTTACAACGGCTACCCCACCCTTCAAACCGAAACGCATTACTACCCGTGCGGACTCACAAGAGGTCCTACCACCAGTGAGAAATACTTTTTACTATCTGATATAGTAACATAATTAGCTTGACTAATTCTTTCTTTAAAATAGTAAAGCATTTTCTGACTAAGTAGATCGGCTCCGATAGCCACTTGCTAACAAATTGGTGAGGTATATCTACACAATATGTACAACAAATAGCATGACGCGACTTCAGTAGTTGAAAAAAAAAACTATTAAAAGATACTGATGGCGTCTAGTAGCCCTAGTAGGTATCACTGCCCTGCCTATTTCTGCCGTGAGGCAGTAATGCGTTTCTATTCTATACGAGTTTGACAGTACAACGATACTGTCAAACTGAGAGTTATAACTCATGTATCAAAATGGGTGGCGGTATATACGTTGTTAACGTTAATTAGTTTTTAAGCTATTGCATAGCTTCTATCGCGGGCCTTGAGCGCGGCGACTGAAGCAAGAAATTTCGTAACGAAAATAACCCGACACCCCCACTACGCCTGCTATGTAGCTCGCGTTCAACACATTCACAAGTTACGCTGGTGTAGTGTTTGTGAATAAGCGCGCGGCGTGACGTCGCACTGCATGAGCATCATGAAAAGTCTGCCCATCTCTCCCTCACGCGGTCCAGCTTATGAGTGTGAAGGGGACAATTATGTTTTTCTTTTGTTAATGTTTATAAATATAGCGTGATCTTATTTTTATTATTGTTTTAATTTTAAATTATTATTGTCTAATTGTAATTGCATAAGTTGATAAAAAATGCTTTGCAATAGCTTTAACGCGGCAGTCCCCGAGTGCCACACCACCTTTTTTTTCTATTTTTTTTTTTAGCTCTCCTATGCAGACGAGCATATGGCCCATCTGATGGTGAGTGGTTACCGTCGCCCATGGACTTCAGCAATGCCAGGGGCAGAGCCAAGCCGCTGCCTACCGAACCGTAACCAATTAAACCGCCGTACCACTTAAAATCAGATGAGCCGTAAGCTCGTTCACCCATCTTAGCAATAAATAATAAAGATAATTTCTCAAATGTCCCACCTGTGTATTTATCCGGAGGTCGTATTGCAACGGTATACAGTGTGACCTCTTCACCTCTGCCCTTAGCGTTGGCCGCATACAAGACCAGACTGTAGCTTATCCGACTGTCCAGACCTTGAACTTCAAAGCTAGGAGTGCTATTTGAGGTTATATTTGCCCTGACCTAAAGAGCGAAAAAAAAAACATATTTACACTTTCGTTCTTTTTTAATCCAAAACAGTTTAGGGATGACGACGGAGGAAAGGTCTTCCACCAAGCGAGTGAATTTCCTCGGTAGACCGACGCCCTAAATGTTGTTGTTTGAAACATTTACATATATAACACCTCCTTATCCGACATCAGATCCAATAACCCCTGCATTAGACGCCTTTAGCTCTAACACTACGAGTAGGGACCCCGGTAACCGTACTTGTCAAACTCGGCAAAGAGTTCGACGTGCAACCTAACCTAAACATCAAGCCGCTGAGTTTCTCGCCGGATCTTCTCAGCGGGTCGCGATTGCGATCCGGTAGTAGATTCATTCGGGAAACAGCTGCTCTTGAGTTGTTAGGTCTCCCAACTCTCTCTCTCTTGTTAAATCCCAACCCTCCTGGCTGAGCCCTTGCTCGCCCACCTGTTCAGGTGAAATTGGAAAGGCCTACGAGCCACCAGTAATCTTTTTTCGAAAAAGCTATACTTTTTTGAACACACATAATTTTTTAACATGCAAATTCTTGTCAGAACAGCAGCCTCCAATATTACGAATTCTATAAAAGATTAAGCAAGTTAAAATACTGTAAACCTTTTTTTATTGTATAGAGGAATGAATGAGCTCATGGCCCGCTTGTTTTCAAGAGGCCTAAAACATCACAATAGGACGATATGAATGCTGACTCCCATCTATCTCTCATCAAACGACAAAACTGATTGTTTTATTGCTTTAATAATTTCTTCAAAGATTTAATTGCGAGCCGAGTTCCGTCACTATTCTATGCCACGAGTAGGAAAAAAACCCTGCTCTAAATTTGCAACGTGCTAGCCGGGTTATTAAATTAAATGGAAATCTAGTTTTCTGAAAGCTTGATTGAAAAAAAACGTGAAGAATACGGATGCAACATTTGATTTCCAAGCATCAATCATTATTTACCGGAATCACTCAAGGAAGATTTCACAGCGTCCCATTATCTCACACTTACACTAAAGAAGCACTTAACTCTAGAATTTAATTATTCACTGCTTTTATAATCACCGATGAAAGACGCTTTACAGACATTAGCATCTCATTAAAATCTCTAAGGCTCATAAGTGATTCTGACTAGTTTCACTATCAAAGGAAATGCTACTTTAAAACGCTAAGCCGAAATACTAATTTTCTTTTGATACTGACGAGAGGAAAAGTCATCCATATATGAAAACTTGTTATGCCACCGTCGCCCTATTGAAAAATATAAATTACATATTACGAATATAATAGTTTATGTACATATGTGTTTAACGTTATATCGCGTATTGGTTTAAATAAAATATTAGATTTCAGATATTGAAAAATATTTTCGAAGTGATAAAAGTCGAAGATTTATCAGAGAACTGTTGCTTTAGAGAGTTACTCTCATTTTTCCATCACTATTTTTATCGTTATATGTGAGTAAAAAGGCCCAAAGCCTACCTGCTACTAAGTAGCTACCACAGCTAATGGACTTCGCTATGTGATTTCCGTATTTTATATCTGACTTTCGCAATAATTCCTATTGTGATTTAAGCATTGACTACGTCTTTTTTTTATTGCTTAGATGGGTGGACGAGCTCACAGCCCACCTGGTTTTAAGTGGTTACTGGAACCCATAGACATCTACAAAGTAAATGCGCCACCCACCTTGAGATATAAGTTCTAAGAACTCAGTATAGTTACAACGGCTGTCCTACCCTTCAGACCGAAACGCATTACTACTTCACGGCAGAAATAGGTAAGGCGGTGGTACCTACCCGCGCGGACTCCCAAGAGATCCTACCACCAGTGAAGGATATCTCCATACTTCCATTGTACATGGCTCTTTTGTGGTTTACGTGGACAGCTATGTACAGATATATAGGTTCTACACCACTCTCTACCTCTAACTTTGAATAAAAGACACATATAGCTTTGGATGGAAACTGGAGACGCATTTACATGCTTTCAGATTACACGTGCCATGAGCGGGCCACGTTAGACATGTAAATAGGCTGTTTTAAAAGTCTGCGAGAGGCGAAACAGATTCTATTCTTGTTATTGGTTTCGTAAAGTGGCTTTTCAAAACGTAATTTCGCGAGTAAATTGCATATTCGACAGTCCAAACACGAACTGGTAATCTTTCGATATTAAGATATTTATATAGACGTTATTGAAATAAGAAAATCGTGAGTTGTACAGGAATAAATTTGATTTGAAAAGGTCGTAGCGCTATATAAAAAAATGTAGTAGCTTTTTTGTCGGTGCCGATATTCTGGGACCGGACTGACGAGCCGATCCAACGGTATTCGCCAACTCATGATGGGACATATAGTAAGCCACACGGGCAGCTGCTACTACTGGTCTCTTAATGCGATATGTTCCGTTTTGATGGACAGGAACGCCATTTTTTTTTCTATTCATCATAAAAAGTACATACTTGTTGAACGTCAAAAGAACTACCGCCAATTGATAAAAACTAGCCTCCGTCCTGAGAAGAATTGGCAAGAAACTCAGCGGGCATGTCTTTTTTTTTAATTTTTTTTTTTTTTTTTAATATTAGACTTTTTTAAATATCAATTTTTACAATGAGTATGATAATGTAACAATTATTACAATATTGAAATGCCCGGAGCGAGAACTCATTCTCACTTTTTGCAATCTTCTAGATAATCATTGACTTTATAGTAAGCTTTATTGCACAAATGTTCTCTAATAGTTTTCTTAAACCTATGTTTATGTAGGTTCTGAACATCTTGTGGGATTTTGTTGTACAGGCGCACAACATTGACTCCTCGATCATGAACATTGAATACTCGATCGAGGCTTCGAATCTGTGACTCAAGATAAAACGTCTTTGGACTGCAGTGCCTATATAATATCAGGTCGATCTTATCTTTGCTGTTCTTGGGATGCCGTGATACAGGTACTTGGGATTGTCGGAATTTAAGTCCTCAACATTTTTAGTAACAGAAATATTTTAGTATCGGTTAAAAATTTATATATACCTAAAATTATATAAAGGTATATAAAAATGAATTGCTGTTCGTTAGTCTCGCTAAAACTCGAGAACGGCTGGACCGATTTGGCTAATTTTGGTCTTGAATTATTTGTGGAAGTCCAGAGAAGGCTTAAAAAGTATGAGTAGTAGAAAATATGAAAATGCTCGGAATTAAATAAAAATAACAATTTTGTTTTTCCTTTGATGTGTCCCCCGTCGGACGGATTCCTTTTGTTTGTTTTAAATTTATTTTATACAAAAGCTTAGGTCTTTTATTTATCTATTGAGGCACTACGAAGTCTGCCGGGTCAGCTAGTCGTTAATAATAAATAACGGTTCACTTATTAAGGGTGTCTACTATTTATTATGAAGCGTAACAATCAACACACAACAACGAATCTAGTTTAAAATTGTAAAAGATATAGGATATGATTTGAAAAATAATAAAATTCAAATATTACGGTCATAGCCGGGAGTTCCAAGACCTCCATGAAGAAAACCTGCGGGAGCCCTCCGTCGAAGCCTTCCGCGCATTCCACTTGTAAACTGGCCGAGCTCTGGTTCGCCACTGAACAGTTGTGGAGTGCCGTCGGCTGTCCTACAACAATAGGGAACAGTATTTACAAACATATAAATAAATAAATACATATAAATATTTACTAACAATCACGCCACGTTAACTGGTCCCGTGATAAGTTCGTAAAGTACTTGTGTTACAGGTACCAGATAACGGAAATAAATGTAAGATTTTTATTATACACATA
The DNA here is from genome assembly GCF_003987935.1 of Bombyx mandarina. The sequence continues at coordinate 116,335 of NW_021011518.1, read as the reverse complement.
CATATATTTAAGATACATCCATAACCCTGGAAAAGACATTTATATTTATCATACAAATATCTTCCCTTGGCGGGATTCGAACCCGCGACCCCCTTGTGTAGTGACCATGTCACTTACCACTACACTAGACCGCCGTTTGGAAATTTAGGCACAGTTTACGAACAATTATCAAGTTTTTCCTTTGTTCGTATCGATTATATTATAATATGTAAATTTGGGCTTAGATTCTTATATTTTTTTTCAGTTATACCTTCAGACTATACTCACTAAGCTGTGATATCAGTTGACTGAGTGTATAGTCTACTATGAGGCCTCATGGATAGGTACCACAATCCTGCCTTTTCTGTCGCGTAGACATTCGTTCTGGTTTAAAGAGTGGAAAAGATGTTATACATAAAAAACACATCTCGTTCTGATGAAAATTACTTAACCAAGTTTTTCGTAACAGAATTGGTGCCGATTTCAAGGAAATAAACCGCGAAATTGTTGCATCATACATCAACTAACTTATCCATTCGGCCATGACGACTTCACAAAAGTAGAATATTTAGCTTACCTGCCGCAATCAGCTTGTAGACGCAAGGGGTCTTCTGCCTTCCCACTGTGTTAGTTGCCATGCAGAGTATCGTGCCGAAATCCATTTCAGAAGTCGGAGTGTAACGAAGATTCGAAGTGAAGCCAGCTGATGTGTACGTGCTAAAGAAAACGCAATATAATTACAATCCATTCCCTTGGAACATTAATAAATAACTAGGTGATGACCGAACTTCGCTCGTTTTTTTTTTATAACGCCATCTTGTTGTATCTTTAAAACGGTTAGTTGCCCTCAATTAAGAAAAATAGTATTATTATTCGCCAATAGATGTCGGGAAGGGTTGATTCTTAAAAACACGAATAAAACAACATTTTCTGAAAATAAATCGTAACTAGATCGATTTATCGCCCCCGAAATCCCCTGTATACAAAATTTTATGAAAATCGTTGGAGCCGTTTCCGAGATTCAGATTATATAAGTATATATTAATTTACAAGAATTGCTCGTTTAAAGGTATATGATAAGCAAGCAAATTTCAATCTTTCTAATACTTTTAGGTGCCTTAGTATAAGCTCAATAACTTTATAAAAAAAACTATGTATTTCTAAAAAAATATACAGACGCTTATTTCAAGCTTTGTACGTATTTTTGTTAATTTTTAGATAGAGCTTAATCTTGGTTAAGCCGATTTTCACGAAAAATTCAGTGCGATATGATTTCTATGAAACGGATTTAAGATTTTTATTGTATACATGTTTAGAGTTTCTGTGTAAAGCTAAAAAAATTAAAGCTTTATCATCGAAAACATGATAAAGCTTTAAGCTTTTTTTAAGCAACAAAAACACTTATTACTTCGCAGCCAGCTCCGTTTGGTCGCCAGAGCTATTGAAGATCCAGCTGAAGCTGGTGGGAGCCGGGCTGGAGTCAACAGCACAATTCAAGGTCACCGTCTCTTGTTTCAAAGCGCCGTACACTTCTCCTTCGTTTATTGTTTTGCACACTGGAGCATCTGGTAACAAGTACATTTTATTAATATGACTAGCTTTTGCCCGTGTATTCGTCCGCGTGGAATAGTTACTTTGGCGTATATCTACATATAGTGTATCATCTCCCGTCATCGTCATCAGCGATCCCCTCATCTCCTTTTTAACATCGAACCTCCCGCCATCGGAGCAGAGTTCATCCATATTATCTGAAACCGCTGCGTTCATCGACAGTGCGTTTCCAAAGATGTTTTCTACCACGCACCATCCGGCTTTGGAATGAACTCCCCTCCACGGTTGTTTTCCGAGCGCACGGTTGTTTTGACATGTCGTTCTTCAAACGAGGCTTACGGAGAGTACTTAACGGTAGGCACTGGCTTGGCTCTGCCCCTGGCATTGCTGACGTCCATGGGCGACGGTGACTACTTACCATCAGGTGGGCCGTATACTCGTCTGCCTACAATGGCAATAAAAAAAAAGCGTAAACTCACAAAAGGGAAAAATACCCCGATTTTGAAACATTCTTTATTGGTGCTCCACTTGGTCCTATTGGTCCTATTGGTCTTAGCGTGATGTTACATAGCCTTCCTCAATAAATGAGCTATCTGATACTGAAAGAGTTTTTCAAATCGGACCAATAGTTCCTGTGATTAGCGCGTTCAAACAAACAAACTCTTCAGCTTTATAATATTAAGTATAGATTTTAATAAAACCCTTAAAAACAGAACTTCCTATAACAATTCGTTTAAGGAATCACAGCACATCCGGTTTCATCATGAAACTATTTAAATTTTCATAGGAAACAAATACAACGGCAATAAATTTTAAAAGAGGATCCATTTAATCACACAAGGAAAGGGAAAAACTTAAGGGAATACCGAAATAACCTTCTAATACACTATCAAGTCAACTTACACCTTATCAACAAAGACACAGGGTTGCTAGTGGCACTTCCTTCGCTGTTATATGCTAAACAGCTATAGTCTCCGGCGGCTGATCGGCTGACGCTTTGCAGCACCAGACTTTGGTCGCTGAGAATGATTCCAGAACTCGCGTTATGTTGAATCTCTTTAGTCTGAAAGAGATATACGTCGTAAGTCGGCGTCCAGCCTAGCCGCTGCCTACGACACAGATCTCCGGCTAAGCTTAACCTCAAGCATAGCTGAAGTCTGTAAACGACAGTGGCCTCCCACCATCACCTGGGAAGTCATAATATAGTTTACTCGTGGGAGGACGTCTTGTGAGTCCGCACATTGTAAATATACTGAGACCTTAGAACTTACATCTCAAAGTGGGTGGCGGCATTTACGTTGTAGATGTCTATGGGTTCCAGTAACCACTTAATACCAGGTGGGCTGTGAGCTCGTCCACCCATCTAAGTAATAAAAAATTAAAAAATAAATCGTGTAGCGGCGACCTCATAAAAATGCTCTGCGATGAGGTACAGGCTAATTAATGATGGAACAGCCAGATGGTTCTTGAACTTATTGGCCTATCTACAACCGCAACTACCAAAATTATAGTTGTAGAGTAACATAATATGTCTTTCTGATGTCATCAAAATTGTTATATAATTGCTTGCCATTTATTCAAGAATTAATCAAACTTACTCCTTTATACCAAGTGAGCTTATGCGTCTTCGGGTTTGCTTTTACAATGCACTCGAAGTAGACGTCGTCACCTTCCTTGATATGGGAAGGATTAAGGGTAGATCCGAGTTTCAAAGTCACTATAGGGACATCTGGCAACAAAAATAAAAATAGTTTTCTTTTTTATTATCGTCTTATATTTTTTTTCAGGATTAACAAGTATTTTGGATTACTGCTAAGATTAAAATGTTTTGAATTCGAATAAAATTAGTCCAAAAACCAAGAGAACATAATTTTCTAACTTCTAACAAAGTCGCAGCCGTACTCGTTTTAAAACGAGAATATAAACTTTCCACAGAAAAATCATGAATAGTCTGTTTATCGTATGAGAATTCATTTGATTTTTTTTTTCTTTGCATAGCAGGAAAATCAAGCTCGCAGTTCGCTTGGTGTGAAGTAGTTCAGGAACACACAGACTTCGTAAAGCCTAGATTTTCATATACCTAAATTATGGGACGTGTATATCATTTCACCCACCTTTCAAACCGGTAGGCACCACTGCTTCGTAATAAAAATAGACAGTGATAATATGCATATATATCTATTTCGCCAGTGAGGGTTCATTGTGTCCTACCACTCATAATAAATATCAGTAATCTGTCTATATATATAAAAATGAATTGCTGTTCGTTAGTCTCGCTAAAACTCAAGAACGGCTGGACCAATTTGGCTAATTTTGGTCTTGAATTATTTGTGGAAGTCCAGAGAAGGTTTAAAAGGTAGATAAATATGAAAATGCGCGGAATTAAATAAAAATAACAATTTCGTTTTTCCTTTGATGTGTCCCCTTGATGTGTCTTTTATTTATCGATTGAGGCACTACGAAGTCTGCCGGGTCAGCTAGTTTATAATAAATAAAACTTACAACTTAGCAGCAATTTCAAACTATTGATTCCACTATAAATACATATAGTTCTCTGACTACACGAAAGAATATAAAACAGTAAAGAAGTGCCTTATAAAACAGGTAAATATGAGTTGAAGAGTACGAACTTTGTCACGACACCTGAGCGTGGAAACAAACGACAGTTCTGAAATTTTATTACGAGTCCGTGCGAAGCAAGCTCTCTCTCTCTCTCTCTCTCTCTCTCTCTCTATTCGCAATTATTCTTCGAAAGTTTACTGTCGTTGCGACATAAAATAATTTCAACGTCTATTATATTTTACTCTTTGATTTACACAAGACTGACTTTTGTGTGATACTGTTTTATTTTCGTGTTCCTTTCGTTCCGTCCATGCTCGAATGAAATTTTATGAAGTTACTTTTGAAAAGATAATTTCAAAAGCCGTGAACAAAGAAAAACCTAGCTCAATGAAAAAGTATAATATTTAGTTATTGTTTATTGTACACAGAAATATTACACCAAAAGGGCGTGATTTAAAATAGAGTGTATGAAGTTTTGAAGTCGTCGTGGCCTAAGGGATAAGATGTCCGGTGTATCGTGTTGAGCGATGCACCGGTGTTCGAATCCCAAGCGGGTATCAATTTTTCTAATGAAATACGTACTCAACAAATGTTCACGATTGACTTCCACGGTGAAGGAATAACATCGTGTAATAAAAATGAAACCCGCAAAATTATAATTTGCGTAATTACTGGTGGTAGGACCTCTTGTGAGTCCGCGCGGGTAGGTACCACCACCCCGCCTATTTCGGCCGTGAAGCAGTAATGCGTTTCGGTTTGAAGGGTGGAGCAGCCGTTGTAACTATACTTGAGACCTTAGAGCTTATATCTCAAGGTGGGTGGCACATTTACGTCGTAGATGTCCATGGGCTCCAGTAACCACTTAACACCAGGTGGACTGTGAGCTCGTCCACCCATCTAGCAATAAAAAAATGAACAATATTTAGAAAACAATTAGTTTATTGAACTCCAAAAAACTGTGGCTTATACGTGTAACGTTTGAAGACTAAATTATTGATCGTCGTGCAGAAGAAATAAGAAATAAACGAGAAAGGAACGGAGAAGGTGGCATAGACCTGTGCGATAAAACCTAGCGCTGAGTTCATCTTTTGATTAATACATTTAACCTGGATGGCTATGATCAAGCCGCTTAAAATATTATTACTTTGGCTTAATATATTGAAAAATAAATAATAGTTTAAAAATACTAACAAAATACGATTTCATAGAAAATCCAACTAAAAAATTTAAAATAAATTTTAATAAATTTGAATTAAAAATAGTGTAAGAAAAAATGATTTTATTGTATAAAAGCGTGGGGTGCATGGTATCAGTAGTTTTTTTCTAACTATTATTTATTTTTCATTTTTAATTGAATTACAATTTTTTTAATTTTTTTTTTCATTTTTTTTCTTTTATATTTAATTGTCATCGGTTCTTAATAAGTATACCAAATTTCGAGTAAATCCGACGTTTTGAAGGGGGTCAAAATCATGTTCAAAGATTCCTTTACATACATACGTCTGAAACTCATAAAAGCGTATTAAAAAATACAAAATACTTTCCAAAATGAAAAAACCCTCATCTCAAGGTGAATTACATCTTCGGGGCTTACGTTTAATCTTGATGGGTTATCTGTCAAATGCAAATAAAATCAAATCTGTGAATAGAAGTTTATTTTCACCTGATTTCTTCATTGCTTCCTCGCTTATAAAGTTTTCCAAGTTGAAGCAGCAAGTTTTTACAGCCTTCCAAAACATCTTCAGTAAATGGATGTAAGATTGTAGAAATTTAATTAAGAGGGGCCACTTAAAATTATTACGTAGACTTAACCGTTGGATCATTTTTCTGAACACTTGCTTGTGTTCCCATAATGGAAATTCTTGTAATCTTTATATTAAAGTCATTTAATTTAAGACAGATTTTAATTGGACAATTTACTAATCAAAATATTTCATCTTCTCGTAATATACGCGAGCAGATGAACATTATTAGATCACAATCACAAATCGTGACGCCATTTCTACCCGAAAATATGAGTACTCATACGCACTCACAAGCAAATAATATAGGTACTCCATGCTTGACTTATGTAAATTTTTGGAATTTCCAATATTATTTTACTAGCTTTTGCCCGCGACTCCATCCGCGTGGAAGATTTACACTTTGACATAACGCTAAATTTTACCCCCACTTCATTTACGTAGAAAGTGAAAATATTTTTGAATTGTAGAATGTTAAGGAGCTATTTAAACCCTTATTTTGAAACATTATTTATTGGTGCTCCACTTGTATTGGTCTTACCATGATGTTATATAGCCTATATATAGCCTTCCTCAATAAATGGGCTATCTAACGCTGAAATATTTTTTTAAATCGGACCAGTAGTTTCTAAGATTAGCGAATTCAAACAAACAAACTCTTAAGCTTTCTAATATTAGTATAGATGTGATCATTGTCAAATTTGCTGTCTCTTAAGAGGTAAATCGACATGCCATTGTCACTGGTACACGTACATTTAACACATTTAACAAAGTAAAGTATTTAAGAAATTATAGCCCAATTAAGATACCATGCACTGAAAAACTAAGAAGCATCTCTGAAAACAAACCATCCTCTCTACATCACAAAGACTTGTGTAGTACGTATTTTTTTAGGAAAATTAATGCCTGCTACAGCTCGATACGAATACGTATGGGCTTCTAAGCCACATATTCTACCTAATATCCGGCAACAAACACTAAACCACAAAATAAAGCCATGATTACTTGACTGTAACACGAAATTGGGCGTCCTCCAACCAGGTGGACTGACGACCTAGTGCGCACGGCGGGAAGTCGTTGGATGCGGAAGGCGGAGGACCGCATTATGTGGAAAGCATTGGGGAAAGCCTATGTCCAGCAGTGGGCAGATAAAGGCTGATGATGATGATGATGATGATGAACACGAAATTGGACACGTGATAATACACATCTGAAGATCTATTCGAATCTTTCTATATCGATATTAATCCAAGGTCATTTTACTCACAATGCACGTTCATTTTCCATTTGTCTTCTATAGATGATTCCACCACGCTGGGGTTCTCGGCGCGACAGACCAGGGTCTTCTCGTGGTCCTCGGCGACAGGCACAAACGTTAGGACGCTGGTCGTTGCGTTGCTCTCGGAGAACTGCGCAATTTTTTTAATTAATGTGGTTTTTTTTATAACCCTTGTAGGTAGACGAGCATTTGGCCCACCTGATGGTGAGTGGTTACCGTCGCCCATGGACTTCAGCAATGCCAGGGGCAGAGCCAAGCCGCTGCCTACCGATTAATACTCTCGACAAGCCTTGTTTGAAGAAGGACATGTCATAGCGCTCGGGAAACACCGTGGAGGAGAGCTTATTCCATAGCCGGATGGTACGTGGCAAAAAAGACCTCTGGAAACGCACTGTGAATAAACGCAGTGGCTCCAGGTAGTATGGATGAACTCTACTCCGGTGGCGGGCGGTGCGATGATAAAAACGAGATGCCGGTATCATCTCGAACAAATCCCCAGAGCACTCCCCATGGAACATACGGTACAAAATACAGAGGGAAGCGAAGTCCCTCCGCAGAATCACGTGTCTTGTTACTTATATGCTATTAGACAGCAGATCTTACGTGATAAAAGACTATCCAGTTATCAGTTATAATACGAGTATGCAATATTAATTCAAGCTGTAACTTGCAGCAACTATTCCGATGTAACGGTGTTCAAATCCCGCAGGCGGGTACCAATGTTTCTAATGAAATACGTACTTATTATTAATTGGTATTAATATTATTCCTTCACTGTGGAAATCAATCTTGAACAATTGTTAAGTACGTATTTCATTAGAAAAATTGGTACCCGCTTGCGGGATTCGAACACCGTTGCATCGCCTACATACGAATGCACCGAACGTCTTATCCTTTAGGCCACGACGACTTCATATCAATTTTTACCAAGATATGCGTAAATCGTCCTATTACGTTCTATTTATTATTTATCTATAAACAACTGCGTAAATATTTAATTAGTTTAAAGCATGAGATCTGTCTGTCAATTTAATTAAAATAAGATTTCGGAAGTCCAATTGACTTACAAATATTTGAATGAGTTATTAAACCTGAATTCCCTTGACAAATAACAAAGAATACACAATGAGCGATCGCCAAAGAAAGTCTTTGTCATTGCCTTTGACATAACGTCTCCTAACAATGAGAGCCACTCTCTGTAATTAATAAAACGTAATTAATTTCGGTACAACTGAATTTCAGAGATTCAAACAATGGTATGTATGTGTATGTATTGTCGATTTATCGAATTTTTGAAATTTAGTTTTCTGCTGATAGTACCTATCCTGTAAAGCCATGTAAATGAAGTTGCTATGCCAAAAATAATAGTTAAATAACACGCTTTTGTATAAAATCCACTAACTAACTAAAAGCTAAACTAAACTAAAAAAAACTAAAAACAGAAAATAAATTTATCGTATGATAAAAAAAGCGTTGGGTGCTTTTTATGATATTATCAATATCATATCACGCTTTTTTTACAATTAATTTATTTTCTCGTATTTAATTTGATTTTCTATAAGAGCGTGTTTTTTAGTTTCTCTAAATTATTATTTTATTTTTATTTTTTAGTTTAAATAGCATTATGTATCATAAATTATTAATTAACGTATAATACATTTACGCAAATACAACAGTTTCCAATTTGCTAAGGAAAAAAAAGAAGGCGCTCACATGAATTTGTTGTTTTGACTGCCGAAAGTAAATAACAAGTCTAACTATTTAAAATATTGAATAGCTATCGGTCCTTTATAAGTTGCCAAAATTCTAAAAGCGTATTAAAAGGATGCGACATTTAGAGTAGATTTTTAGGTAGTTGTCTTGACCTACAATATCAAACATTGATATGTGACGGCTATTACTTCCCATTAACTGTATGTCAATATCCCGTAATATGCCGCAAGGAAGACACAATGGTTGGGTAAATCAATATCTTTTGCGGCTCAATATCATATTGGGATTGTTCAATTTACCAAACCATTTTTACTGGTGGTAGGACTTCTTGTGAATCCGCGCGGATAGGTACCACCACCCTGCCTATTTCTGCCGTGAAGCAGTAATGCGTTTCGGTTTGAAGGGTGGGGCAGCCGTTGTAACTATAGTGAGACCTTATAACTCATATCTCAATGTGGGTGGCGGCATTTACGTTGTAGATGTCTATGGGCTCTAGATACACTTAAAACCAGGCGGGCTGTGAGCTCGTCCACCCATATAAGCAATAAAAAAAAACTTATGAAACTTCTTAGTTCATGCATAAGTATATATTTAACGGTACGAAGAAAGCTAACAGGTTACAAAGTTACAATTTTAATAACCTTTAACTCCGCGAAAAGACAATTGTGCTTCAAAGAGTTCCTTTGAATAATATACGATGTCGTTTCAAAACCGAAGCTATCTAGACAAAGTTGGACTAATTTGATAGTTCTCAACTTAATCAGAAAGCTTAAAGAGCTTATTAGGGTAAGCTGAAACTAAGACCGGGATAAGTTAGAAGGAAAAGTTCTGCTGATTCTCAACTTGGGATGCAACAAAGAAACGCCAATAATTTGATGAAGCGAGCTGAGAGAAAAGTTTGATCTCAACTTGAAAATTATCGCGACAAATTTACTGTTGTTGTCTAGCTAGATCATTTTAATATTCCATCCGTGAATAAAGGTGTTATTGTGTTGAAAGCTAAATACTATCCACCAAATGATGACTAATTATCTTTACGAACACTAATAATACCCACTACCTATCTCTGAATAGCCCAAACATAGAAGAATTTTTTTAGTGAGGGATCTAACAGGCCCCCTTTTGAAAACGAGTGGTGGCTTTGTCATTGCACAGTTAAAGGGAATATTTATTAAAATTCCGGGAACTGTCTCTCTACTGCAAAAGCATCTACGTCCAAAATGGTCGAGGCTTTAATATTCAAATAGTCTTCAATATTTTGTAGCAGAAATGGATGAAACTGTACCAGTAAGACAAAGTCCCACCGGCTCATATCGTATTCAATTACAAGTATATACTAAACTAGCTTATGCCCGCGACTCCGTCCGCGTGGAATAGTTACTTTGGCATAACGCTAAATTTTGCCTCCCACTTCATTTACGTAGAAAGTGAAAATATTTTGAAACATTCTTTATTGGTGCTCCACTTGTATTGGTTTTACCGTGATGTTATATAGCCTATAGCCTTCCTCAATAAATGGGCTATCGAACACTAAAAGAATTTTTTAAATTTGGCCAGTAGTTTCTAAGATTAGCGCGTTCAAGCAAACAAACTCTTCAGCTTTCTAATATTAGTATAGATGTGATCATTGTCAAATTTGCTATCTTTTAAGAGGTAAATCGACATGTCATTGTCACTGGTACACGTACATTTAACACATTTAACAAAGTAAAGTATTTAAGAAATTATAGCCCAATTAAGATACCGGGCACTGAAAAACTAAGTAGCATCTCTAACACACACTATCCTCCCTTCATCGCGAAGACGTGTGTAGTAGGTATTTCTTCAGGAAAACTAATGTCTTCAAATCAGACCAGTAGTTCCTGAGATTAACGCGTTCAAACAAACAAACTCTTTAGCTTAGATATAAGTATAGATAACTATGAGATAGATACATTTTTGGCTGCACTCCTTTTGTACTGTCTTCCACCTTTCCACCAGGTAACGTGAGCTTCGGGCCGGGATCCAGTAGTCTTGCATTCAAGTTCATAAGTCCTGTCTGCCGAAAGCTCCGGCCTCTTATTCAAGATCTGCACGCTGAGTGGCCTTACTGCAACAGACTAGAGTTTTAGTAACATTATTTTAAGCAAATGAGGGAGGGAGAAGGAGCCCTCTTCCTTTCTGCAGAAGTGAAAAAGGTTTATATATTCAAGGAGTCACTTTTAATGTCAGCAATTGTGTTCTTTACGGATCAACATAGTTACGAAACCATGAACTATAAAATTTTATATGTTAAACAAAATAAAACATATTGCTGGGTCATTCTCACTCTCAGATTATTAGAGTCTTAAATCACTGTGGAAACAGGACAAACGTATATTCGCAATTAGCCAAAAGCACAACTGTAGAATATAACATGATATGTTTTGTACAATTTTGCATAAGTAAATGTAACATATATTTTTGGAACGAAGTTCCTTATGGGACGATGCGGAGGGGTACCTTAACCGGAAAAAAACGTCCGTAACGTAAGATTTTTATTATTTATGTATAGTCTTAGTATGATGGCTGTACAGTGTCTAATTTATTATAGTCTACGTGATGACGGTTATTATTATTTCTATGATAGAACATAATTAGGCTTAATTATTATTATTCACATAAATAGCTGTTTCTTTGTATATTATTATTATATATTTATTATAAATCTTTGTGAATAAATTAAAGTTGATAACTTAAATTGTAAAGTAGTTTTTTTTTTATCAATAATAAAATCATAATAAAAAATGTATACCCGAATAATTATTTTCTATACGAGGGCTGCACTAAAAGTATCGGGAATGGAATATTTCCACTGTTCCTGTCATATTAAAATCTTTTTAATTGAAAACTCCTTGGTTTTAAAAATCGAATACCATTTATTTTATTTAAAAAAAGATTCTCGGTCTTGTCACGAGGTTTTGTCAAACTTGTTTAGTCGTTAAGAAAATGGAATTGACTCGAGAAAATTCAAGAGCGATGATTTATTATGACTTTCGAAGTGGTTTAACACAAAAACAGTGTGTTGACCGGATGATTTCTGCATTTGGTGATGAAGCCCCATCCAAAACCACAATTTATCGCTGGTTTGCTGAGTTTCAACGTGGACGTGTCAAACTCAGTGATGATCCCCGTCAAGGTCGTCCAAAAACTTCAGTCACCCAAGAAAACGTTGATGCTGTGCGTAAGCTGATTGAAGAAGATCGACATGTGACATACCGCGAAATTCAGGCAACTTTAGACATTGGCATGAGTCAAATACAAATAATCTTGCATAAACAATTAGGTGTAAAAAAGTTGTTTTCCCGATGGATACCGCATTCGCTCTGTGAAGAGCAAAAAGCGGCTCGCGTTACTTGGTGCGTCAGAACTCAAATGCTGTATACAACATTGTATCAGGTGACGAATCCTGGATATACGCGTACGAACCCGAAACAAAAAACTAGTCACGAGTTTGGGTGTTCGAAAATGAGTTAAAGCCAACAAAAATTGTTCGTTCACGGAGTGTTGCAAAAAAAATGGTGGCCACGTTTGTCTCCAAAACCGGCCATGTTACGACTATTCCTCTTGAGGGACAAAAAACGGTTAATGCAGAATGGTATGCTAGCATTTGTTTGCCACAGGTCGTTTCTGAACTCCGTAAAGAGAACTGCAACCGCCGCATGATCCTCCATCACGACAATGCGAGTTCTCACACCGCGCACAGAACAAAAGAGTTTTTAGAGCAAGAAAACATAGAATTATTAGACCATCCGCCGTACAGCTCCGACCTAAGCCCTAATGATTTCTATACTTTCCCTAAAATAAAGAATAAATTGCGTGGACAGAGATTTTCATCACCTGAAGAAGCTGTGGACGCCTATAAAAGGGCCATTTTGGAGACCCCAACCTCCGAATGGAATGGTTGCTTCAATGATTGGTTCCATCGTATGGAAAAATGTGTCAAATTTCGCGGAGAATACTTCGAAAAGCAATAAATACATTTTTAAATAGTAATGTTGTGTCACTTCGTTAATTCCCGAAATTTTCAGTGCCGCCTATGTATACCTCGAATAGAACTCAAAGTTAATATTTTTATAATAAGGAACTTCATTCCTATCCGGCGTCCCACGACACCACACATTCTTTTATTTTAATATCTATAATTACTCACAGTTTATATCAAGTATTAAAAGCTTAGTTTCCGGTGGCGCTAGGTTTGTGTTCGAAGCTTGGCAGACGAGTCTTGCGTTGAGATGCTGACGACCGACGCTGGGGAAGGTCAGGGTGTTGACGGTCACTCCGTCAGGGCGCTGCTCAAATGAGTCGTCGATGACGGTGTTCTCCAAGTACCACGTTACACTGGGCCTTGGATCACCTATGGGTTAAATGATTGATTCTCAATTTGGTGTTTAAAATAATTTGAGTCAATTTGGACTCCGACAAACTTTAGGTTTAGATTTACAGTAAGGAATTTAAATCTAAATGTTTCTATACTGTTGTCAATGATGCGTAAATATTGAAGCTATTATTCATTGAAAAATCAAACCTAACTTTTTTCACAATGAAATGTGACATATTTTTTTCAATTTTTTATTGCTTGGATGGGTGGACGAGCTCACCTGGCATTAAGTGGTTACTGGAGCCCATAGACATCTACAAAGTAAAGCGCCACCCCAACTTGAGATATGAGTTCTAAGGTCTCAGTATAGTTACAACGGCTGCCCCACCCTTCAAACTGAAACGCATTACTGCTTCACGGCAGAAATAAGCAGCGTGGTCGTACCTACCTATGCGAACCCACAAGAGGTCCTACCCCCAGCATTAAGTAGGTACTTCATTAGAAAAGCTGGTACCTGCCTACAGGATGCGAATACCGACACAGTTGTATCGCTCGATACGAATGCGCGTAGCTACCCCGTACGGGTAGCTACTCACAAGAGGTCCTACCACTAGTAAAATATTCTTACCACCATATGTTTCGCAAATAAGTTCCAGGGTATCTCCCTCGTTGTAGGGCTCTAGTAGTCGAGTGTGGCTTCTGGTCTTGGCGTCCATAATGCTGGGCCGATTCGGAGGTGCTGGGAGAATAGATAACATTAGCTCAAAAGACGAGATACTGATATTTATAGTTATAGGGGAATTAAAGAGAAAAAACACGTGTGGCACTCGGGGACTGTCGCGATAAAGCTATTGCATAGCATTTTTAATCAACTTATGCAACAATAATAATTTAATATTAAAACTATAATAAAGTAAGACCGCGCTATACTTAAAAACATTAACAAAAGCGAAACATTAACTGTCCCCTTCACACTCATAAGCTAGACCGCGCGAGAGAGAGGTGGGCAGACTTTTCATGATGCGCATGCAATGCGCCGTTACGTCGCGCTTATTTACAAACAGTACACAAGCGCAACTTGTGCGAGCTACATGGAGCAAACAAGAAAACAAACAGAAGCACATAAAATGAGACTTTTTTTTTTCGAAGTCGGTTCGTAAAATAAATATGAGAAACTCACGGCCATTCACAACAAAGGGAAATAAGTGTTATTCTTTCCATTGATAGATATGATTTTCTATTAATATTTTTGTGCGCAGTACCTTACCTGTGTAAGGGGGAATTGTAAGACAGTATTTGTAAACGCCTCAATTCTGTTTATTTCGTTCGAGAATCCAACGATAATTGATATTGGGTGATTTTAACAGAAGAGCAGTCGTTTTAAAATCGATACTTCAAGTGCATGTCTCGAAGCGGATGGTGGTACTCAGGTTATGACTAATGTCTATGGGGGCTCCGGTAACCGCTTAACACCAGGTGCGCTGTGTTTTCGCTCACCAGTCCATGCAATACAAAAAGACAGAATCCACAACAAATTTGAAGTCGTCGTGGCCTAACGGATAAGACGTCCGATGCATTCGTGTTGAACGATACAACGGTGTTCAAATCTTAGGCGGGTACCAATTTTTCTAATGAAATACGTACTCAACAAATGTTCACGATTGACTTCCACGGTGAAGGAATAGCATCGTGTAATAAAAATGAAACCCGCAAAATTATAGTATAATTTGCGTAATTACTGGTGGTAGGACCTCTTGTGAGTCCGCACGAGTAGGTACCACCACCCTGCTTATTTCTGCCGTGAAGCAGTAACGCGTTTCGGTTTGAAGGGTGGGGCAGCCGTTGTAACTATACTGAGACCTTAGACCTTATATCTCAAGGTGGTTGGCGCATTTACGTTGTAGATGTCTATGGGCTCCAGTAACCGCTTAACATCAGGTAGGCTGTAGGCTCGTTCACCCATCTAAGCAATAAAAAATATCTTGAGCCTGTAAAGGGCAGTTAGGGACCAGGGGATGGTGAGCAACAAGCCCGCATAAGGTCATCATATTTTAGTCTCAATTGCATTCCTCCAACGCCTTTTCTACTATCAGCCCAGGCCCACAATACGCCCTATAAGATAGTAATCTTACGTGCTGAATTACAGTAGTAATACGTTAAAATAATACGTTTGATATTGTTTTTGTCGTATCACTCTTGTTAGAGCGGTCATGGTCGTTATCCAGTATCATTGGTGTGGACAGATGCTATGCGCCTCACGAGCAATAGCCACTCATCCCGGCTTGTGGTGAGTCTGGTACACTCATGCAAACAGCCGCCAACTGCCGAATTGACTTGGTCGGTCCATCGCATAGGCAATCTTCACGTGGTTTGGTGCCTTCTACTTTGCCCTGAACGACAAGGCGGTCTATGAAGACATTTGCTCGTCTGAAGATATGCCCAAAAAATTATAATATGCGCTCATGCACAAGCGCCGTAAGACGCTGCTTAATACCTAAATTAATCAGTTAAATAAATTAAATTTGTCTAAAGTCTAACTAACTCTAAAGTCTCTCGAGTCAAGAGAAATGTACGAAAAAGAAAATTCTTAACTTAAATGCAGCGTACCCACTTTATTCTCAGATCTCGTCTTAACGCTGATTGGGTCACCGATATACAGTTCCCAACTTTTGTTCTCAACACGATAAGCTCTTCAAGAAAAAATAATAAACGAATTCTCTTCTCCGAAAATTGAGGATTTAGTCACGTCGAGATAGGTCACAAAAGCTCTCAACCGAAAGGATCTACGCAACTTTGTTCACGAGTGCTCATCTGTTCACATAAACAGCGGAACAGTGTTTTATATCAAAGCTTGAATAACATCAAACTAGCAGAAATTCTTAAAAGCTTAATGTGAATAACAAATTGAATTTTAATAATGAAAAACATATGTTCGATTAGTCGTAATCTTAATTGGAGTAACTGGGTTAAATCTGGAATGTATGATCAAGTAATTACCCCTATCGATTTCAATTAATCGAAATTTCTACATAAAGCCGAGTCTAATTCAGCTATTTGCTGGTTCTGGCCTCTTACGAGAATGTATTACTACCTCACCNTAATGTGAATAACAAATTGAATTTTAATAATGAAAAACATATGTTCGATTAGTCGTAATCTTAATTGGAGTAACTGGGTTAAATCTGGAATGTATGATCAAGTAATTACCCCTATCGATTTCAATTAATCGAAATTTCTACATAAAGCCGAGTCTAATTCAGCTATTTGCTGGTTCTGGCCTCTTACGAGAATGTATTACTACCTCACCACAAAAGACCGAGGTACCTACCTAATCTTGATGATTCCGCGAATTGCTTAGGTAAACTGAAGCTTGTACAATTGTCTAATAAATTGGTTTTCATTTTAAGTTGATATTAAGCAGCGTCTATAGAAATAATTTTAGCGTAACTAAAATTTCCTTCTTAAACTCAGTTTAAGCAGAGTTGTCAGTGGTATAGCTATAAGATAAGAATAAAAAGAGGACGTATTAGATACATAATCACTTTGTACCTACCCCCAGTCTACCTACGACACCGTTACATGATACACCTGATCATCTTCAATAGATTCTCTTTACAAAGAAATATCTAAAAATACAAATGGCTTTTTTAGCAACAGCGTCAATTGTTGTCGTCTTAATTTCCTATATCTCTGCAACGCCCACATTACTACCACCCAACTGGCGACTGAAATACCTGTGTAATTGAGGTGACCAGATAAATATGTTATCAGACAGGATTGGTGGGTAGAATTGACGTATTCGTAGCTAAATATAGGTGCCACGGGAATAAGCGGATTATGAAGGGCTCGACGAGAGAATTAACACAGACAGGCCACTCAGTTTCTCGCCGGATCTTCTCAGTGGGTCACGTTTCCGATCCAATCGTAGATTTTGCGAAGCACTGCTCTTACTAGGGCCAGTGTTAGCAACACTCCCGATTTGAGCCCCGTGAGCTCACCTACACGTCAAGGAGAAGCTGAAATAGCCTCTCAAGGCTATCAGCATAGGTAAGAAAAACAAAGTGAATTAAGGTAAAAAATCGTAGATGACGCGATAAGGGAAGTAAAGGATTACAAATTCTATTCAACAAATGGCAACTGGAAAATAGAAAACCATTTCATTGAAAACCGAATTCCATTTCAAAAGAAGCCTCGCAGCTATCTCAAATCAAGATCAATAAAGTCAGAAAATTTTTAACGAGTTATTTTTCATTTTGATGCATTCGCGACTGGCGATGATAAAATTCGAACCTTGAGCACAGATGTGCTGATTCTCTAAGCTAACAAGATATATATTATTGTTTACTTAGTAATTGAACTAAAGCGATAAAAAAAATACATGTTCATACTCCGCCCGTTTTTGCACTGCGCACACCACAAGCGAAAATATTGAGCCTTTAAAATCCAAAAGACAGCAACTTAAGTTTCCATTTTAATAGGCAGTTATTTTCTTTTCCTATTCACTGGTAGCCTTAGAGGCTATTTCAGCTACGCGCGGATGGGTAGGTGAGCTCACGGGCTCAACCTGAGAGAATTTGCTAACACTAGCCCTAGCAAGAGCAGTGCTTCTCAGAATCTATCACCGCATCGGAATTGCGACCCACTGAGAAGATCCGGCGAGAAGCTCAGTGGGCTGCTAAGCAGATGACTGCCAATTGGCTCATGTACCATGTGTTATGACGTAGCAACTAGAGTTCAAAGACGTGACCTTCAGCAAGCAGGTTAAAGTCTGAATTGGATTGGCGGCTTGCACAGAAATGCTCTACTGAATTATTACTAGACTATATTGAATTATAAACTTGGAAAAATGCATATAAATGATGAATTTTCCAAGACGATGTTACAAAAAGGAATCGCTTAAGGAGACAATCTACTGCCGACCGCCGAAACTTTTTCCATTACAAATACGAGTCGAGGACCAATCATAAATTAAAAAAAAAAACCGGACCTCGAAGGATTTTTTGTGAATAATATTTTTTAAACACGTGTTCTTTCTTCGGAGTAAGACGAAAAATCCTTTTACACTTGTATTTAAAATACACCTCCATCACTAAATTTAATTAATACCGTTTTATAATCCACTAGATGATGACCGAGCTTTGCCCGTTTTTTTTTTTTGTTAACGCCCTCTTGTTGTTTCTTTAAAGCGGTTAGTTGCCCTCAATTAAGAAAAATAGTATTATTAATCGCCAATAGATGTCGGGAAGAGTTGATTATTGAAAACACGAATAAAACAACATTTTCTGAAAATAAACCGTAGCTAGATCGATTTATAGCCACCGAAATCCCCTGTATACTAAATTTTATCAAAATCGTTGGAGCCGTTTCCGAGATTCAGATTATATATATATATTAATATACAAGAATTGCTCGTTTAAAGGTATAAGATAGTGGACATTATCATAGCGAAAGTAAATTCGTTTGTCAGTTTTCACGTCTTAACCGCTCAACTGATGATCTTAAAATTCTGGATACGCATTGTCAGGGGCACAAGAAGAAAACAGAGATAGAACTTTCATCCAAATATGAAGTACTATTCCCGAGAGATAAAAAATTTTATTTTAGTCGGTCTTCCGACATTGCGACTCGTCCCACTGACATAAATAAATTGCAACGCGATGTCTGGAGTACAGAAAAAAGGAAAAAAGGACTTGTGGTATCATGGAGAAAATCTAATAAAAACCATCGCAGGTGGCATTTGAAAAAGTTATACTTTTCCCGTGACTAATTAGGTGTAGCATATTTGCATGTGTTCAATGCATAGAAAGTATTTTAGCTCCAATCGAAGAACATATAGCACAGTATACACAGCGTCCAAAATAAGGCCGGTTCTGTGCGTAAATTGATCGTCAAAATCTACATTAAGGCGAACGAAGTCACATGTAAGAACTAGTGTAAAACGAGACATGTACTGTTAAAAAAATAAGACAGTAAGTATACCCTAAAGGGTATTATATTTCAATATTTTATTTAAAAACAAAATTTTATTGCTTAGATGTGTGGAAGAGCTCACAGCCCACCTGGTGTTAAGTGGTTACTGGAGCCCATAGACATCTACAACGTAAATGCGCCACACACCTTGAGATATAGTTCTAAGGTCTCAGTATAGTCACAACGGCTGCCCCCACCCTTCAAACCGAAACGCAATACTGCTTTACGGCAGAAATAGGCGGGGCGGTGGTACCTACCCGTGCGGACTCACAAGAGGTCCTACCACCAGTAATTACGCAAATTATAATTTTGCGGGTTTGATTTTTATTGCACGATGTTATTCCTTCACCGTGGAAGTCAATCGTGAACATTTGTCAAGTACGTATTTCATTAGAAAAATTGGTACCCGCCTGCGGGTTCCGAACACCAGTACATCGCTACATACGAATGCATCGGACGTCTTATCCTTTAGGCCACGATGACTTTTAAAATCCAGGGTTTTTCTAAATATTTAAGTTTAAAGTATAAAATCGGTAAAACAATTTTATTATTATTCTATGTTATTGCATACGTAATAACGTACTTAATACATATTGACATTCAACATCCACGATGAAGGAACAACAACATCATCTAATAAAAATGGAACTCGCAAATTTAGTGGGTAGGTTTACTTTGTGCTTATGTATTTATGAGTGGTATGATATTGTGAATGCGAACGAGTATGTAGCAAAATCCTGTATACTTTCGGAGGACGGGTTTTACAATATAATTGAAGGTTTAACCTCATGGTAAGTATAGGTCAAGATAATTGTTGACTTCACGTTGTCAGCTATGTTATTGTTAATTGTCCAAATTATTTATTTGCTTCGGAAACCATTTCAAAAATTGTGAGCCATGACTACGTGTTTCTTAGGTCAATAATTTTATCTTCTAAAATACGACAAGGTGATATTGTACGTACGAGGGTACAAGCCACATTTGTACTCGACAAAATTACAGCTAATTTGTTAATTAATCTTCGTGTAGACCGGCCACACGATAAACATGAGCTAGCCGAACCGATACGCATGAAAAAGCAAAGGATTCGGCGTTTGTTGATTATATATTTTTGATGTAAGTAATCCGATATATATATATGGCTGCGAAATTCAATACTAAACTAGCTGACAGTATATAGATGAATTTTACTGGAAATATAGATTACTAAGGCTTTAATGGCATCGGGCTTATATATAAAACTTATTTTATACATAAGCCCTTATCACTGGTAGTAGGACCTCTTGTGAGTCCGCACGGGTAGGTACCACCACCCCGCCTATTTCTGCCGTGAAGCAGTAATGCGTTTCGGTTTGAAGGGGGGGCAGCCGTTGTAACTATACTGAGACCTTAGAACTTATATCTCAAGGTGTGTGGCGCATTTACATTGTAGATGTCTATGTGCTCCAGTAACCACTTAACACCAGGTGGGATGTGAGCTCAAAAAAAAAAAATTATATATATATCAGTCAAAATCTCAGTAAAATTATAATGACTTTTTCACTAGTAATAATCAGAGCACGTGACTGGGTCGAAATATAGACAGGATGTTGTTACCTGCCCGTGCCGGCCTAACATTTATTATTTTATGTAATCCTGTAAAAGCTTTTATATTAATATTTCAGTCATAATTGGCTAACGAAATCATTCGGTTTTCCTATGAACATTTTACTGGTGGTAGGACCTCTTGTGAGTCCGCACGGGTAGGTACCACCACCCCGCCTATTTCTGCCGTGAAGCAGTAATGCGTTTCGGTTTGAAGGGTGGGGTAGCCGTTGTAACTATACTGAGACCTTAGAACTTATATCTCAAGGTGGGTGGCGCATTTACGTTGTAGATGTCTATGGGCTCCAGTAACCACTTAACACCAGGTGGACTGTGAGCTCGTCCACCCATATAAGCATAAAAAAAAAAACATGAAATAAATATTGATTATAATTGTTATATAAAAAAAAATTGCAATACGTTGATAATAAATTAAATTTCCACTCAGAATTTCAATAACAAAAAAAAAGCTCAGTAGAAAACATATTTTTATCTGAAAAAATATTGTGCGGTCCTTGATTGGATTCAGTTGATTTTCTGTGGAACAGAAATTTAAGTGTAGTCAGCCAAATCATTGTTTCAATATGAATTTTTCGAGGAAAAAAGCCTGTGCTGATTGAAAATTTAATGTTTTTGGAAATAAATGTCGTTGAGCGCGCCACATAATAAAAAGATCGCAGGTTCGAGACTGTGTATGTACTACCATGCCAAGTGATTATAAGTGAAGGAATATCGTGTAAGAAAAATCAAAAACATAATTATCAATTATCAATATTATCAAAAAACAAAAAAATTACATTATAATTTGCGTAATTATTCGTATAAGTAGATACCACCGCTCTGCGCTTATGCCGTGAAGCAGTAATCTGTTTCGATTTTGAAGTGTAGGGCAGCCGTTGTAACTATACTTGAGACCTTAGAACTTGTATCTCGAGGTGGGTGGCGCATTTACGTTATAGATATCTATGGGCTCCAGTAACCACTTAACACCAGGTGGGCTGTGAGCACGTCCACGAATCCAAGCAATAAAAAAAAATCCTATAATTAAGATACCACCGCCCTGCACTTATGCCGTGAAGCAGTAATGCGTTTCTATTTGAAGGGTGAGGCAGCCGTTGTACTGTAAAGCTAAGACTTAGAACTCATGTCGGCTTCGGTATTAACTTTGTTGATATCTATAAGCTGCGGTATCCACTTATCACCAGGTGGCTGTGATTCATGAGCTCGTCTACCCATCTAAGGAATAAAACAACTGCGACGTTAATGATATTCCAAAGTATTTTGTTAGTTCCACCCAGTATCTCCCAGTCTCACCAAAAGTATTTCATTAGCTATTACACACCGGCAAATATTGAACTGTAATTATAACTGAGCTGAAATCTTTCAATTCGTGACTTCGAGTTTCTATATTTTTATATTTGTGTTACCTTTACATATGCGCAGTACTTAGCTTAAATTAACTAAAAAAAATTTTGTTATCTTGTGGATACTCAATTAGTACTACCATCATTCCAATATGCGGGATCGCATTGTCAAATTTAAGTACAATCAGTCTAACAGTTATTAAACTCTCTCTAAAACAAAAATTACTACAAAAAACAATACATTGTACTTCTGCATACCCGAACAAGCCCACAGATCGTCTGAAGAACAAATAACAAAATTAAGTTAATACAACGCCTGAGCTTTACAAATAAAAGCAAAATACGCGCACCAAATTCAAGATAAGTTTCTCGATAAATCTTTGAGACGTGGAGAAACAAAGTTTTATATGTACACATATTTTGAGCCGGCTAAATGGATTGGCGTTCCCAGCAGACCGGTTAGGTCGACGCGGTCACCGCAGAACGGCCTGTGGATCTAGCGTTTATGTCATCTCTGAAGTCTGGATTCTGTGATTTAATGTAAATACCTACATACGAGTATATACGTCGGAACGCTTTCTATATAATATTATCTTTCGTCTAAATTTCGATGTATCTTTCTAAATTAATAAGGCACTAATAATGACCGAGCTTTGTTCGGTATTTTTACCCTAACCGGGAAAAAACGTCCGTAACGTAAGATTTTTATTAGTAATGCACACAGTGTACGACTTTACTTTGTAATAACATACAGAAAATAACATATTTTTTATTTTATCATTCATTGATCACGTTCGCTTGCGCAATACACTAACTCATAAGCAAACAACCGTGAATGAAGTGTACCACAATAAGTTCGCACGTTACCGAATGACCGTGGGTTGTTGCGAAACCTCCAGTTTTATTTTCTTTGTACCTCGAATAGAACTTAAAATTAATATTTTTATAATAAGGAACTTCGTTCCTATCCGGTGTCCCACGACACCACACATCTTTTTTTTGCTAAATTGTGTTTTTTAGAAATTGTATTTAGATACAAATTACATATTGATAAAATGATGAAATATGAATAATATTTTTCGATCTTACCGACAAAATAATAAATATTAACTGGTAATTAAAGAAAAAACCAAAATTATCGATAAAGTTAATTATTGAGAACACGAATAAAACAACATTTTCTGAAAATAAATCGTAACTAGATCGATTTATCGCCCCTGAAATCCCCTGTATACTAAATTTTATGAAAATCGTTGGAGCCGTTTCCGAGATTCAGATTATATATATATATTAATATACAAGAATTGTTCGTTTAAAGGTATAAGATACACGATATACACACAATAAATATTAATTCTTTAACTACGAAATAGCCTTTTAGTGCACATAAAGATAATAATATATTGGTGTATATTTTAAGTCAAATATACACTTTTGATGGACATTTTTATTTGATTTTATTTTATTCTTTTTAATAAAAAACACCAATGATTTCGATGACCTGCTTGAAGAAGTCAGACGATCGGGAGCCAACACACTCTTTAAACGAAGTTTGAACTGCCTCTTGGGTATTGTCTTTTTTTCCTGCCAAGAAGCTATCCAAACTTCGAAAAAAGTAGAAGTCCGTCGGCACAACGTGTCTCGTGAGTACGGTCTGTTATGAGCCACAGGATATTTAGCTTTTTTAAAAAAAGGTAGGCAGCGACTTAGCTCTGCTCCTGGCATTGCTGACGTCCATGAGCGATGGTGACCACTTACCATCAGGTGGGTCGTATACCTACATATATCGAGGCAATAAAAATACAAATAAAAACTTTATTTATGATTCGACCGTCTTGGATGAGGAGATGAAGGAGACTGACTCACCAACGTGAGCCCGATATAGGAGTATTATGAAGGGTGTTGAGGTAGCGGGACAGAGTCCATAGTTAGCAAGCAAGAAGGAGTGCAAAGGGAAGCTATAACAGGTCGATGACGCAACACTTCCAACTCTAGTTATTGTAGCTTAGAGACCGTATTTGTGCTGTATGAGGACAGCATTGTCGTTTAGGAGCAGCGGGATAATAAATCTCCGCAGTGCTGAATAAAGAAGCTGTGATGAGTGACGAATTTTACCGCCACTAGACCACCACGCCACACCACACCACAGTGATCATAACATTTCTAGGGCTAAGCTTTCGTTTGGGGCATTGCTGAGGTGCTAAACCAAGGTGTAACTAACATGATGACCGCTGTTAAAATAGCGTATTAAAAATAAAGTCACTCGCGATTAACCGTGAAAAATCGTAACATTACAAATCGTATTATGTTTCCAAATTTCAATAACAAACAACTTGATTTATTTATTCGGGCACTAAATTGTTTCTGCTTAATTTAAATTAAATCAGACGATAGACGATCGAGCTTTCGTTATAAAATGCGAAGGTCGAATCAGCCATCATCGGACCTTGAGTGATATGTGACTTACCAACTGTTATAAAACATATGTCAGGATAAGCGCAGACTTTTTTTTATTGCTTCAAAGGGTGGACGAGCTCACAGCCCACCTGGTGTTAAGTGGTTACTGAAGCCCATAGACATTTACAACGTAAATGCGCCACCCACCTTGAGATATAAGTTCTAAGATCTCAGTATAGTTACAACGGCTACCCCACCCTTCAAACCGAAACGCATTACTGCTTCACGGCAGAAATAGGCAGGGTAGTGGTACCTACCCGTACGGACTCACAAGAGGTCCTACCACCAGTAAAACTGCCTATGTTGTAATTCTTGTAAACAACCTTACGGTGAGATTGTGTAAAAATTAAAAAAACTGAAACCATTATGTTTCATTTCTTAGAGCTGATGTGACGTGTATTTTAATTTTTTTCTGGGTGGGGAGAAATTTTCGGATGCTGTTCTTTTGCTCACGAGCGAGAAAAAGCAGTTGATCCTCTTGAATTCGATCGAATCAGTAATTTCTTTGGAAAGTCGGTAAAAAGTTGGACCGGTGATATAATGGCGGTTACTACGTCAGATCGATCCTTATTGCGGACTTTTTAGGTTATGTTTTCCAGTGTACCCTTTGGATCAATTTTTATTATTGCTCGCTGATAGTGGTCAGTATTTGTTAGACAACAAATGTTTCATAAAAATCATCAAAACTGCTTAATTGATATGGATCAAAATAGCCCCGCAGAATTTTTTGATTGCCAAAAACAAAAAACCTGCCATTTTGAATACGCTTTTCTTAGCTTCAGACGTATGTATGTAACGGAATCTTTGAATATGGTTTTGACCCCCTTCAAAACGTCGGATTAACTCGAAATTTGGTATACTTATTAAGGACCGATAAGAATTCAATATTTAAAACGCTTTTATAGAATATCCAACAAAAAATAGAAAATAAATTTTAATAAATTTAAATTAAAAATAGTGTAAGAAAAAATGATTTTATTGTAAAAAAAAGCGTGGGGTGCATGGTATCAGTAGTTATAAATATTTTATGAACAGATATGAGTAGGAGCGTTATTTTGATAACCCCACGCTTTTTTTACAATAAAATAATTTTTTCTTACACTATTTTTAATTCAAATTTACTAAAATTTATTTTCTATTTTTTAGTTGGATTTTCTATAAAAGCGTATTTTGTTAGTTTTTTTTTTTAAGCTGTTATTTATTTCTTAAATACCTTATAAATATAGGACGTATTGTAACATTTGATTCTATTATATAACTATACTGAGACCTTAGAACTTATATCTCAAGGTGGGTGGCGCATTTACGTTATAGATGTCTATGGGCTCCAGTAACCACTTAACATCAGGTGGGCTGTCAGCTCGTCCACACATCTAAGCAATAAAAAAATAATAAAAAAATCTTAGTGTACTAGATCCCCATGCTTACACAATGTAAAATGAAATATACTCACTTATAACAGTAAAATTGATTCTCAAATTCCTTGTCGGGGAGTTCTTGAAGTCAACTCTGCAGCGATAGACTCCGGCGTCCGTGGACACAACGCTGTCAACGAACAGCACTGCCGGTGAAGCGGCTGCTCGGAAATAGGCTCTGGAACCAAACCCCGACGGAGACGACCAGAGCTTGGGCTGATTTGCAAGGCGACCCCGGACGTCGTAACTAAAAACATTGGGATTATCACAAAATGGCCTCTTCACCTAATTAACTACGGGATCAAGTAATTTTTTTTTATTGCCTTTGTAGGCAGACGAGCATCCAGTCCACCTGATGGTGGGTGGTTACCATCGCCCATGGACTTCAGCAATGCCAGGGGCAGAGCCAAGCCGCTGCCTACCGATAAATCACAATACCGACATTTTTCCTTGTAAAGGTTATATAAACTATTTAAAAGTACTTCTACAGTTTAATCTCACGATTGAGCAGTCATCCGTGATATCTAGAACTAGAAAATTATCGAAACGTTGAGAACAATAATATAAAAATAATAAACCTGAATGTAGAGTCTAGTAAACTAAATGTGTGTGCAAATCGCAAATGCACAACCTTGAGATTATTCCCTGATTTTTACGGTAGAGAGATGCTATACTATGCCCCTGGCTGGCTGACCATCATCATGGTCGTATGCACGTCTATCTACAAGATCAATAAAAATATTATATATTTATACGAGAACGGAATCCATCTTTACTACCTGAGATAGCAACATACGTACAGATTACGCTCCCAAATATAATGTTTGCCACATACCATCCGGCTATGGAATCAACTGCCTTCCGTAATGCATTTTGTTCGTTGTAACACATTAGACTTCCAACGAGGTTTGATAAGACTACTCAGTGGCAACCAGCGATTTGACTGTACTGGTGGCATTGTTTATATCCATTAGTGACGGTAACCACTGACCTGTAGGTAGGCTATATACTTGTTTGCCTTTAAAATAAATAAAATAAGACTTCCAGTGCCCAGTACGTCTATCAAAAACGTCATATAAATCCCAGCCAAGCTTGTAGAAGAAAAAAAATCGGTTGTCTGTAAAGTCGGTTTACTGAAAATACTGATGTTTCATACAGGTTTCATTTTTCAATTATCGCAAATATCGTTGCTATAAACAATTGACACCACATTCACTTTTTACTGAACTTCATACTTGACGAAAACATGTAAATTTATTATTGTATAGCAGCTGTCCACGCGGATGCATCGCTCACTCAAGTCGCCTCAGAGCGAGGTAACGCCGCATGAGTCATGTTTTTTCGTGCGTGCAGCCGGCTCTATCGAATTAGAAGACGTTGTCTTGTCAAAAACTTAAGAATAAATTAGTAAGATAAATATTACGAAATATACCTATAAAGAGGCTCTCCATCAGTCTCCTTAAACCACAAGACCATGGAGACGTGATCTTCTGCGGCCAGGGGCTGGATATCGCAGGGCAATGAAGCTTTCTTCCCTAGCACTCCCTGCGCGTGCGCCGTTGGTACTGTAACAATACACTAAATTCAGAAACATAATAATTAAGTAGAATCAACCTTAAGATCAGAGACGGTAGAGTACCAGAGAGAGAGAGAGAGAGAGAGAGAGAGTCTATCTCGGTCGCAGTGATCTGGAAGTGTCTAAGAAGCTACCAGCGTCAAAAACAAACTGTGGATATTTCATTTTAATGCACTAAGCCAGTGTACGGAGCCTATATCCCAGACAGTGTCAAGCTGCTACCAGATTCCATAAATCTCGTCATCTTAGAAAGTTATCTTATAAGAGAAGGCTCCAGAAACAAAACAATCTAAAAACGAGTAAGAGATGTTGACTGAATTAATAATTATCCAATCACTCTCTTTGTGTATATATAGGTAAATATTATAGTCATGATTGATCTTGGCCACGAGGCCAAGGACCGCAGCAGATGGAGAACAGTTGTACATGAGAGAGTGATGCAGCAGGCGAGTCACGACCCTCTATAATGAAGACAGCGATGCAAGGAGGGGACTCTATAATTAAATAAAACCTAGTAGCAGTAGGCAGCAGTATTACTGGTGGTAGGACCTCTTGTAAGCCCGCACGGGTAGGTACCACCACCCCGCCTATTTCTGCCGTGAAGCAGAAATGGGTTTCGGTTTGAAGGGTGGGGCAGCCGTTGTAGCTATACTGCGACCTTAGAACTTATATCTCAAGGTGGGTGGCGCATTTACGTTGTACATGTCTATGGGCTCCAGTAACCACTTAACACCAGGTGGGCTGTGAGCTCGCCCACCCTTCAAAGCACAAAAAAAAGCAGCTGACTGTGTGAGTGACGCTTACTACTCACCATCAAGTGAGCCGTATGCTCGTCTGCCCACATAGACAAACGAAATAAAAATAGTAAATCGAACACTTTCATAGCAACGTATGATGTCATATCGTGTGGCTAATGTGTATTTATTATATTTGTGTTATCTATAGTTCAGTCTTTAGCTATTTTGGATTTCATTGACGTCCCACGTAGTCTTCTTTTTCTCCACCTTATCCCACTAGGTGGGGTCGGCACAGCTAATTTTTCTCTTCTATTCTCTTCTATCAGCCGTCATCTCAACACTCACTCCTCTCTCTCTCATATCGTCTTTCACACACTCCATCCATGTCTTCTTCGGTCGACCTCATCTACCTTGCACTACCATTTCCATACATCTCCTAGTCACATGCATGTTCTCTCTACGCATCACATGTCCATACCACCCTAACCGTCCGCTCCTTAATTTGTTTCTTACCGGAGCCACTTTCACACTTCCTCTGATATACTCATTCGTGACGTCCCACGTAGTGAAGCTTCAAATAAACTATGATCACATGTTAACGTGTATTGTTTTGTGTGGTAGCCACTGAAGCGTGACGTCTCTGTTACGTGACGGTTCGCACGGTGTCGCGTGTCATTATCGATTTTCGCTGTGAGATCTGTGTTCACAGGGATATTATTACTGAAATACTAATTGGGTAAAACACTAGATATTTTGGGAAGTTGCTTAAATAAATTAAAGGATAAATAAACATATTTATTGCTTCGACGATAATTAGTTGTGTGGTGCCTACAATAGCACCACACGATTTCTTCCTTTGGGTGTTGTGGAAGTACGGTGACCATCCGTACTGTTTTCGGCAGGACAGTGCTCTGTTTTTAAGACGCTGTCCTTTTTTTTTTGAAACATAACTGTCCTCTTTTTTATTTATTTGTACTGTTTTTCAATGATATTTCAATTACTTTTCTACTAAAAACGTGTTATATAATAATTAAGTTCGCTCAATTTCGACTGAATATGGGCCATATTATATGGTCATAGTTTTTAATAACCGATCTCGTATTAATAAACGTATTAATATTTTTTGTAGGTTTTTTTTTGTTCCTTGTCCTGTCTTTTTCATACAAAAATAATGGTCACCGTACGTAGAAGGCCAGTAAAGGAGAACGCGCAGCTGCCTTTACTGGGTGTTAAATGAACCTACTGCTATCGATCAAATTCAGTGGTGGCACGAAACATTGTAAGCCCCCACAAATAGGTACCATCCATTCAAACTACTTTTGAAAGCAGTCATGCGTATCGGTTTTCGTGGTGGAACTGTCAGTGGCAGAGGCATTAACACGGTGACGGATCCGCTACTATGGGCTCCGTTAACCACTTATTACCAAGTAGTATATATTCGTTCATAACATGAAAATTACCAATCATTTTTTTTTCTCTGATGGGTGTACGAGCTCACGGCCCACCTAGTGTTAAGTGGTTACTGGAGCCCGTAGACATCTACGACGTAAATGCGCCACCCACCTTGAGATATAAGTTCCAAGGTCTCAAGTATAGTTACAACGGCTGCCTTACCCTCCAAACCGAAACGCATTATTGCTTCACGGCAGAAATAGGCAGTGTGTAATAGGCAGTATCGTGTGTCAAGATATAGAGATTTTACTGGTAGTAGGATGTCGTGTGAGTCCGCACAACGTTGTCTATTTCTGCCGTGAAGCAGTAATGAATTTCGGTTTGAAATGTTGAGCAGCCGTTGTACTGAACTGAGGCCTTAGAACTCAAGTCTTGAGACAAGGTGGATAGCAACATTTACATTGTAGATGTCTATGGGCCCCGGTAACCAGTTAACACCAGGTGACCGTGAGCTTGTCCAAGCAATGAAGCAATAAATAAAAAATTAATAAAAATGTAGAGTTTAATTTGTAGAGCGTCCTAAACATGCTCACGGTTGGTAGTCTATAAACAATTTGTTAAAATACAACACATATATATTTACATTGACTTCCACGGTGAAGGAATAACATCGTGAAATAAAAATGAAACCCGCAAAATTATAATTTGCGTAATTACTGGTGGTAGGACCTCTTGTGGGTCCGCGCGGGTGGGTACCACTACCCCGCCTATTTCTGCCGTGAAGCAGTAATGCGTTTCGGTTTGAAGGGTGGGGCATCCGTTGTAACTATACTTGAGACCTTAGAACTTGTATCTCAAGGTGGGTGGCGCATTTATGTTGTGGATGTCTATCGGCTCCAGTAACCACTTAACACCAGGTGGGTTGTGAGCTCGTCCGACCATCTAAGCAATAAAAAAAAAACATGGAGTTTTGTTTGCCTACAAATGTAGGCTTCCACAAAAGTTTAATAACACAAAACGTTTCACAGAATCAAATCGAATTGAATTTAAATTTTCAAAGCTTCAGAAACAATATTACGAGTAAACTTATTACCAAACAAGAACAGAGTTGTTTTATATTATTTTAATATTGAACCGAATATTATAAGACTGTGAAGTAATGTTATATGATAACTCGACTTGAACTAATTACAGGCGTATGTATGTATATTTAAACTAAATTATTCATTAATTTGCCAAACTTTATGCCCGCACTGAATTGTTAACTATGTATAAATTTACAGAATGTAGCATATATTAATAGTTTTAATATTACATTTGATGTTTTTAAATAATTTTAAACCAAATATTTATGTGTCGGAGACGGTCATTAGTTTGGTAGCAAAATGAAACGCAGCACGATTCTCGAGAGGTGACAACACAATCGTGATGTCATTGGAACTCGGCTAACTTCGTACTACGACAGAGCCTAGTCGATGGAAGCTCGCATAGAGGCCATTTCACTTACCAACCAGCCTTCCCGAAGAGCGTTGCTCCGTCCTAAGAACTGTCACTCGTTTTCGTTTGCTAACGCCAAGAGATCATTTCTAAATTGTTCTAAGATAACAAACGTGTTTTGTTTACTCAATATTTCTCTTAACTCGATCACCCTATTGGCCCTGTGATGCCTGACGATGGTGTTAATAATGCATCTGACATATGTATGATTTGGGTGCACACTGTTTGTCTACCTATTTATAACGTAAGAAGTATCGTACAAAAGTGCGTATGAGCCGTCAACTGTTCGGCAGTTTGCGTACCCTTGTACAAAGCTATATACTAACTGCAGTTACACGCCGCATATGTACAGTACTGTCATGGCGTACAACATGCTCCCAGACTTAAAACACTCATTTCGAAATGCACTTGTGAATCTAATTTACACTACATATTTAATATATAAGATGTTTTAAGAATAAGATTTTTTACAGAAAGTAGACAATTCAGAGTTTGTAAATAATGACTGAACGATCATTATAATTGTATTATTAATTATTAGAATAGTGAGAGACACGAACTCATTAAATAATCCAGTCTTGCTTTGACATTTCGGTAGAAAAATAAAGAATCGAGAACAATAACGAATATTAATTAAATATGTGTATGTACAGATTATTATGTATATGTTGATCCTATGAACGTGACTCTGTTTGCTGAAATATCCAATTCGGCGTACACTATGTCTTGAAGATGCCGCTGTGCGAAATACAATCAGTTAGAAATCAGAAATCATTTTTTTCATCAAAAGTATTACATTTTAAGGTGTTTCAAGCCCACGAAAAATCTTAGCACAATAGACACTCGAAGAACGATGTCTGAATGAATAATCATAACGGAATTATATTTTTGAATAGTTGAGAACGTTCATTTACATTTAAATACTGATCTTAACGAAACAAAATGTCAGAATAATGACGAGACTCATCGAGACGGAAACTGAATTGATTTAAGGGATGATTACAAATTATTACTTTTTTTTATGATTGATGGTTTACTGGTGGCCCGGAGGCCTTTCCCGTTTCAAAAAGACAGGTGGGCGAGCAAGGGCTCAGCCAGAAGGGCCGAGATTTGCTAACAGCTACTCGAGCGCCTCCAAGGAAGACCTAACAACTCAAGAGTATCTAACTGCTTCGCGAATGAATCTACTACCGGATCAGAATCGTGACCCGCTGAGAAGATCCGGTGAGAAACGCAGTGGGCTGATGTTTAGGTTAGGTTGCACGTCGAACTCTTTGCGGAGTTCGATGAGTACGGTTACCGGGGTCTTTACTCCTGCTGTTAGAGCGGAAGGCGTCGAAATTATTACTATATTTGCTTTTTTTTTTTATTGCACTGATGGATGGACGAGCTCACAGTCCACCTGATGTTAAGTGGTTACTGGAGCCCATAAACATCTACAAATGCGCCACCCACCTTGAGATATAAGTTATAAGGTCTCAGTATAGTTACAACGGCTACCCCACCCTTCGAACCGAAACGCATTACTGCTTCACGGCGGAAACAGGCGGGGTGGTGGTACCTACCCGTGCGGACTCTCAAGAGGTCCTACCACCAGGAGGCATTTAAATAAAACTGCGTATTACTTTTTGAAATAGCTTATAGTAAAAAATTTATCGCATTAAATAAAATTGTTTGTAGCTTGAATACGGAATGTGCATTTCACAAAAAGAACAATTCAACAATTACTATATGGTAGACTGCACTCAAGACCGGACTTCGAGAGAATTGTTATCATACTTGTTTTGCTTTGACTTTTAACGCTGTGATTTGAAAAGGATATTCACGCGCTTATTTTGGCCCTCAGCTTTTTAGTTAATTTCCAAGAATAATAGTAGGAACAATAAAAAAATATAGTAGCTTAAACATCTACGCACCTCTATGCCCTATCTTACTCTATCTCTATCTGCTGACTTTCTTAGTATATAACGCACTAGAGTGGTTTTTCCTCTGCTTGCCTGAATTAAATAATAACAAAGGATCAATACGGTTCCACCGTTCATTAATTACCCGTTCGACTATCACTTAACAAGTGTACTGTGTTAGAGCTCTACCACACAAAGCGATACACACGGAATCCACGTTTGTAGAATAATAAAAATTCAATTCTAAGTTACGCAATGTTATTTAATAATTTGGCTTTATTTTTGGTCGTCACTGTGACGTTTTTCTTGCTGAAGAATATATATACTTACTACAGAGCTGTTGTCACTAGTAACATAGTCATGTTAACCTGACTAAGATTCAGAGTAAAACCAAAATAAGTTTTTTAAAGAATTTTTCGTTTTTTTATTGTTTAAATGGGTGGATAAACTCACCGCACACCTGGAGCTAAGTGCCTGCCAATCCTGCCAACTACCTCAAAACATGAGTTCTAAGTCTCCGTTTTTTAGTAGAACGGCTGTCCCAGCCGTCAAAGCGAACCGTATTACTGGTTCACGGTAGAAATTTAATTCTGTCTGATCGGTGGCAACATCCGTGCGGACACACAAATCACTCTAACACCAATTATATATATTTATCTTACAAAAAACTGCTGCACCGAGATAAAAAACAAAAAGTATTTCGAAAATACATTATGGTAAGTTTTTTCGGTTTGCAAATCAACTAGATTTTGACTAAAACAAAGACCAGGAGCATGACACCACAAAATACAATGATAGTTTCGACATGTTAAAAATTTAATGTTGTTGGACACTCTTCACGCCCGTGTGTTGTTATCTGTTCAACCGTTCGCCACGTGTGGTTACGGCTTAATAAATAAACAATCTGCCCGCCCCTTGTAACTTGTGCTCTGTCTTTAAACGTATAGTGATAATTATAGTCCACATAATTTGAATGAAACTTCATAGAAATTAGGTATCCTATATTTCTATTTGGTTATAAAAATCAACATTGATTGCCGACGTCCGAAGCTCCCGTAATATTGGCAAACGTCTCAATATTGCTGATGACAGAGAGTGAATGAGTTTATTGATAGAGAGCATTTGTCGAATTCCACGTACATCTCGTGATAACTTTTATTTTTATGATGACAGCGGAAATATAGCATAGTCTTTTTATTTAATGTATCCACCGAATCTAATACAACTTTTTTTATAATTATTTACAAACTCGAGTGGCTAAAATGAATTTAATTGACATACACAAAACTTAAATAAATGCAAAAATTCTAAGAAATATTATTGCTTTAAAATCTTCATGACCTCTTTAACCTTTACTAGAGGTCCCGCAGTAGTCGAAATTCGACTATAATTAATTGGAATTGTAAGTTTGTACACTATTATGATTGTATTTTATACTTCTGTAATTACAAATTTCGCCACTATAAAAAATGTTAACAAAGACAAACAATATTTAATCTATTCTCAATTTGACAACAGACGCCAAGAACAAAAGTTTGACAATAATATGCATGCGTGTGTGCGTCAAATACATGGTATGTAGTGTGTGTAATGTTTTCTTTATTGATTAAACGTATCTTTTATGCATTATTTTAAAAAAATATTAGCATTGTGCACTTCTTCTCTATATTCTCTATAAGTGTGGAAAATTTCATACTCCTCCGTCCGCGCAATTTTCGTAAAAAGGGATACAAAGTTTTTGCTTCACGTATTAATATATAGATATCATCTATACATATAAATAAAATTGGAGTGTCTGTTTGTAATATTGAAATAATCGCTTTTTGCTACATGCTTATGGATATATATACACCAAAATAACATTTTTTACATTTTTGATGGCACTTTC
Organism: Bombyx mandarina; assembly: GCF_003987935.1. The sequence goes on along the minus strand of NW_021011518.1, from coordinate 81,386 downwards.
ACTGATAGGTAGCTGATGATATAAGGAGTAACTTAGACAATAGCCGCAGGTGACATCGCGGCACTCAACTATCAATAATAAAATTTAATGTTTCCGAAGCGAAGCGAGGGCGGGTCGCTAGTTTAACATAAAGCCAAACAGAAAAGGCAAATCAATATGTACCCAAACAAAAATTTCGTTATTTCCTTCCTTATGGAAGCGTGATAAAAAAAAAACTCATTTCCAAACAATGGCATTCTCGACCTCATTGCTCCGACAATAAGAACACATTGCTCGATGGCGATTGTGATCAGCAACAGAAGTACTACACTGGAGATAACGTTAACACGTCGTTCAAATCCGAAATCGAATTTCGCTTTTTTTTCTCACGAAACAATCACATGTTGGGGGAGTAAAGTAGAATTTCGTTCGCACGTGTAATCATAGCTACACCCGAAATAAGTCCAGGCAATAAGCATTTAGCTAAAACAATACAAGGTTTATCGATCGTATAGTTGCTACGAAGTCACGGTCACATGGACCATTACACATGGCATAACAGCAGGGTTGAGTCCGCAAGAGTAATTAGAGTAACACCCAATGACTTGGGTTAAGCTCGGTCTGAGAACCTCCATTTGAATCTATAAGCCGGGATGTGTTTATATCTCTCCTTCTATTTCGCGGTCTCTTGGTGTATCGTTTTCGCAAATCGATTTCGTCTAGACGCTAAACGTTACTAAGCATTAGACATATTTGTTGATAGCTCAGCTAACAATCAATTGATACATAATAGTCATGAAGTATCTTTTGAACTTGCATCATCATCCTACTTGTATCTCCTGCAAACCAGCCACATTGTGTTCTGTTTTGAAGCCATTATACCTACAATTCATTTGAGACTATGACAGAGAGCACTTCGTCCTGTATCACAAATAAAATGTATTTTTTTTAGATAAAATAAACAGGTTTCTATATGTATTAAATAAAATGCTGGGCTATGGATGATCCGGTGGATCTAACTCCCGCATATGCACTCCTCATTACCAGGAAGTGAGCTTGATGATGCCCTGGAAAATTAGTTAGAAATAGACTCGCTATGACCTACTTGTCAACACACATTAGTGGGAGTAGAAATGGATATTGGAGTACTGGCAAAAGAGTTTCAAACTACCTACCAATATAGTTTTAATTTCTTCAGTATTTGCAAATTGTAGACCAAATTACTATTTTCCGCGACCACGAAAACTGTACAGTATTCGAAAGGTTGTAAATAATATAAAGACAATAAAGAAAATACGAGGCTGAGCCGTAAATGTCGTTCTAATTATATATCCCAAGAGACAAAGTTTTAACATACCCTTCATCCACATTACATTATGGATAACAATAACAACACTCATAGCTTCAAAAAATTTGCACGTGAATCAAAAGTTATACTCTAAGCCAAAAGCAATTTACCGAAAAATCACCACCTGTCAGATAAAAACGCATTTCTTTGATCCTCTTGCTCGAAGGGCAGGATAATAGGGAAGATTGTTGATACCGTGCCCCGAAATTTGCATAAAGGAATTGACTCATATATATTTATGAATTGTGGAAGAGCTGGTGTGCTTCCGTTAACTGTTTAAGTCAATTTTTCGGAGGGTGTTTTCCCTTTTCACTTTAATTCAGGTTTGCTTAGGTTAATCGAGTAATTATTAACCAGGACTGTGCCTGTAAATCAAAATGTGCTAAAATTTGCAAATTTAAAAGTATTTGCCTAATATTTTATTAGGGAATTTACCGGTACACCGAAGGGAAGTGGGAAGGGGGTTGATACAATGCGTGGACATCTCGTAGGGAACACGGTACGCGGAGCAAAAAAAAAGAAAGATTTTCTGTAATATTTGAATCTAATTCTATTCCCTTCAGGAATTATTCCTATTATTTGACGATAATTTTTTTTTTTTCAAAGATTCAAAATTTCAATCTTGTGTAGTTTAATGCCAAAGACATCTGGTGTACACTCATTAATTGATGTAACTTCGGACTTTAAATAAAAAAAATACCCTACTTACATTGGATGCGGAAGAAATAACTTACTTAATAAAAAACCGACCAGTATAACTGGTTAACAAACCAGTTTGTTAACCGAATGGAACAAAGCCATTCTTTTTTGTAATTCCCGGCTAGGGGATGTAAGCCTGAAAAGCACAACTAGGCTTAAATGCCTATTGTATTGCTGTCGCGCAGCTGTCACTTGATTTGTGTAAGACAACAGTTATTACGATACAATTAAGACTTTAATATCAAGAAACAACGTCCTAGCTCGTAGTATTCAGATTGTGATATCTGCAGGCTTTAATAACCACTTCAATAAGGCAAGTTGCCTAATGACGTCACAGAGTATCCAAAATTCAATGTTATCAGCTAAGCAAAGTTTGTCGGTTACAATAAGAACTAACTGACTTATACGAGATAAAAAAGATATAAAAAGAAGTGTTGAGATATAATTCTTATGATTTTCCTGCCAATCCCCCTAAAAAACATCTCCAAATTTATCCGACCAAAAAAATATATTATCCAACCTCCGTTTTATTGGTACACAACAAAATTGAGGTACAATCTGATTAAGTGTCAGGGAATAAAAGCAGCTTTTTTCCTTGACAAAGTTCCCGGCACCTCGATAAACTTGTACAATTGGCGCGAGCGAGTAACGTCGCGACATGTCACATGTTGCAATCATTGACAGGTGAAACGTGCGGTAAATGTTTGAGCTCAACATGTAATATATTTGATATAGGATAATACTCGTATGCTTAGGGAAAACCGAGAATTTTTGCTAGGTGATAAAAGTTTTAGAAAAGAGGTTTGAATTTGTATGTGAGACGTTAGTTTCCGGCTCGGTAGTTTGTTTTAGCCGGTTATCGTCGCGACACACACACTGGGTCTGGACAAACCAATCGATCCCTGGTCGAGGATGGAAACGGAACTTGCCCAGCAAGGTATCCTAGGTCCCCGATGTACGTCTAGGATTCAAAAAATTGTGTAAATGCACATACGCACCTGGGACTGCCACACGGAGCTCCTGGACGCGTGCACTGTTCTAGAATCACTAGGCCTTTGTTAATTTAGTATAATGTTAACTTCACCCGCGGTCGTCGAATTCGGTTATGTTTAAATTTCTAGATTTGGTTGCGTGTTGCTGGACTCCCGTTCGTAATCGATGTGTGTGTGCATGCGATGTAGCTTCGCTGTCATTTGATGGATCCAAACGTGGAGATCGATTGGCGTTGTAAAATGTCACATTTAAAATTTGCCGCGAAGACGGCACAGAATTTATATAACTTAAAATATGGCGACTCATACTGGGTCCCATCAGAAGGCTCAATTCCTTAGAGGGGACATATGTCCAGCAATGTACGTCTGTCAGATTATGACGATTGGAATTTAAAACACAATTAGATTCATAGAATACTCTTTAGAAAATAAAATTCCGCGTGATCATTTGAGGGGAACCTTTTCGTTTAGGAAACCGGAAATTAGTTGATCTACATCGATAGCTAAAGCAATCCTCAAATGAAATCAACCGAGAACGTGATATGTGCAATGTTGCCTATGAAAGTGGTTCTAATCTTTTTTTTATTTTTTTTTATTGCTTAAATGGATGGACGAGCTCACAGCCCACCTGGTGTTAAGTGGTTACTGGAGCCCATAGACATCTACAACGTAAATGCGCCACCCACCTCGAGATATAAGTTGTAAGGTCTCAGTATAGTTACAACGGCTACCCCACCCTTCTAACCGAAACGCATTACTGCTTCACGGCGGAAATAGGCGGGGTGGTGGTACCTACCCGTGCGGACTCACGAGAGGTCCTAGCCAACAAAAAATGCACACTAGTATGGAAATTGAAATAATCTACATTTAGTGAAATCAAGGTAGGTTTTGACACCGTACAGAAAATAGTCTTTCAGGGAGGCAGGAAGTGCTCTAGAGAATTGCTCGAGATGGTTCCTTCATCATCACTTCTTACCACCGCACCTCCCACCGCCAGACTAAAATTCTTCCATACTAAATAAAACCACCGCGTTCATCCACGGTGTGTTTCTAGAGATTTCTTTTGCCAAGTACCATCCAGCTCTGGAATGAACTCCCGTCTACTATGTTTCCCGTGTGCTATGACACGTCCTTTAAACGAGGAGAAGAGAAGATAAGAATCCTCAATGGTAGGCAACTTGAATGTTCTTCTGGCATTGCTGATGTCCATGACTGTCAATGACTATTTACCATAATGTGGGCCTTATTCTCGTTTTCTATAAAAGCAGCAAACCAATCCTAAAATACAATAAGAACACTAGTTACTAAATCAAAGGCTACATATTTTCTATGCTGAATGAAAGCTCAGACATTAACATTTTCTAACAATCACAGCCTGACCTTTGAGCTTGAAAGCACACAACGTATAGAGATCAAAAGCTCTACAATAGTATTTACATTGGCCTTCCAGAAAGCAGACTGGACATCGTCAACGGCAGTCGCACTGAAAACAAACAACGGCCGCGTCCAACTGGCGTTGTAAGAACTGATGTTTATACAAACGTCTCGATTAGGATTCGGTGCAATTTAAAAGCTGTAACATTTTTTTTTTACTATTTTTTTTTTCCTACCTAAGCTGATAGCCTTGATAGGCTATATCAGCGTAACCTTAACTAGTTGAGCTCACGGGGCTCAAACCTGATGACGTTGCTAACACTGACACTAGCAAGAGCCGTGCTTCGCAGAATCTACCACCGGATCGGAAACGCGACCCACTAAGAAGATCCTGAGGGTTAATGTACTCGTCGAGCCCGTCGTTGTTTTTTCCACGGATTTTCACGATGAAGGAACAATATCGTGTAATGAAAAACAAACCCGCACCAATTACATTTGCCTACAAAATAGCTTTTAAAACTACCAAAACACTACATTTTTACAATTATAAGCTTCTTAAGGCTACATAATTTCTACTAATAAATTTATTAATAAGCCACTTTCATTGTCAAATACACATACTCTCAAAAAAATGACAAAAACTAAAAAAAAAACAAATTAATAACAGCCCTATCCTCGTAAATGAAACTGTCACAAAACCATTACACTATATTCCTCATATGCGATTTCGGCAATCCGCTATCGCTAGATCACTCGCTTCAGCTCCCATCTCGGCCCAGCACGTGAGCCGTGTTTACACTAGTGACCTCGACCGCAGCGAGAATACATTACCGCAGTTGTGAATGGACAATTTCAGTGTTGATATTGACATTAAAATAATTATGTTTACGACCGTGGACGAATTCCTTTTAATTTTCCTGGCCTCTTCGGTAGGCCTGTTTACACTGTCATCCATATGAAACGTCTGCGTATAAACAAATTTAATTAGTTGACTTGCTGAAAACGTTATTTACTGTGTGTGTGTTTTATTATTATTTTCATTTCTGTAGGTAGCAGGTAGACTTTCTTATACATATTGTTAATTAAACTGAACTGTTTTTCTGTCCGCACCAATTCGTGCCGCTTGCTAAGTACACAAAGAACAATTCCTTAGAATAAGGTAGCATGTGATGCTTGGATAGATAGCTTCTAATGCTGGTTCTAATGATCAACTACCATACTGGGGGCATATAGCATTTGGAAGAGCTCGGCTGCCGACAACCTCTGACCGGTATCCTGTGGGAACAAGTGGCGAAAACAGAGACTTGGAACTAACCGCGCGGTCTTACTTTTCCTAAGCTCTAACTCAGCTACAAACCAAGAAGGGATCATAATCTTGTTTTGTAGCAGGAAAGCACTAAAATATTCAAGCAAATATACCACTGAGCGCCCATTCAAGTAAACGAGAATTATTAAAGAAAAAGAAACAGCACTTGCAATTTAACATCTATAAAGTCAAAACTCGTTAGGAGCCATTGTGAGTTGTATCGAAACAACGGAGCAACTTGGAAACAACAAGAATTCCACCCGTTCGGGCAAAACTTGAAGAAATCTATTATGTATAATTTTCACAAAGAACACCTTTTGAGTTTTCAACATCGCTCCCTGCGAAACCGAAACAAAAACATTTTGACCTGAATCTCAGGGGTGATCGCACGCTATCCAAAATATTGCATAATTTCAATACGCCTTTGGTTTAACAATATGTTTATCTTCATGTCACATGTTTTTGAATGCCGTCCCAATTTCAATTAAATATTTTTTTTTTGCATTTTATTGCTTAGATGGGTGGACGAGCCCACAGCCTGGTGTTAAGTGATTACTGGAGCCCATAGACATCTACAACGTAAATGCGCCACCCACCTTGAGATATAAGTTCTAAGGTCTCAGTATAGTTACAACGGCTGCCCCACCCTTCAAACCGAAACGCATTACTGCTTCACGGCGGAAATAGGCAGGGTGATGGTACCTACCCGTGCGGACTTACAAGAGGCTTTCATTTGCCACACTAGAGATATCTTCTTATCTAGACCTAAAAATGAACATGAGATAGATCGACCTTTTTTTTCACATTATCTCTGCCGTAAAGTCGTTGACCAGGATAGTGGCTTCGCCCACAACAGAGCCTGTAAATCCATCAGCTTCTTCAAATTTCATACAATTAGAACTTCAACCTCAAGGTGGATGATGGCATTCACTTTGTGATGCCTTCGATAAACATTTGAAACAAGATAAATTCATTCACTAGGGAAAATATTATTTACCGCCTTATACAGAAAATCATATGGGACATGATAGTTAGTATTATGCATAAGGAGGATTCAAAAACAGGGAGATCTTTCGCCGAGTGAGTGCTCGGGTAGACTGACGTTTCCAAATATTACTCCAAGTCTCTGCGCCGTAAAGAAAAATTACGAAGACAAGAGAGGCAATGAGCTTCTTCTTGGTATTTCTCGAAATGTTTCTGTCCGCCCATAACAGCATATACTAGTAACACAAAATAAAATCCTCAAACAATTAACTTATTAACGGACAAAACAAAATAGCCTTTCCATATTCCTACATAAAGTCTACGTTCATAATCACATTTCATAACATACAGCTTTCTCCTTTTGAAGTCACGGCAACATGACAGGTCATTAAATGAACAAGCACTTAGATCATCATGAATGTACAATGTTGTGTTCATTATTAGTACATGTTTATCACGATTATAGTACAATATTAACCCAACAAAGATTTATATACTGCTGATTAAGGCAGTATTCATGTTTGGAAAAGTTATGTTAAAGTCAAATTGTCTAAGACTGAACGTTAATGACGTCATTGCTATTAAAATGTGAGTGTGCGAGTGAGATAGCGCTATGTTCCTCTAACACCCCCACTTCTGCTCATACTCTGACATTTTACTGCTATTGCGCTACTGTTTTTGCAAATGATTTTCATTTAAGACATCTAGATTGTACTAACGATAATGCTTTGATATTCATATTCACAATATGTTTATCCCTTTTGTCCGAACTCATTGTGCTCAAACATAGTTCGTTTTCTAAGATCAATTTTGCCACGAATGTTTTCAGCGGATCATATACGGTTTGTTTCTCTGGTAATATTGAAATACCGTAACACAAGTGTCTAAGCTTTATAGTCATCTATCCTGAAAAGCTGTAGAAAACGTAATGACAACAAGTTCTGAATAGCAACAATCCATCTGGCTATTAATCACAAAATACCCATACAGGTGCAACTTCTTCAAACTATTGCTACCTACTTCCCTACTTAATCAACCGTAAGGGCAGAATCCTCACATATTTTTCTATTTAACAATATAAATTTGAAATGCTATTAATTCTCATGGTGGAATATGCTGTTAGTCCAATTGGTTGATATTCTTACCGCAAAACAATCAATTCCAGTAAAGTATATATTGTTGAATGTTGTCATTGTTCAGATATTCTCAAAATATAATAGGACTAACCCAACTCCGAAACCACAACAGCCATAATAAACTTTTGTGTATCCATAAAAATATCTTATTTTGTGATTAAGATTGGAACAACCCTCAAACAACAGGAAAAGTTTTATTTCATTCCTTATCATAGCATTCCATTTTAAGATGGGCCCTATCTCGGTGACTAAAAGACGATATGTCCTTAGACGGACATTAGAATAGAGTTCCAACATTCATTTATACGATACGATAGTTAACGTGCGATACGATATCGTGGATTTATAGATAAAATTTAATGTATATCATGTATTTTCTTAGGTTTCCACGAGTAAACATAAATAAAATAAGCTATGGCTTAATTTTGCTACATGAAAGTCTTCGTTGACTGAAACTAAAACCAGCCAGCAGGTTACCGCGGTCAACACTACAACCAGACGGCGCGGCTCACCCCAAGGACGCCCAGCCGACGGAGCCTTCGAGGCGAATCGAAGGCTCTGAAACGTCGGCCGTCTCGGTACGGCAGCCCGTCAGGCCGCCCAGACAGTGCCGCTGGTGTCCCGGAATACCCCGCTGGACCAAAACCAGCCTGCCGGGTCGGGACGCGATACACCGCCNAGAGTTTTATTTATTAAATACAGTTAAACTTTTACTTAACAAATATCAACTAATGAAATAACTATGTACTAACCTAAAACAGAGAATCGACAATTAAATGTTCATGCTTTACTGTTCTTATATTCAAATTTGAATCGTCCTTTTTACTTTTATAAATAAGCTAATTCACAAGGAGTTTTATTAAAAATGGTTGAATGTTTATCTGATACCTACCTACATACCCAAATATTAATGGTTCTGTCAACGTCAACGTCAACGCAAAGCTTACATTTATATTTACATTATCTTTATCCCTTTTGCCTGAAATAATTGTGTTCAAACATAGTTCGTTTTCTAAGATCAATTTTGCCATATACGGTATCATATACGGTTTGTTTCTCTGGTAATATTGAAATACCGTAACACAATTGTCTAAGCTTTATAGTCATCTACCCTGAAAAGCTGTAGAAAACGTAATGACAACAAATTCTGAATAGCAACAATCCATCTGGCTATTAATCACAAAATACCCATATAGGTGCAACTTCTTCAAACTATTGCTACTACGTCCCTACTTAATCAACCGTAAGGGCAGAATCCTCATCACTTATTTTTCTATTTAACAATATAAATTCGAAATTCTATTAATTCTCATGGTGGAATATGCTGTTAGCCAATTGGTTGATATTCCTACCGCAAAACAATCAATTCCAGTAAAGTATATATTGTTGAATGTTGTCATTGTTCAGAAATGCTCAAAATATAATAGGGCTAACCCAACTCCGAAACGACAACAACCATAATAAACTTTTGTGTATCCATAAAAATATCTTATTTTGTGATTAAGATTGGAACAACCCTCAAACAACAGGAAAAGTTTTATTTCATTCCTTATCATAGCATTCCATTTTAAGATGGGCCCTATCTCGGTGACTAAAAGACGATATGTCCTTAGACGGACATTAGAATAGAGTTCCAGCATTCATTTATACGATACGATACGATACGATATTTAACGTGTGACACGATATCGTGGATTTATAGATAAACTTTAATGTATATTATGTATTTTCTTAGGGTTTCACGAGCTGCAAACATGAATAAAACAAGTTACGACTTAATTTCGCAACATGAAAGTTTCTCGTCTTCGTTGGTTCAAACTGAAACCACTGGTTTTACTGCTGGTAGGAGCTCTTGTGAGTCCGCACGCACCCTGCTTATTTCTGCCGTGAAGCAGTAATGCGTTTCGGTTTGAAGGGTGGGGCAGCCGTTGTAACTATACTGAGACCTTCGAACTTATATCTCAAGGTGGGTGGCGCATTTACGTTGTAGATGTCTATGGGCTCCAGTAACCACTTAACACCAGGTAGGCTGTGAGCTCGTCCACCCATCTATGCAATAAAAAAAAAAGGATTGGCAACATATTTAGGCTTACATCTATAAAATCATACTACACACATAAGAAACCAAGCCAGTAACTAAGACCTGTAAGTATAGGATACCTTTGCAGGATCCTAGGGTCTACACTCTGGACTGAGACTGTGGGCTCTCATACATAAGTTAGTCATATCGGTCAGAGTTAAGGAGCACATTGCGGACGTCATGAATAGCCGGGTACACAAATCTGCACTTTGTCAACACGTGGAAGTCATTCGTGCACATGATTTCAGTACGGATTTGATTATAATAGAAAAAAAATAAGCCAGCATAGTCGCATCGCTTCTAACGTTTATATTGGGCATCTTATCATTTAGGCCACGAACCCTTCGAAATTTTTGAGACTTGAAATTTCTTAAATAACATTCACAGGATTGATGAATTTGTCAGTTTTGTATCTACTGTAAAATGAGATAATCTATATATATATAAATGAATTGCTGTTCGTTAGTCTCGCTAAAACTCGAGAACGACTGGACCGATTTGGCTAATTTTGGTCTTGAATTATTTGTGGAAGTCCAGAGAATGTTTAAAAGGTACATAAATATGAAAATTCTCGGAATCCAATAAAAATAACAATTTTGTTTTTCCTTTGATGTGTCCCCCGTCGGACGGATTCCTTTTGTTTGTTTTAAGTTTATTTTATACAAAAGTTTAGGTCTTTTAGTTATCGATTGAGGCACTAGGAAATTTACCGGGTCAGCTAGTCTGAGATAAATTATTTTTGTAATAGTATTAACCGTAGTATATTAACATTATACGAAAAAATATGAAGACAGCTTTTAACCTCTTCAGGGACATTGGCGCATATTTAACTCTACGCTAAATTGCCCCATGCCGCATATGTGGCAGTTACCAAAAAAATTAATTTTCACTATGTTCATTATTTTTTTTTTTTTACTAATTGAATTGTCCTCAATACAAAATTAACAAATCGCAATAAAGAATAAACTAAATTTATGTTTTTGTTAATTAAATATATTCGTTTTAAGAGAGATTAAATCTTACCATATCGGATGATATAAATTCGGTATGAACGTAACTTTACGACTTGCTTCCGATAAATGCGTCCTTAATCGTATAGTTTGATTGATTGAAGGCTAGAGCGTAGACTTGGGGCATCTTGTCTCCATAGCAACAGAAGTTTGAAGACAGCGTACGATTAATGATTTCAGAATCCAGATTTACGATGGAAAACTTGTAGACGCAAATACAATTATCAAAGGGCAACTTTAACTAATTTCGGCCATTACTGAAAATTTTTGTATTGAAAACTTATGTCCTTAGGAATGATAAAATTGACTATGTGTATCTCTGAACACTTTTTACTACTGGTAGTAAGGCGTCTTTTGAGCCCGCACAAATAGGTACCACCACTCTGCCTACTTCTGCCGTGAAGCAGTTATGCATTTTCATTTCAACAATGGAGCAGCAACTTTACTATACTTTAACTAAAACTTTGGAACTTATGTCTCAGGGTGAGTGCTGGAATTTACTTTGTTAATATCTATTGGCTTACTTATCACCAGGAAGGCCGCTCATTTAACCACTTAAGAAATAAAAAAAACAGTCAAGCCAAATTTGGGATTAAAGGCTCATCACAAAAACATGCTCTAAAGCTCAACATTCAATTAGCCTAAATACCTGCAGATTCTTTCTTAATTATGGGGGTCGGAGATAAACATACACCACAGAACAATGAGTACATTCAGACTCCGAATGCTCAAAAAGATATTTGCTTCTACATATCGTACGTAATCCATTTTGAGATATCAACGAATGAAGGTAATTTAATAAAAACTGTAATCTCAATATCTGTACTACAATAAAGCTACGTTTGAATAAACAACTGAATTTTTATTTTACTCCGGATATATAGTGAATTTGCTCTAGCTATGGATGAGCAGATAAGCTCACGACCGATGTGAAAGTAAATACTTGTTTCAACCTACAGGTAGTACAACGTGAACATCAAACTTGGGAAACAGTTTCAAACTCATAATTGCATTCTTAGCTACTAAGCCGCTGAAAAGATTCACTTTACCGCAAACATAAAAAAAAATGCAGCTACCAACAACATAAATGATAACGATATCACAAATGCTAATAATAGGTCTTAGTATTTCCAAGCCGGGTGCGAGTTATTACGTCACGAAATCCACTAAACTCAGCACATTTTGACAGTTCTAAGGCAAGTTATTACAATATTTTGTCACACTTTGGTTAACTTCTTGCGACTCGTCATTTATTAAATATCATTTCCAGTTTAGTCATAGTTAATACTACTGATATTAACAGATTAACAGCTTTTACTGTATCAGCAAAGAGTACAAATGTAGGATTTAAATTTTCATTTATAGATTCGGGATTATTGAGTACAATGTATTTGGGTGAAAGTGAGGTTTTTTTTGTAACTGTAGCAGTCTTTTTACCTGGAGACACGATCGGCAGAGCCATGATCGAGTTCCTAAAAAGGTGAGATTGGGGCTCTAGCATCTCCTACCGAAGTTGGGACCTTCGCGCTCAAACCGCACCTAAGCCAGGACTTGGCTTGACCCTGTTGCATGAGGTTGCCTCACCATGGCACAATCTGGATTTGACACGCAGATCTGAGTTTAGCGGCTTGCGATATCGGCTTTTTTGTTTCGTCATTTACTAGATAAGATAGTAGGAATTATATTATACGAATATAATTTAGTTTCAAATTAAACGCCAGTTTATGTGGAAACAATTCTACGAAAACAATACGCTATTCCCTAGGTAGGTAATCTAAACGTTCGTGATATTTGCGAGATTAACAATAGTTCCGAGAACATTGAAATTTGCTGAACGAAATCTCGATTCAGCTAGGACCGCTACAGCGTTTCATTGTGTGTACATTAAAATACATAATATCAGAAAACCTCATTAAAAACTTTACTGGTAACATTTTCACTGATTACTCCGTAAAACTATTAATGAATTGTAAGTGAAATTATTAATGTTAAGATTACGTGCAAACAATGTGGCTCTCTAACTTCTTCATTATAATAATCTCGTGAACCGCATTATGATGCGACCGACCCCTAATATTCAAAAAGGAAAAAGGGAATTCACGAAAAATACATTTCAAATAAGCCTCTTTTAAATCAAACCTTCTAACTCAAGCAGTTAACTCACTTGAAGACTAAATCCATTGCTGACTTACGATTTCGTTTACTAAGTATAATGGTCGGCCCTTTCTCGAAGAGCCCACTGACTCCTAGATCCGGCTCTAAGCCTGATTAAAAGCCTAGATTAAATGAAATATCTCTACCACACCAAAATTTATTGTAGGGATTAATGTTTTTATATTTTGATTATTATTTATAAATATGAGACAACGAAATTAATCAAATTTGATCTCACGATCGTCCTGTTTTATAAACACCTCCTACATTGCACTTTAAAACAATACGACTGGGTAATTGAGTACATCCACCTCCGTACTTTATTGTACTTAGTACTTACAAATTGTTATCCATCCACTTCAGTTCTGAGTATCGCAATTGTAAATTTATTGTACAATGATTTAAGTAATAGATACACATAGTTAGATAGATACACATAGTTATGGTCAAAAACTGAAAAAGCTACGAACTGAATATCGCTCAAGTCAAGTTGATTTTTATTTCACGTGCCAAAGTATACTTACATGAGAGCCACATTTGTACGAAAGGCATGATAAAGATCTTAGCCCAAAGGATTACAACGTTGAAGTGGGAGTAGGCAGGGCAGATGGTCGCTGGTGCCGAAAATTTCACGAGTGGCAACCGCGTACCGGAAGACGTAGCCTGGGTAGGTCATGAACAAAGTGACCGATGACCTGTTAAAAGTTGTAGGTATCTGCTGGATGCGGGCAGCGTAGGACCGGTCACTCTGGTGATGAGTCTTGCAAGAGGCCTATGTCCTGAAAGATCGAAGTAGATAGACCAAAACACACCCAACATGTATTACAAACAGAATAGAACACCCTCGGCTTTTTTTCGTTGTCTGCCGAGATGCAATAAAATTAGCGGTGTAGCTATGAAAGTGCAAAGAATGCAGTCAAATGGGGTTCTGATTCAAGGGGCCCTCAGAAGAAGATTCCTCATTTCGAAAGGAATCCCAAGGATGTTTCCACTTTCAACTTTTGCCTTTTTGTCTTAAAAAAATGTTTCAAAATGTGTAAAAAAATGTTTTATTCTTAAAAAAATGTTTTACATCCGATTTAAATATTTTTATTTTTACGAGGACCACCCGGAACATGGCCGAACCTAAGTTCTAATAACGAAGAAGGGACCTTCGAGCTCAGCCTTTACTGAAACTCAACTTGTTCTTTACTAAATTATGTTATGATACGGTATCTAGTTTGAATTACTCTCAAATCTACTCTTACTTTCTTTTTTTGACGATTCCGGTCACTATTACATTTTAGACCAGAGGAATAGTGCCCAAAATTACGAAAAAAAATGGTGCGCGTCTAACTTAGTGTACGTGAAAGAAGTATAACTTCTTTTGCGATGTGCAGTATTGTGGTTTTCTTCATTTTCATCCTTAAATCAAATTTCTGTTGTAATAGGGAATGCTGTGTATAAAAGAAATGACCAAGCTCGATTTGTTCTTTCCCTCTTTCCACGCTTGAGTGGTTCGCGCGACGCTCTGTCTATTTTCTCACTCTCGCTCTTCCTATAGCTCCTATAGCTCTTTCCTAGGCGTAATGAATCTGTCGCGAGTTAAATTTTACTCTTAGCGCGCTTAAAGAAGTTTCACTTCAAAAAGGTAAGAAAATAGAAAGACTACTATTTTTTTTCTTGTATCTTAACTGAAGAACCTGGCGACGGTACTGCTGACAATGAAGTTTGACATAAAGTCCTTTATATGTGTATTTTCTCCACAGCTCGGTCTATGTTTCAAATACTCGCAACTGAACTTCGAATGTCATACCCCAGTTCATTGGAAAATTTAAATTGAATTACTAAATACATTCCTAATTAAAACCAAATTAGTCAGAATTATAATTGAGACAATTTAACCTTTAACTTTTTCATTACTTTAATCGAATCATGTCAATTATGTATCGAATTATGTGGGCGATCAAAGCTGCTAGCAATAAATATTATTAAGTTTCTCGATAAATTCGTTTATTAAAATTTTTGACGAGTGTCATTAGAATTTTTTTATTGCCCTTGAAAGCAGACAAGCATATGACCTAGCCATTGCCGACAGAGCCATGTCGCTGTTTTTAGACAATCTATGACCTTAACTATTTTCTTTTCATTCAGGCTTAATTAACCATTCTGAAATATTCTTAACTTAGGTAAGTTTTTCGACTCACGCATGTATGTAGGAAGTGATCAAATACATAGAACTAAAAAGCTGGCGCTTGTATTCTGTATGAAGAAACAACGTAATTTCTGTTTTTTAAAATGTAATATATGTATAGAACCAAACCGCTAATTACTAGCAAGATAATGCTGATTATATTGATTTGACCATTTAGTAGCTATTTACACAAAAATAAATATTTTGGATATCTCATCTCCAACGATCAGGAGTCGTATAACTATAATGTAGAAAAGAAATTTTGAGATATATATATATCTCTTTGATGCTCCTGATAACGTTGATTTTTTTTGAACAATCCATATTTTAGATTGTTTTTTCAACTTTTCTCATTACCGATTCATATAAGAGACAAAAATTGTCAAATTTCTAACAAAAAAAAAAGGTTTTTGAATAAAATTGTGACAATGAAGCGTATGGAAATGACTTTAATTAAACTCGTAAATACCATGAAAGGCAGATAAATACATCCCTCGCCGGATCCCTACTGTGGGACCTTGAGGCCGAAATCTTAGCTGCGGTATATCGAGGTAGGCCACAGTCCTGGAGTCAGGGATGGTCACCCGGTCCGTCGGCTCTTGGTCGATGGAAGCGTGCTGCGCGTCATGTGGCTTACGCTAAGTGGAGGAAGCAGTTGCTAGAGGAATTTCGACAACCGGCCATCCGCCAGCGCACCCTCGACGTCCTGGCACCTGTGCTGGAGGCATGGTCAGATCGGCGATACGGCGTGCTCTCTTTCCACCTTACGCAGGTCCTCTCGGGACATGGCTGTTTCGGCAGGTACCTGAAGAAGATCTGCAGGAGAGAGCCACATCCGGGTTGCCACCAATGCGGGCATCTGGACGATGACACTCCGCACGCACTCGGAGCGTGCCCGCGTTGGGAGCACTCGCAGCGGGAACTCATCGTGGTGCTGGGGAGAGACCTCTCCTTGCGGGCTGTCGTCGCCCGCATGCTAGAGAACCAGAACTCGTGGGAGGCCATGGCCAGGTTTTGTGACCTGGTCTAGGCGTTCCGTGAGGCTGAGGAGCGCGAAAGGGAGCGACATTCCTCTTCGGCACCTCAGCGCAGAAGACGGGGTGGGCGGCGCGGTTATGAAGTTCCCGCTTAACCCCGTAGGGGCTGAGCTCGATGGGGTTTAGTCGATAGTAGGTTTTGCGGGGCGAGGGCCTCGCGCAACTTTTTCAAGGCGTAGTCTCCTGCGAGGAATTGGGGGAGGTGGAGGACCTTAGCCCTCCTCATCTCCCTCTTCTTCTGTGGAGGCGCCGGAGTCCGACATAACCCGGTCTGTGACATGGAAATCGGTAAATGGATTCTTCAGTGTTAAAAAAAATGCAGATAATTACATACTAAAATGTCTGTATTTTCAAGTGTATTAATTTTTAAAGACAGAAGTTTTTTAAAGACACGTTTTTTCAAATTTCTAGTATTGTCGAAACAAGTTTCCCCTATTCACAATAAACATAAGCAAATAGCAAGCATTAATTGAAGTAAAAATATAATAGCATTAAATACTTAATTTTACAAATAAATACTATTGCCAGGAAATAAATAAAAGAATTTTATGATAATAATAATTATGATAGAATAATCAATATGTATAATTAGAGGAGTCAGTCACATCATTCGTCCGGAACATTTAGAGTAATTTCACAAATAAAAACCCGTTCGAATTGAAATTCGTCAATTAAAACAGCTTTGACGGCTATTACCGAAAAGCAAAGTGCTCGAAGCGAGGAGAATTGTTAACGAAGAATACGAGATTAAACCATAAAAGTGTGCTTAATCATGGTCGGCAGCATTTGTTGTAAATCTTTTATTTTTATTGCTACTTACAGAAAGCAGAGTATTCTACCTTTATGAAGGTTAAAGTTCAAGAGCTTTCGGAAATCTGCCTATTTCTGTCGTTAAGCAGTAATGCGTTTCCGTTTGAAGGGTGGGGTAGCCGTTGTAACTATATTGAGACCTTAGAACTTATATCTCAAGGTGGGTGGCGAATTTACGTTGTAGATGTCTATGGGCTCCAGTAACTACTTAACACCAGATGGGCTGTGAGCTCGTCCAACCAACTAAGCAATTAAAAAAGTTATCAATTGTCAAAAGTAGTTTTTATTATGGTTACGAGTGGAAAGTTGTTTCTTGGGCCTACACCGGTAAGTACCAAAACTCTGCGTATTTTTGCCGCGAAACAGCATTTTGTATCAATTCATATTTATAAAATATTAATATCTTTGGGCTCCGATAACCACTTAACACCAAGAGCGCGTCAAATTATTCACCCGTTTTAAGCAAATAAAAAAGTATAATAGAAAAAAGTCAAAATCGTGTCCTTAATCATAGTTGAGAACCACTGACAGAAAGACGGTAGCGGTAATGGTTAAAAAAAAGATGTGTGGTGTCGTGGGACACCGGAAAGGAACGAAGTTCCTTATTATAAAAATATTAATTTTAAATTCTATTAGAGGTATAAAGAAAATGAAACTGGAGGTTTTGCATCAGCCCACGGTCATTCGGTAACGTGCGAACTTATTGTGGTACACATCATTCACGGTTGTTTGCTTATGAGTTAGTGTACTGCGCAAACGAACACTCTGAGATCGTGGTCAATGAATGATAAAAAAATATGTTATTTTTTGTACGTTATTACAAAGTCGTACACTGTGGGCATTACTAATAACAATCTTACGTTACGGACGTTTTTTCCCGGTTAGGGTACTCCTCCGCATCGTCCCATAAGGAACTTCGTTCCAAAAACGTTTTTCACATAACAACATAACAAACCAAGTTTTATGCACGTAATAAATTCAATTACAAATCGTTAAACATAATAAAAAAGAAAGAAAACGAAAAAGTCAAAGTCGAACTAATTTCCTGACCCAAGTTACTCGGCACATTGACCGAGAACTTGGCACCTGTTTAACTTGTCAGAAGGGTATCGGACCCTTTTTTGTCATTCCCTCCACCGTTCAACCTTTCCGCGCTCATACAAGTATCACGGTGGGACGGCCGTGTAATCTCCTCGTTTATGACTCATTTCGGCGGAGGAATGCCCCATTCCCGACGTGTTCCAAAATGTCTGCGAATGAAATATTTATCAGAGTTGCCGTGAGTGACGCGTTAAGAATTCGCACGGTGAATACTTGAGGGTCGGTATTTCCACGTCGCGTCGAG
The DNA here is from genome assembly GCF_003987935.1 of Bombyx mandarina. The sequence goes on along the minus strand of NW_021011518.1, from coordinate 62,959 downwards.
ATTTCATATTTAAGAAAAGGATAAAATATTTCATGTCCTGATGCTTCGCATTATTCATTTGAGCCCATAAAATTTCATGCTTCGACGGCAAAGGCATATCAGCCCGGTCTGAATGAAAAATTCACTGGAAATATGACCGCGTTGCCATGCGATGCCTCTCATGCAGCGGTTTGAAGACTCGCAATTTTATATTAAACTTAAATACACTGCATACAAAATATAATTCAAAACAACAATATCTTTCTTTTGTCTGTTTTAAAAAAATAGTAGGAGAACGGTTATTTGAATTCTATTTCTTATATATTAAGTTCATAATTACAAGCGTAGCCTGAGGTATGCTCCGAAAGCCTGGAGCTTTAGTTGCGATACAAGTTACAACTCAAACGTAGAAGACTGATGCAAATTGACAAAACATGTTTTGCTTTTTCTGTGAGTTCAATTATTTTATTAATTTGCTTTTGTCTTTATAATATTTAAACCGCTCTTGTATGAAGCTATGGTCTTAAGACCAAATGTTTTTTTTATTGCTTAGATGGGTGGACGAGCTCACAGCCCCCCCTGGTGTAACGTGGTTACTGGAGCCCATAGACATCTGCAACGTAAGTGCGCCAACCACCTAGAGATATAAGTTCTAAGGTCTAATAGTATAGTTACAACGGCTGCCCCATCCTTCAAACTAAAACGTATTACTGCTTCAGGCCGAAATAGGCAGGGTGGTGGTACCTACCCGTGCGGACTCACAAGAGGTCCTATCACCAGTAAAGAGGTCCTACCACCAGTAAATGTATACGTAGGACCCATATACGTAGGAATAAATAAATATTTCTCCACTTTGACCTGGACCATGTTGAAACATGGTCCAGGTCAAGGACTCTAAAAAGCCGTGGAACTGGTTACTATACGCAGCGAACACAAAATGTTTTACGATGTTGACAAACTTAGAGGACTTTTTAAAACGACTTCGTGAAGACTCCTGAAGAAAACTAAAGTTTAAATGTTATTACAAACAATATTCTCGCAATATCTAAACTTTGTTTGTTACGCTTTCGAACCACAACTACACAAACCGATCACCATTCCTTCAAAGCTTCCAATACAGAAGAGTGTATCTTTCACTCAGATGAAATAATCCCGAAAAAGTGCTTCTGTAAACAAGGCATAAGGGTAAATATTGCAGGCGGTAGCAATACGTGTGTGGAAGTCATGATTTTTCCATGGCCTGTTATATAAATGTATGTACGAGTATATAGAAAAAAGAAAAAAAAACATCACGTCCCTAAATTCGGAACAAAACTATATGAATAGAGGCAGGTATTCCCTAACATTTCCACAACCAGCCAGATTGAGTACAATACTTCAATCGTCCCCTAGTTCCCGCGACAAGGGAATTACAATCCTAAGATACCAACATCGTGTTCCAACCGTATTACAATCGATTTGTAATCCGGGATATCTTAATTGGTACTTCACGACGAATTTACCGGGCCGATCTCGCTTAATACTACGGTAATTTTTGTCTGATAACAAGTTAAATTATTAACGGATTCCGGCTAATGTGTTTTCCTGTGTTGAAAGCAATTTGATTTAAGATTTACGTGTCGTTAGCGGTTTAGGAAATTAACTAATTTTACTTTGATCACATACATTCGTAATTGTTTTGTGAATGCTTTTTGATTTTTGTATCTGGTATTTACAGTATGTTAAGGTTCCAAGGGGTTAGCGACTATGAATATATGTGATATAATGCAAATAACAAAATTATGTTTTTGTAGATAACTCTGTTACCAACGCTCTGAGAGAAGCCGAAAACCGAAGCAAATGGAAGCTGAGGGTACAGAGAGCCACGAAGGGCTTTCAAGGACACGACCTTCAGCAATGAAGTATTCGACTAAGAAGAAGATAACTACAAAAATCAGTTGAGATTTTTATACTTTATCTCAGTGAAGGTGGTAACATCAACTGGTTTAAAAAAACAGCTTCCGAATCTCATATAAACAATTTTTTTTAAGGCATTGTAAAAAATGAAACCTTTTTAAATTCGATGTTAAAAAACCCATATAGTGTAGCTGTAGGGAGCGCAGGAAATAAAAAATCTACAATAGGAGTTAGCAAGGAACCAACAACGATTTCGAGCAAAGAAAATCTTACCAGGATCAACATGGAATGTTTACGAATGGAGGGGAGGTTTAATGGAGTAGTGTCTACGCGCACAAAAACTAACAAAAAAAAAGAAATCGGTCAACGAGCACTACTGCAACCCCCCGACACTTCTCTCGCAGCAACCTTACGCACAACACCTGTGTGTACCTGTATATTGTCACGGCCGTTATTTCAAATATAATTTGGAAGGAAAAATAAAACATTCATTTCGTTTGTACACCACTGCTTGCCTCCTCTTCCTCGCCAACAAGTAGTAACTTGGCTTTGCCCCTGGCATTGCTTATGTCCATTACCCAAGGTGACTACTTACCATTCGGTGCCTCTATAATCAGGAGATATCTGCTGTTCATAGTGCTAATAGTAGAAATCTCAAAATGCATGTTGCAATAATTCATGCATGCATTCAATGGACAGTAATGATCAACTGAGATAGCTTCTCATCATCATGTACAAAGTCTCACCCCAACAAGAAGGAATGTAAATTAATTCTTTAGAGATGTAAAATTTGATCTTGTTATGTAATTCCAGAAGATGTCGAAATCAAATCCAAAAGTGAATTGACTTTAATTTAAAGGTTGTCAGAATTGATACCTCATTCGAGTTATCCGCAAATCTTACGAAGAGCTTTTGAAAGCTTAATGGAAGTATATTTTTGGTTGGATACTCGTTCTTGTAAAATCGTTCTCAATAACGTTTACCGGTTATTGGATACTGAACTTTATACGAGCTTTCGAGCTTTGAAGTTTACATAATTTTTACCTTTTGTAACGTGTTATTTCAGTTTCTAAATTTCTATTTAATTGTAGGTATGCGTTTTGATCTGAGCGGTCTTAGTACAAGGACCAGGGATGAGATGATTGCGATGCTAGCTTGCTGGGAGACGAATGTCTTGAAGGCTTTTATTGAGGTGCGAAAAAAGGGAGCTTTTTTAAGTCCTCGTAGCCTAAAGGATAAGACGTCCGGTGCATTCGTGTTGAGCGATGCATCGGTGTTCGAATCCCAGGCGAATACCTACAATTTTTTCTAATGAAATACGTACACAACAAATGTTCACGATTGACTTCCACGGTGAAAGAATAATATCGTGTAATAAAAATCAAACCCGCAAAATTATAATTAGCATAATTACTGGTGGTAGGACCGCTAGTGAGTCCGCGCGGGTAGGTACCACCACGCCTAATCCTGCCGTGACGCAGTAATTCTTTTTAGTTTGAAGGGTGGGGCAGCCGTTGTAACTATACTTAAGACCTTAGAACTTATATCTCAAGGTGGGTGGCACATTTACGTCGTAGATGTCTATGGGCTCCAGTAACCACTTAACACAGGTGGGCTGTGAGCTAGTACACCGATCTAGGCAATAAAAATAAAATAAAAGCTGAAGTATTTGTCGTACTAATGATACTGTCGCATGTCACAATGGGAAATATCGTACGAAAAATTATACACCGAGTAGAAACACGATAGATAGCAACATACACCTTATTCCAGTTGAACCTTCAATTTAAAGCTTTAGCGCGGGTGACTTTAGTCACATTATTCATATTTCAGTAACCGGAATCCAGAGTAACCGCAGCAGCGAGGTAATAAGCTTACTAAGCCGTCTAATGCAATAAACACAGCCTTAGAACGAAGGTGTGTGGCGCATTTACATTGTAGATGTCTATGGGTTCCAGTAACCACTTAACACCAGGTGGGCTGTGAGCTCGTCCACACACCTAGGCAATAAAAATAAAAATAAATGTTAAGCCGATATCTCTTTTCAGACCTATTAAAAAAAATTGCGAAACACATAACGTATCTACTGTCAAAATGTTAAATATCTGTACTAACCAATGTCTATTAGTATCTGTATTATGTTTGCCCATTTCCGTTTCCTGAAAAATTTGTCACTCTGTCATTCAAGGGAAAATAAATAATATTATGTTCTTTCTGCATAAAATGTGTATTAATAAAAGAATCCAGTAGCATCCAAGATACAGTAAGCTCCTATGATAATCGAAATATCAAAATAAACGATTTCAATAAGGCCCTGCCAAATATATTTGTGTTGATTCCGTAAACATTCATTTCACGAAACATTCTATATCACTAAGCATTCCAATTAGAAGTCAGAAATCCCTTTGTTGAATAGTTGGACTGCGCTATTTTTGGTAGCATTCGTAGGTCGGCTGGTTGTTCCGATTAAGCCACGCTTTCACTGGCTGATTCTCGTAAAATTACTGATATCAATCAATTTCGTGTCAGTAAACAAGAGGGAAGTGAAAACTTTTTTTTTTATTGCTTAGATGAGTGGACGAGCTCACAGACCACCTGATGTTAAGTGGTTACTGGAGCCCATAGACATCTACAACGTAAATGCGCCACCCACCTTGAGATATAAGTTGTAAGGTCTCAAGTATAGTTACAACGGCTGCCCCACCCTTCAAACCGAAACGCATTACTGCTTCACGGCCGAAATAGGCGGGGTGGTGGTACCTACCCGTGCGGACTCACAAGAGGTCCTACCACCAGTAATTACGCAAATTATAATTTTGCGGGTTTGATTTTTATTACACGATGTTATTCCTTCACCGTGGAAGTCAATCGTGAACAATTGTTGAGTACGTATCTCATTAGAAAAATTGGTACCCGCCTGAGATTCGAACATCGGTGCATTTTTACACAAATTAAATTTTGGTTTATTACTTGCCGTGCTAAGAACGATGCAAGTACATACATAATAGTATTATGCATTTCTTAAATCTGACAGTTTTGTCGTAATGTCATTACAATTAGAAGATTAATTTCTTAAAGCGTTGATGAACACCCCTTTAACTACACGAATACCCTTTTATGTCTTATCAAATCTTTCGTTTGACTCAAAATCATCTATTAATCTGGTGTGTCTGTAGATTGAATAAAACAATGAAAATAGCAAAGAAGGGTAACTAAAAAGAGAAATAGGACATAGTGATATGTATTTAGAATGATTTTCTGTCTGTTTCCGATACTAATAAACGGATTCTTTTGTAGTTTTTACATCTAGATAGAGACTAATGTCCTTCTTCAAACGAGGCTTGCGGAGAGTATTAAGCGGTAGGCAGCGGCTTGGCTCTGTCCCTTGCGACAACTGCTTAGTCTTTCCCTTACGAAAAAAACAAAACACTAGTGTCTCAGTAAAAAAGAAATATATATTACAAAAAAAACAAGCAGTTGAGCACACAAATTTGTAGGGCGTGGTTGTACGGCCGATCTGACTCTCCCTCTGTAGGTTACCCTCCTGAATTCCGGCAGCCAACGGATGTGGGTTGACCCGCTGAAGCACCACGTCTGGACTCCTGGAGGTTTCCTGGGCTGGCTAGATCACCAGGGTACGGGTTACTGGGCGGAGATGACCTTTTCAGCACACGCAGTTATCGGGTGAAGCAATAAGCAAGAAGCGTAGAAAAGCAGCTAGGCATGAACCCTGGAAGCGATAAGACCAATTTCACAAACTGGTTTATCTACCTTCCGATCTGGTTGACCAACGAGAACTCGAGCAAGGTACCCACATCTTGTGGCGAGATTATCGTGGTAGTGGTCAACCAGAACGGAGTAAATGCACAATAAAAAATGAAAGCAAAAAAACAAGTGAAGAAGCAAACAAGCTGTGCATGATTAGTAAAATATAAAAAAAAGTAATGCGTTAAAAATATATAATATGCCATTTCCAACTCACCCTAAAAGCGGGGTCGAATCCGTTTATTTTAATCGTGTTAATATTAAACAGCACACGATATTGCTGTACTAAATATATTTTTTAAATAAATTATTTGTAGGTAAGTCGTCTAGGTTTGAAAACGAACTTTAACTGAACTCGAATACAAACGTAAGACTAATAAGGAAGTCTAGTGACGACTGCCGGCGGCTGCGCAGTGTCTGCGCCAGCCGAACCTACGTCTCGGGGGGAGGTGGGAACTATTGTTCTCACCTCAGCGGTACAGTCGATAAAATAACTGCTTTGAACATAAATACTTTTGTTTTAAGGTTTTTTTTTTATCTTTTTATTTTGCAGACGATTTAAGTTGTAACATTACGTTACACCCTGGCATTGCTGAAGTCCATGGGCGACGGTAACCACTCACCATCAGGTGGACCATATGCTCGTCTGCCTACAAGTGCAATAAAAACAAATTTTGGAACAAAAATTAATCTTTATCTCATTAAAATAGGAATTGTAAAAAAAATATGTAACGTCTATCTTTGGAATTCAGTTATATACTGGTAGATGTTAGAATTTACATAGATAATATTATTAATACGAAACTGATTCTGTCAGCTGTTAAATTTTCACGCCAAAACCAGTCAATCGATTTTGATGAAATTCAATATGGAAATAGTTTGAGCCCTGTGTAAGAATATAAGCTACCTTTCATTTCACTACCGAGCACGACTCTCTGACCTCGGGATATTTGTATAACATATTCGGAAAATTATTTACAAAAAATTCAGAAAGTCGAGACCTTTCACCAAAAGAAAATTACTGTGAGGTTCTTTATTACCATCGCACCACGCGCTACCAGAGCAGAGTTCATACTACCTAGCACCACTGCATTCAACCAAAGGCATTTCTATAGATTCAGGCAACAATGCAGTCATACGTCTTTTTAGTTAAAACAATCAACAAGTTGTTTAATACAATTGAAACTTCGATCACACCACCACGCACCAAATAGGCAGTTGAGTAATTTATTGATTTATACTCCTCCTCCTCCTTGCGTCGGTTTCCTCATTACTGGCGGTCGTGGTCATGCCTTGAAACAGTTTTTTATAATGCACCGCCATCTGTTCCTATCTGCAGCTGAGTGCAGAGCATCGTGCACTGTGGTATCCAGGGCTGCACGAATCTGGTCCGTCCAACGGGTTGGGTTCCTGCCTCTTGGTCGCTTGCCCTCGACCTTTCCAGTGACCACCAGATAAATAAAAAACACAATTGACGGTAACTCAAAGCTGCGACCGCTTACATGACTCACATGGCACAACAGGTCACGGCTATAATTAAAACCTAATCCGTTTGATAGAGAGGATTTGAAAAAGCATCAAATAAGCTCCGGTTTGCAGTGGAACAGTTCAAACAGGCTAACGTGCTCGACCGTGCAAGATTGACACGACACTCGGCATTTCGGAGGCGTTCCGAATGACAACCCCCAGGGCTGCGTGGACAGGGTTCGATGCTTACATGGATTTAATTAAGAGACGAGATATTAATTTTCATTTACTTTGATATTTAGATTGTTGCCCACTTTTGATTTCAAGTGGCTTATCGGCCGATGGACTCTTGGGCTAGGAAAGTGCTTAACGTCAGATTTATAGCACATTCGTGGCTCGCAAGATTACTGGTGGTAGGACGTCTTGTGAGTCCGCACGGTACGCTGCCTAATCCTGGCGTGAAACAGCAATGCGTTTCAGTTTGAAGGGCGAGGCAGCCGTTATGTTCTTACAACTGAGACCTTATTCTCTTGTCTCAAGGTGGGTGGCGGCATTTACGTTGTTGTAGTTGTCTATGGGCTCCAGTAAAAACTTAACACCAGGTGGGCTGTGAGTTCGTCCACCCATCTAGACAATAAAAAAAAATTAAAATGCGTCCATTTTTTTATTGTCTACACAGAATACTGTTAAAGATTAATTCAACTCCTCCTTACTTCAGAACCAAGAAATCACGCCGAGCAATCAGATTAATCTTGAAGAGTTGGAGATGCCGTGAATACTTGGGACTTAGAATTCATGTCTTAAGGTTAATGGGCAGCGTTAATGGTGTAATGTGTATGAACTTCGATAACCACTTAACACTAGGTGGCCCATGACTTTATACATCTGTCTGTGCAATAAAAAAAAAATATCACGCAGAATTTTGTTGCTGAAACTTTTAAGTATGATTTCTAAACCAGCTAACTCTTCACTGTTGACTATAGTCTGTCCGCACTTGCTTGGAATATGATTAATTCTGGCCTGAATATTTGTAATGGTTGAATGAGCGCGACAGCCCTATGGCTACGTCGCTACGCGTTACTGAGGAACGCAATGTACTTCTGTATCTGGTTACGGTATGTTGCACTGACCCGACGCAAGCGGCTGCTGTGTCAGAATCACATACATTTTCCGTTTCCAATTTCCATTACATCGGCTCACAAGATTCCTTTGATTCACATAGATTTTCAGGAATTACTTCCGCGATATTGGAATAACAATGTACATACGTTAAAGTGGATCGAGGGAATTTTTTGATCCATGAACCAGTTTGATCATCCTCTTTTTTTTGTTTTGGAACGAAGTTCCATGATGGACGATGGAAGGACGGTACCCTAACCGAGAAAAAACGTCCGTAACGTAAGTTTTTTTTTCGCACCGTATTTTTATTGCCCTTGTAGACAGATGAAAATACGGCCCACCTGATGGTAAGTGGTTATCGTCACCCATGAACTTCAGCAATGCTAGGAGCAGAGCCAAGCCGCTGCCTACCGAAAAGAATTTGCTAACACTAGACCTAACAAGAGCAGTGCTTCGCAGAACCGACCACTGGATCGAAATCGCGACCCACTGAGAAGATCCGGCGAGAAACTCAGTAGATTGTGTTTATGGGATAGTTCGCTCATCGTTATCGACTAGTTTAACGAGGACAGTGACCGGAGTTTCAGGGGCCTAAAATCACCGTCATCCTCCTTGAGAGTGACATCTACCGTGAGCTTTTACTGTTGACTGACGCTTTATGCAGTTTGAGTTGCCTCCATGATCGCTATGATAGCTATGATTCATATTTCTTATAATTGAATTTTTAACGCCCTACGCTTTAGTCTCATCGCCTAGAAACAACAGATAAAAAAAGCACCCGACATCCTGCCATGACAAAAATTTCATTCTCCATTCAATTTTAAAATTCAGTACACTTCACCTTTTCAAAGGAAATATATCCTTATACCTAACAACACACCGTCATAATTTAATGATGTCAATTCCTCGACAACCTTAAAAGTATTAATTGGAGGCGGTGAAGTAACACTGAAAGTAAATTAACGGAAGCGATGGGAACCTGTCCTGGGATCGTAACGTATTCATTTGGATTCCCTTCCAGTATTATTATTTTTATTCAAGTGAATTCAACAAACCGAAAAGTTTGACCCAGAAAAAATTGCACACATTTTTCATCGATGGAGGCTATATGAGTCGACTATTATCAAAGCCGGCAATGTGATTTTTGGACAATTATTGGTAAATCAGAAAAACGAATTATTGACTTTGTATTCCATTGGCAGTCACAAAACTCTTCTGAACGACATCTTAGATAAATAACAGGTTAAGTATTAACCTTTATTTAATGCAGGTTTTGAACCGTATTCTTTGAAGGAGGAGGATAAGGAGACGATTATATTCAAATCAATCTGTATTGACATATCAATAACATTTTTTTGTCCAAATGCACAGATTGCCACCTTTGATAATAGACGACTCATATAACCTTCTAAGGTGCGCTATAAATTAGAATTTTGTCTTAATTAACTGAAATCTGATGATTATCTTTGGATAAGTGGATAAAAGTCGTGCTAACTGTAGGTTTTTTTTTATTGCCTAGGTGGGTGAACGAGCTCACAGCCCACCTGCTGTTAAGTGATTACTAGAGCCCATAGACATCTACAACGTAAATGTGCCACCTATCTTGAGATATAAGTTCTAAGGTCTTAGTATAGTGACAACGGCTGCCCCACACTTCAAACCGAAACGGATTACTGCTTCATGGCAGAAATACGCAGGGTGGTGGTACCTAGGTAGGACTGTAGGTTTTATCATCTTCTATCTTCATCATAATATATGTCATTAAATTGTTGATTAATTTAATTATTTCTTACATTTACGTATCCCAATTGAATTAAATGATACCAACTTTTCGTGTATTTAATCTAGGTTAAAGCTATTTTCATAGCAAACAATTCGCATCAGTGTTTTAATTTTTCCAAGTGTTTTGGATCACTATTTTTCTGGGAAAAATACTCTGTGTATTCAATCTACTATTCTACTCTATCTACTAAATACTCTATGTATTTCAATCGATAGGTACACTGCGTCTAATTCGTTTCCAAATGATTCTTGTCCATTATTATCTTGTCCGGAATATATTGCTCTTAGCGATACGACCGCCAATTATCCTTTTTTTTTTTTTGTATTTATTGTTTTGCTGTTTTTATTTTTTGTGATAAAAAAATCTCACTCTGCTGACCGTACGAAGACAGGTCCAATGCTAGTTAAAAATAAATCATAATATTATTTTATAAAATTGCGATAAAAATTAACATGCCCTATCGATGTTTGTTCCCAAAACGAATATTAGAAAAGTAATTTTTTAAGTTAACGGCATTTCGCTAAACAACCAGTGATGTTTCAAATATTAAAACGCGCTGGGACCTATGTATATTGGATATTCGTTAAAAAAAAAATTCATTAACACTGATCCCAGTTGGAATTTAATTGGAGCATGTGCGTATACGATATCACGTATTAATTATTGCGTAAGAAGATAATCTGTCAAAGGGACATAGTAATATCAGTGTACGTGTTGGTCAACAGAGATATGCGCATGTACATATATTACTGACGATTCCCACTCGCCCGGATGCGAGAGCAGGCCATGTAATTGCGAAATACGGATGAGTCTCCATCCTTATCCCAGTCTCGCTGATTTTTGATATGCTCGAAATCGGTTTTTGGTTGGTAATGAGCTAATTAAAAGTCTCAATACTTATTATACAAACAAAGTAACTAGCGCTGATTTCAGTCACATTCATCTTCATAAAGAGGTACCTTCTAGGCAGGCCTTTTTTCGGGAATGAAATACCGTCCTGTCACCAGGATGGGTACCGGCGAAGGTGGACTTTTGGTGGTCTAGTCGGTGTGAAGTTCGATGGGACGGTAATCGATGTTCTCTCGCCTCGCATCTTTCTCAAAGCGCAGTCTCTTATGACGAATTGGAAGAAAAGGAGAACCTAGGTCTTCTTTCGTCTTCTGCATCTTTTTCTCCGAAGGCGCCGGAGTCCAACATAACCCGATCTGTTACCTGCTCAACCGGACATACATAAACGGATTCCCGAGCGATAAAAAGGTAGCTATATTTTTCTGTCAGTGACCTGGTATTAAGTGATTATCTACATAGAGCTCAAAATCTCTACTTTATTATGTAATAAGGCATACTTGACTACCAACGAGACATGGTCGCGAGATTATGAGCGCCCTGTACCAGTATCGAAAACAACACATATAGAACACAAGAAAATAAATATATGTAACTAACTTTTTTTCTACAAAATATTAAATAGCATCCCCATACAGAAGTTTCTTCTGACAACTATACTTATTAATAATGAATACATACAAACGCATTTATCTTCCTGTACAAGTACTTTAACGGTATTATTTATTAAATATTCATTTGCAAGAGATAAGTACTGCTTAGAAAACAGCCTTGAAACTCCCGGGGGTGTATTATTAATTCATCAGCCTCATTTAGTTTTCTCAAGAACAACGTTTCACGAAGAATATCGAAAGATATAAACGAGAGGCAACAGAATTTTATAGAATAATATTTCGAAGATATCCGATTATTACAGCTCCATCATCGTTTGGTGAAACAAAATAGTCGATTTGTATTAGACAAGATTCCTCAGGAATGACCGCCCGCATGCCTGTTTCGCTGTGTTGCGATAGTTCATGAACAATCTAACAGTAATTTGCGTAATTACTGGTGGTAGGATCTCTTGTGAGTACGCACGGGTAGGTACCACCACCCTACCTATTCCTGCAGTGAAACAGTAATGCGTTTCGGTTTGAAGGGTGGGGCAGCCGTTGTATTTATACCGAGACCTTAGAACTTATATCTCAAGGTGGGTGGCGCATTTACGTTGTAAATGTCTATGGGCTCCAGTAACCACTTAACACCACCTAAGCAATAAAAATAAAAAGTATATAATAACCTGACCTACAGCCTACTCCCCAGCAGCATCTGGTGAGTAGGCCATCGCTAAAATCTACAGTGATTTTCAAGGGATATCGGTTCTTCATGGCGGCGTCCGAACTTCAAAAGAAATTCTCAAGAATTCGGTCAAGTTTATAAAAGTAAATGACATTTTTATGTTCGATTAAAGTTTTAGAACAAGTCCGGAGGAGTTGATAGGAATCAGTCACGTTGGGCCGAGTAGGCTCGTGTCGAGATTTTATTTCAAAACTTTTTTATTTAGAGCTTTTTATTATGTTATTAGCTTACCTTAATCATGAACAGAGCTTTTGAAAGATTTTTTTGCTTCATGTTTGATGATAAACTTCTATTATCTTACTTAATTGATTTACTAGATTTAGATACTGCGTTGCTGCCAATGGTTTCTGGCAAGCTTTCCATGTTGGGGTCACGTGTTTGATACCATGTTGCGATCTCTGTAGTGTAACGCTAATACATGGAGCCCAAGCTCCTTAAATATATTGAGACATCGACCTCATCTCTCAAAATAGCTACTGACATTCACATCGTGATGTTTACAGGCAGCGGTGACGATTGATTACCAGATGAACCATGAACTCTTAAATCCATCTAAGGCTAAAAGCTTAACTTTATGAGTAGAGCTTAATACAAGTAAACTCATTGAAATATTTTTGCAAAAGACCTATTATTCTTTACATTATATTGTTCAGCAAAAAGTCTTAAGTAAGAAAGCTCGAGCAATTGTTTTAAAGCGGCCATTGTGTTAAGGCGTGAAGCTATTCATTTTTGTTTACTTTGCGATAAGCAGAACATTATTCTTTTCTCTTTAGTCGTTCAAAATCGCTAACTAGTTTTATAGTTGAGTTACACTAGTTTTTATGTTAAAAGGTTTTTATAATCTGTTTGCTTTTTTAGAGTTCAAACGTGGGCTGACTGAATGTCAGTTTGTCATAGCTTTTCTGATCGGTAGGTATCGATCCAATAGCTGAAATTAGTAGTTGCTATTTACTATCCAAAAATAAGGTGTTGGATGGGTATCAGTCATACTCGTAATGGAACCAACACAAAATATATCACATAGGTTGAATGACTTTAATAAAGAATCATATCTTAGATTTTATCATCCTGTATATAAATGAAGAAGCATTGATAAGATCATTGACCTATTCCTAGGGAGAATTATAACAAAACGTTTCAGTCCCGCATAAAATAGTTCGTCTTATTAAATTCTAACTTAGTTTTTATTTTAAATATTTTCTATTTTTATTGTTCGAAGTTTCCAGTCTTTGATAATAATAAAAAAAAAGAACGCTTACTTCGGAGTCACTTCATAGGATGGATTCACTTCATCGTCCGACAAGGATATCTCTTTTTTTTTGGAACAGCTAGAAGTACCAAAGTGTACAGTAGAAGAAAATATTCTGTCGACCTGTAGCTATGATTTCACTAAACACACTCGCTCCATACAAGCTATACAAGTACACACACGCACACATATATGTATCCATATCGTTCCTAGTTCTATACCTATATATTACAAATGTTGTATACCTTTATTAGGAAATTGGATTTAGGTCTTCTGCGATACAAGATTCGCTTAATACAGAGGCAGTCAAGAAATCTATACTAATATTATAAAGAGGAAAGATTTGTTTGTTTGTTTGTTTCGAATAGGCTCCGAAACTACTGGACCGATTTGAAAAATTATTTTTCCATTAGAAGCCGACATTGTCCCTGATGAACATAGGCTACTTTTTTTTATTTATTTTTTATTTATTTTTTTTGGTTTCATTTGTGTTTTAATGTTTCCGAAGCGAAGCGAGGGCGGGTTGCTAGTGTATTTATAACATAAGTATATTGGAAATTGAATATTCTTATGTCATGACATCTTAAACTAATATTTATCTATACTAATCTATACTAATATTATAAAGAGAAAAGATTTGTTTGTTTGTATTGAATAGGCTCCGAAACTACTAAACCGATTTGAAAAATTATTTCACTGTTTGGAAGCTACACTATTCCCGAGTGAAATAGGCTATAATCTATTTTGAAAAAAATTAGGGATCCTTACTAAAACTCCAATAATGTAACTCAAGGTGTAAAAAAATTACCTAAAATATTCTTTACATTGCGTGTCCTGCGTAAACTACTGATGATAGAATAAAATAATGTACTACGACTTTGTAGAACACATTATTATTTACAAAAAGTCTCGCGACAGCATATGTCTAACTATTATAGTTATGCCGCAATAAGTGTTCGTTTATTTAAAAAAATAAAACAACGTCAAATATCGTTGAAATTTTTGTTAAAGACCCGAGCGAAGCGTGAGCGGGCCGCTTGTCTATTCTATTGTTTAGTTATTAGAACAAGTAATCACTTCTTTGAACAACTGTGCGCGCGATTGTTTGGTAATGTTGCTAAATGACATGAAAAGGTTTCGAAAGGACATAATTAAAATGATGTTACTTTTAACGTCTTGATCGCGCGTTTTATTACCATCATCATCAGCTCATAGATGTCCATATACATCACTGAGCCCGGTTTATAGCTCTCCTAATCGATTTCTAGCCAGCCACGTATTTTTTTAATTGTCATTGCTAATATTTTTTCCGACATTTCGCATATTGTACATTAGTACTCATACATTCATATTCATACATACATTACGTTTTCGTGGCCACGGTCAGTCGTTTGTAAAAAACGCGAGATTAAACCGATTAAAAGCGGATTTTACTACCATCAAAAAATAACTATTTAATAAGTTTTATGACTGGTGAAAACCCATATTGTTTCTAACTTTATATTTCTTAGATGGATTGACGAGCTCACAGCCCACCTGATGTTAAGTGATTACTGGAGCCCATAGACATCTACAACGTGAATGTGCCACCCACCTTGAAATATAAGTTCTAAGGTCTCAGTATAGTTACAACGGCTGCACCACCCTTCAAACCAAAACCCATTACTGCTTCACGGCAGAAATAGGCAGAGCAGTGGTACCTAGCCGTGTGGACTCACAAGAGGTCCTTTCACCAACGGTATGGTATTTGATGTAATATTTGGTAATAGTATGCGTTGGAATTTCAACCAATATCTTGCCTATGCATGGATTACAATAAAACAAACATAAATTAAAAACCACCAAAATAACTTTCGGTAATTGAATTAAAAAAAAAGCTCTGAATGCCTCAAGGCCTTTAGCTAAACTTACAGTACAAATATCTTAGATTTATGCCGCTTGCTTACAACGGAAGGTAATAAATTGTGGGGTACCCTTATCACGTGTAGTTTAATGGAGCATCGCCCGAAGCCCACGAGAGCGTAGAGTTTCAATATTGCATGCGAACGATACCGGTTTCAAATTAATGCGGGGCTGGACAGTTTCCAAGGTTTTTTTTTTCGTAGAAATTTGAAGCATGCTCTAAGAGTATGAAGGGTACGAGATTGGTAAACACCTCATTCAGCATTTCACAGAACGCTGACTCAGTGCACAACTCAGCCTTTTAGCCACAGAAGCTGCATGAAACATCGGTGTAGGAAAATCAAAATAATAATGATTACAGAAATAAGTAGCACGTGAGAGAGAGAGAGAGAGAATATACATTACTGCACACCAAAATACAATTAACATTCAAAAACAGTCAACAGTCAATAATTGTAAACTAAGCGGTCTTATCGTCAAAAGCGATCTCTTCCAAACAACCGCTTTATTAACATATATCCTGAAAAAGATAGAGCAGGTATGTTGTGATGTACTATTGACAATATTTAGAGTGGTCTATCAGGAGAAACCAAACCATTACGCATATTTAGCATTACCATGCGCACGTTAAGTGGTTACTGGTGGTAGGACCTTCTTACTGGTGGTAGGACGAAACCGAACCGCGTTACTGCTTCACGGCAGCAACAGGCAGGGTGATCGTACCTACCCGTGTGCGCTCATAAAATACCCTACCACTGACTTACTTCTCCGGACTTACAATTTCGTCCAATACCAGTAATTACATAATTTTATAAATTTTGCGGGTTAACTAGATTATTATTATACGTATGTAAATATGTTAGTCCTTTATCGTATAAATCGGTCGAGTATAATTTTTTTTATTCCCTCATCAGACAGAAGTGACACACTACCCACCTCATAATTGTCCCAGAGGCACAGCTAAGCCGCTGCCTCAAGAAATTTAAGTTTCTATTTGTTATTTATTGGGTAGACGGATGAATCGGCTCATGATCTTCTTGGTATTAAGTGGTCGTCAGACGCCGTAGACAGACCTTGAGACTTGAGGTCGATATCTCAAATGCTTAGTAATTTCGCAAATAATATTTTCGAGTTTGCTTTTTCACGATATATTATTGCTTCATTGTGGAATTCGTTCAAAACATGAGTTAATAACGTAATTCTTTAGAATAATTGTTGTCTCTTTGAAGGATTTAATCACCGGCATAGTCGAATCGCTCAATACGATCACATCGGGGTTCATACCGTTTAGGACATGACTACTAAAATTTGCGCCGCGATTAATTACAAAATACATTTAATATGACTAACTATTTTTATTTATTTATTATTGTTACGCGCTAGGCTTCGGGATAAATAATATTCCACCGAAGTATAAATTAAAACTGTATTTATCACTTGGAACACTTAAAACACTTCACAAACACTTTAAAATTCTTAATTCACTTCTTCCGCTTCGCTTCTGGTGATCCGTTTGCTGTTTCGCTTCGAGTAGTTCCGATTACTAACTGACTTGTGCCGCCTCTGCAATGCTTTCATAGTCGATACGACAACCCTAGAATTATCGAGAATATTCCACAAAAGTCGAGTATTGTGTGTTTCCGCTATCTGACAATAGATGGCGTTGTACTTTTCGATCTTTCCCGACGTTACAAGTTCCTTTGATATTTGTTTCGGCTATTCGGCGATAGATGGCGTTACACTTACCGGCGTAACATTAAGTTCACACAACTGGATAAAATCTACACACATTAACATTGAACTTAACTTGGGTGTGAACACAACTTGCATAGGTGAGGTTGTGAAGTCGTCAGAGATAGACTTTTATATACTAAATAATAAGATAACAATATAGGTAGATATTAAAACTAAGAGAAATAAAAACTATCAAAAAACGTTCATGAATAAAAAAGAGGGAAATGAATGTTCCAATTAATAATTCAAATGAATTCAAAATAATTATTTTAACATAAAAATATTATTTTCATTAAGAGCGAACGTAAATGAACTTGCACAGCACATCGAAGGTGATAATCATCAGTCATAAACAACGGCAATCCCAAACTTGACCAGAGAAGTGGGCAGATGACCTTCTGCTAAGGAGCACAAAGAGGAAATGGTCAGAACTAAGCTGCATCTGGTATATAAAAGCTAGTCACACAATGATACAAGTAGTAAGAATATAACGATTTTTCTTCCAAAAAATCAATACCTAGCTCAGAGATGATAAGACTCTACGAAGATGTAGTACGTACTCTACGCCTGAAGCTCTCACCAAGCAAACAAGCTCTACAATTTCTTTATAGTAAATGTGATTTCTAAAGATACTTGTAATATTTAACTTCGTGTTTTCTCCTGGATACTATTTTTTTTTCTTTTCAAGATAAATGTACTCGGAGCGAAACGATCCAATTACTCAAATACCAGGGTCCGTAAAACGCTAGCGAACGGAACGCATTTCGTATTAATTATAATTGTTGCTTTTCCTTATCTAGCTAAAGTATTATAGTTTTAACTAAATTAAGACTTTTCTACTAAAATATCTATTGTTTACCTATTTACAACAACTAGTGGTCCCGCAGTATAATTAATTGAAATTTTATGTTTAAACATTATTTATTTATTACACTTCATGTAAAATTTACATTGGCGGACTTAATGCCTAAGGCATTCTCTACCAGTCAACCAAAGGTAGAGTAAATAGTGTTAGGTGCAATGAAGTTTATATTAAGTTACAAAAAGTATATACATACATACATAATAAAAAACACATATATACATACATACATTCATACATACATAATAATAGTTACATATAACATTATTATGGTTCTCTTGTCAAACACTATTATACTTCTATAATACCTATAATCACAGATTTCGCCAAAACTATAGATAAATAATATTAAAGAAAAACAATATTAATCTATTCTCCATTTGACCACAGACTTTAAACAATAACAAAGACAATTGACAATAAACAAAGAGTATATTTATATGCATGTTTTGTGTCCAATAAGTACATGATAGTGTGTGTAATTTTTATTTATTGATTTATTGTATTTTTTATGCATAATTGAAAAAAGTTTAGCTTTCTGCAATCCTTCTCTATATTCTTTATATGTGTGAGAAATTTCATACTGCTTCGTCGGCGCAATTTTCGTAAAAAGGAGTACAAAGTTTTTGCTTCACGTCTTAATATATAGATAAATTGTAATAACTTAGGATCCCTTTTCTTTATTTATAGCTGCTAATATCGCTACTAAGCTAATTCTAGCACTGACTCAGTGGTGCAGAAGTTAACGGCCCTGACTAATTCGCCAAGAGTTATGGGTTTGATTCCCACATCAGGAAAACATTATGTGATGAACATTTAACGTTGTCAACCTGGATGATTGTTAATGTAAATATCTGATATTTCTAATCGTGATCTATAAAATAAATTAAATGATTTTCTCGAATAGAATGTGCCAGATTTCGATTCCTTGCAGCTGCGTTCCGACGAGTCTATCCACTTGAGAATTGGAGACTTCAATTCCATAGCAGCCTAATACACATGCAGATAGATTAATCTATATTCTAAATTGGACGACAGAGTGATTAAATCTTATCAGGAGAGAGATTGAGCTTAAAATTTACTTATGATGCTGGTAGGCGTCCACTAATGTAAGTGGGATTTTTTTTATTATAAAAAAATATATAGATGAAAATATGCGGCATGTGCTTTTAAAATACGTAATGAAAAGCACAGATGGGCTAACCAGGCACTAACACTTGATTTGCGAGTGCTGTTTGAACATTGAGACCTACAATCAATTTTTACTGGTGGTAGGACCCCTTGTGAGTCCGCACGGGTAGGTACCACCACCCTGCCTATTTCTGCCGTGAAGCAGTAACGCGTTTCGGATGAAGAGAATCTTGAAGGGTGAGACAGCCCTTCTAACTATACTTGAGACCTTAGAACTTATATCTCAAGGTGGGTGGCGCATATACGTTATAGATGTCTATGGGCTCCAGTAACCACTTAACACCAGGTGGGCTGTGAGATCGTCCACCCATGTACAGAATAAAAAAAAAAATAGCTACAGGTCTTTTACACAATCCAATCAACCTACCGAGTATTTGACCTACACTAAAAAACTTCTAATGAGCTAAGGCAGAAATCTTTAAATAATATAATTAATAAATTAATAATTTAATAAATAATAAATTAATATATTGTAAGGAATACCCTACAAAAAGGGTATAAAACCGGCGCGCAGCTCCGTCACCGGCGCATTTGTCGGTTGACATTCGTCGAGAGAACATCGTTCAAAGACTTTAAGTGTTAATTTAGGAAACACGAATTTTATAATAATGTTGATGGTACAGTGCCTATAAATAGCAACGCCTTTGCTCGAAACATTCATTCGATCGGCGGCGTTCGTGAGAGAAGGTAGTCGTGGACATGGTGTGCGTGAGTCATTGTTTTAAGTCTCTGTAAATGTGTGCTAATTGTTATTTATTTTTTTTAAATGGTTTTTCTTCTGAATCTTAAATTCAGAAGTGGGATGAAGGACTCAAATAGCCCACAGTAGCGTAAAACTCTGAACTTTGTTTTGTTTTACAAAGACTGCTTACTTTGATGCTTTCATACTTTATTTGTTATTTTTCTTGTGTGATTGCAAATTTTAACTGTGATAATGAGACATACTGAAACTCCTAGTACACGGAGGCGACCGTCTCGAGATGATTCTCGTAATCGAAAACGATATTATGCTTTNGCGTGTGGAATGCACTCGTACGTTTTTAATACGATCTTCGTACGAGTGGGTCTGGGACCATTTTACAGGGATCACTGGTAACCAAATGCAGAAGACACTTAACGAAGGGCGACGCACACTGGCCCTTGGATAATAACAGGAATATGCGCATTAAGAATGATTGTGCTACTGCGCGCACTG
This sequence comes from Bombyx mandarina, assembly GCF_003987935.1. Next base: position 42,633 of record NW_021011518.1, on the reverse strand, counting down.
CTCCCGTGCCGCTACCTGCGCGCGCTCGCCTGCTTCAGGCGTGCATACTGCGCGTACTGCTCGCGTGCCGCTGGCTGCGCGCGCTCGCCTGCTTCAGACGTGCATACTGCGCGTACTGCTCGCGTGCCGCTGGCTACGTGCGTTCTCTCACTTCTGGCGTGCAGACTGCGCGCACTGCTCCCGTGCCGCTACCTGCGCGCGCTCGCCTGCTTCAGGCGTGCATACTGCGCGTACTGCTCGCGTGCCGCTGGCTGCGCGCGCTCGCCTGCTTCAGACGTGCATACTGCGCGTACTGCTCGCGTGCCGCTGGCTACGTGCGTTCTCTCACTTCTGGCGTGCAGACTGCGCGCACTGCTCGCGTGCCGTAACTGCGCGCGCTCGCCTGCTTCTGGCGTGCATACTGCGCGTACTGCTCGCGTGCCGCTGGCTGCGCGCGCTCTCTTACTTCTGGCGTGCATACTGCACGTGCTGCTCGCGTGCTGCTGCCTGCGCGCGCTCATCTACTTCTGGCGTGCATACTGCGCGCACTGTTTGCGTGCCGCTGGCTGCGCGCGCTCTCTCACTTCTGGCGTGCAGACTGCGCGCACTGCTCGCGTGCCATAACTGCGCGCACTGCTCGCGTGCCATAACTGCGCGCACTGCTCGCGTGCCATAACTGCGCGCACTGCTCGCGTGCCATAACTGCGCGCGCTCGCCTGCTTCAGACGTGCATACTGCGCGTACTGCTCGCGTGCCGCTGGCTGCACGCGCTCTCTTACTTCTGGCGTGCATACTGCACGTGTTGCTCGCGTGCCGCTGCCTATGCGCGCTCATCTACTTCTGTCGTGGATACAGCACGTGCTGGTCGTGTGCACACTGCACGTGATGCTCGCGATCCGCCGACTTCACGGTGCCGTACGACTGGCAGTGACGCAGAGGGCGATGTCGCTCGATCTGTGGCCTGCTGCTTCACTCGTTTGGGACTATGATGCCTTTGGTCCATTAAGCCCGACGCAGGGAGTCACGAGTAAGAAGTAGTTAGTTTGTAGTCCTGCTGAGCTACTTATGCGCTCTGCCTGCATTTTCAGGATTATCTATCAGGACGGTCGAGCGGGACGCCCGCCACACGTGGTGCAGCCTCACATCGTGGCTGCAGACTGGAGCTGAGACGGCTGCCCTACCGAACTTTCGGGAGGCGCGGACCTAACAAGATCTTTCGCACGCTTCCGCATCATCGTTACGAGTAGACCCCAGTTATGTGGTCGAGGACGAACCACAGTCAGGAGAGGCCGTGTAAGGAATACCCTACAAAAAGGGTATAAAACCGGCGCGCAGCTCCGTCACCGGCGCATTTGTCGGTTGACATTCGTCGAGAGAACATCGTTCAAAGACTTTAAGTGTTAATTTAGGAAACACGAATTTTATAATAATGTTGATGGTACAGTGCCTATAAATAGCAACTCCTTTGCTCGAAACATTCATTCGATCGGCGGCGTTCGTGAGAGAAGGTAGTCGTGGACATGGTGTGCGTGAGTCATTGTTTTAAGTCTCTGTAAATGTGTGCTAATTGTTATTTATTTTTTTTAAATGGTTTTTCTTCTGAATCCTAAATATATAATATAATTTGGGTCTAAGATTTAAGTACACAGTTACTCTTTACGTTAAATCTTGGACCCAAATTATCGTGGCTTCAATATGTTGGAACGTCAAAGAATACGTATTACCGGATCAGCGGTGTAATAATTCTGGGATCCGCGTCACGTAGCGGCTCACGTAGAGGTCCGGGTACGGCTTTTGCGTTTACAAAACTACGTGTTTTTATTATTTTTTACAACTCTGTTTCAGATGTAGTTTATGAATAATTCAGGTGGCGACGACACCTGAATTATTCGGAAGCATTTTCAACGGAATTTAGTTATAATTTAAATGGGTATTACTTTAGAATTTAAAGATATAATTTGTGTCTTAATTTGGAAATGTTTCGTTGAATATTATTTACAATTTCATAATCTTTATTAAATTTTATTAAATACTATATTAAATATTTTTAATTATATTAAAAAATACTTTATTAAATACACTTTAATAATCAAAATCAGTGATTCTTCTTTATTCTATTTCAATGTGGATAATTTATATTTGGATGGATAATATATATTTTTGGGTATGTATTTGTAATTTAATATAAATTTCATTGAACTTACCACTATTTTCTCTGCACTACCTTTGGTTGACTGGTAGCGATTAGGCATTAGGCATTAAGTCCAGCAATGTAAATTTTGCATGAAGTGTAATAAATAAATAATTTATTTTGTGACGACATACGGCTAAAGTCTTTGGCTATAAAAAAACTCCAAAGTGGCCAATCAAAGAAAACCTTTCAATCAAATGTGAAACCAAAGCCTTAAAGGCAAAGGTGGACGGGACGGACTATGAATAGTCATACATAAATTTATTCCAGTTACAGGAATACAATTTCAGAAAACAACATCAAAATTAAACTCGTAATGACAATTTTCTAATTACGTTTTGAGTATTTCTGGTATCGACTACAAAATAATTTAATAACTTTTTTTTATTGCTTAGATGGTTGGACGAGCTCACAGCCCACCTAGTTGTAACTGGTTACCGGAACCCATAGACATCTACAACGTAAATGCTGCCACCCACCTTGAGATATGAGTTCTAAGATCTCAGTATAGTTACAACAGCTGCCCCTACCCTTCAAACCGAAACGCATTACTGCTTCACGGCAGAAATAGGCAATCGTTCGTCTGTTCCAAAAACAGAACTACATAAACTCAATCGTAAGAAAAATTCCGAAAAAATCAGTCAGTATCTGTACAAGAAACTAGTTTATTAAGGAAGTCAAACATTAACTGTTTTTAAGGTGAATTCAGTGCATAGGACGCGTAAAACTCTTGATACAACAAACAGCACGAATACCCGTCGCGATTACACGGCGCGGATTAATGGATCGCCGGCTGTCTCGGTAAAGAGAACAGGGTGCGGTTACAGTACTAGCGAGATTATCTATATATTAATATACGTGAAGCAAAAACTTTGTATCCCTTTTTACGAAAATTGCGCCGACGGAGGATTGTGTAATTTTCCACACTTATAGAGAATATAGAGAAGAAGTGCACAATGCTAACATATTTTTTAAATAATGCNGCGGATTAATGGATCGCCGGCTGTCTCGGTAAAGAGAACAGGGTGCGGTTACAGTACTAGCGAGATTATCTATATATTAATATACGTGAAGCAAAAACTTTGTATCCCTTTTTACGAAAATTGCGCCGACGGAGGATTGTGTAATTTTCCACACTTATAGAGAATATAGAGAAGAAGTGCACAATGCTAACATATTTTTTAAATAATGCATAAATGATACATTAAATCAATAAAGAAAACATTACACACACTACATACCATGTATTTGACGCACACACGCATGCATACTATTTATTGTCAAACTTTTGTTCTTGACGTCTGTTGTCAAATTGAGAATAGATTAAATATTGTTTGTCTTTGTTAATATTTTTAATAGTGTCGTCTTGGCGAAATTTGTGATTATAGAAGTATAAAATACAATCATAATAGTGTACAAACTTACAATTCCAATTAATCATAGTCGAATTTCGACTACTGCGGGACCTCTAGTTTAAATTAATAACGCCAGAAGAAATAGACCGGAAATGATTTGTATTTTTGTGTTTACTAGCGACCCGCTCTCGCTTCGCTTAGGGAACTGTAATTTATTATTGATAACAGTATTTCTCCACTATTTAATGGAAGTTATTATACATATAAACCTTCCTCTTCAATCACTCTATCTATTAAAAAAACCGCATCAAAATCCGTTGCGTAGTTTTAAAGATTTAAGCATACATAGGGATATAGGGACAGAGAAAGTGACTTTTTTTTATACTATGTAGTGATGTAACAGCAACTTCGAAGTATTATATGCACACATATTTTGTTGTGTTAAATCAAGCGGCCATCTTCGATCATTTTATTTCATAATGATAATCTTTTGTTGAGTAAAGGCCGTCCACTATATATATTTTTTATTTTCTTTTGTTGCTTAGTTGTGTGGACGAACTCGCAGCCCACCTGGTGTTAAGTGGTTACTTGAGCCCATAGACATCTACAACATAAATGCGCCACACACCTTGAGATATAAGTTCTAAGGTCTCAGTATAGTTACAACGGTTGCCCCACCCTTCAAACCGAAACGCATTACTGCTTCACGGTAGAAACAGGCGGGGCGGTGGTACCTACCCGTACGGACTCACAAGAGGTCCTACCACCAGTAAAAACAAGATGGAGTACTATGGTCAAATGAGTTTCTAACTCACAAGTTATTATCTCATATTTTGATATGTATCAAATACTAGTCTTCTTGGAAAAATTTTGAAATTTGTGACGAATCCAGAGAGAGACAGTATAGTTTTGGCGTAAAATTAAGATCCATTGTGTTTATCTAAACAGAACGTTGACTAATCAATTAAAAAAAAATTAACTAATGAATTTACTAAATAATCGCTATCGGTAACTCCCCACAACCGCGTCCGTTAAGCGAAGTTGGCGAATTCTTGCCGACACTCAGGTAGCTTTAGGTAAGCCAAGCATCAGATGCCACGCCAACTTACAAGCGTGGTAAGTTTGTTGATAACATTGAGGAGTGCATTGTCTGTTGATACTAAGTTCGTGCGAGAACTTGGGGCGCTATTTAGATTGCTTACTATTAACTTATATCTGTTGAACTAGTTTTTTTAATCCAGCTCAAAATATCTGACAGGTAACAATAAGTACTCACGGAGTAATCTTCTCCCAGCTAAGACTATTATAACTTATAAAAATAAAAAAAAATTACTAAAGCGATTACAAATTTTTGGGTTGCAGTGTACATTTGGTTTTCGGTAAGTTAAAATAATTCTTAAAAAACCTCAACGTCACAAATCTTAAAAAAAGTGTGTGTGTCCGCTCCGACGCACGACTGGAGTTTACTGGATATAAAAAATTAAACGAAACAATACGAGAAATAGTTCTATATTACGACAACACGATACACTACAGATTATTAACAAATTAACGAGACACAAAACAAACGACTAACAAATATATGAAAATACAATAATGAGAGAAACGCGCGATCAGTACGAGGCTTTGTGGCGGACTGCCGGCGCAGCAGCCCGGCGTCACCTGCGATAACGCGGCCGCGCGTTGGCTCCTGATTGGCGCGCGCACGCATCACGCAATCAGGAGCCAATCAGGCGCATAACGCATTTCGTGTGACATGCTAGTACGATTTTGATTGGCGCGCGCACGCATCACGCAATCAGGAGCCAATCAGGCGCATAACGCATTTCGTGTGACATGCTAGTACGATTTTGGTCCCCATAATTTTCATACCCCGGGCCTATATATGTAAATCGATTCTAAAGGAGTAAACTCCAAAAAACTGATTCGATAGATACCCTTTAAACTATTCAATTATCTTTCAGAAAAGGTTAAAACGTAGACCATAACGTGTTTCAGTACTTAGTTAAATAGATTAGCCCCATTTCACATTGCAACCACGTGCGTCTTACAATGCCCGCTTGCGTAATCACTGATGCGACCAATCCTGCAACCTATTTTGAAGGCGATAAAGCTCATTGTAGCTTGGTTACTAAAGATTTTATCGCTAAAGGTGAATTGTTAAGACCATACATTATTTTGGTTCGAAACTTAAATTTTCTGTCGAGGGAAATGACTGGGCGTGAGTTTTATTTTAAATGCGAATTTGGTCTTTAGACTGTTACAGTAAAGGTCAGTATTGCCTGTATAAGTTGTAGTACGTGACATTACCAGTGTAGTCATAGTAATAATGTACGAGTATATTATTATTGTGTTAAAATGCTACTGTAAAATGAATTGGAGCATTTTAGACGAAGTCACAATTAATTTTTCGTGTAGAAACAAGAGTGATCGGGTTTTCTTTGGAAAAGTATAATAATGGATGGTAATAGAGGATGCCATTACAATGATTTAAGATTAGTAAGGAATAGTGGTCGAGGAATTTGTTAAAACTGTTTGATAATAACACATTACAATAAAAATTGTTGCAATTAAAGTTCACTCGTACAAAACATCAATCAGGCCTTTTGTTCTGTTTGTATCAAAATGTAGGCAACTAATAAATGGCTTCATAAGACGGACATAAACATTATTATGCCGCCGATTGTTATACAAAATAGTCAAGGGAACACTAGAGGAAGTTTTTGGATGTCGCCAATGAAAACCCAGACAGACTTGTTCCGCGTACAAAGCGGCCTATATGAGCATATGGTCAGGTGTTCCCCAGATTTTCCAGCTACGGAACACATCGTGGAAGATTACCCGCCACCTGACTGACGACAATTTGTTGTTGTTGTTGTAGTCCTAGCTGGTACATAGAGCCCTCACAAGTTGTCTCCACTTGACCCTGTCTGGCGCTTGACATCAATCCAGGTCACATTGGCAGTCCTCATCTCTCTCTCCACGGTATGTCGCCAAGTATGTACAGAGAGACCAGGTCTTCTCCTGCCAAGTGGTTGCCACTCAAACGCGATTGATGCTGCGTTGACTCCGCTGCGCCGTAGAGTGTGTCGATAATTTAGAGAGACTTAAAAGTTTTCCTTAATAATTGTAGACTCGGACAAAAGTTTCAAAAAAAAAAGGGTTGAGTTGATAAAGCCTTCACCCAAATAATAGCTTCTTTAAACTACAATTTTAGTTTTATTTATTTTTATTGCTTAGATGGGTGGACGAGCTCACAGCCCACCTGATGTTAAGTGGTTACTGGAGCCCATAGACATCTACAATGTAAATGCACCACCCGTCTTGAGATATGAGTTCTAAGGTCTCAGTATAGTTACAACGGCTACCCCACCCTTCAAGCCGAAACGCATTACTACTTCACGGCAGAAATAGGCAGGGTGGTGGTACCTACCCGTGCGGACTCACAAGAGCTCATGGCGTTTGTAATCATCCTGAAATCTCGAGAGCTGAACAAAAATTTAAATTCGCGATGAGAGTCCGTCATATAAAAATAACACAGTTAATGTTAATCAACTATAAGCGAACAGGAAATCGTTTAAGAAAACTCTTAGTGTTCGCCCCTTTTTTTTTTTTTTTTTTTTTTTTTTTAATAAATATTAATAAATAAATATTTACTAACAATCACGCCACGTTAACTGGTCCCGTGATAAGTTCGTAAAGAACTTGTGTTACAGGTACCAGATAACGGATATAAATGTAAGATTTTTATTATACACATACATATATTTAATATACATCCATAACCCTGGAAAAGACATTTATATTTATCATACAAATATCTCCCCTTGGCGGGATTCGAACCCGCGACCCCCTTGTGTAGTGACCATGTCACTTACCACTACACCAGAAGGCCGTTAAGATTTTGTTGGCTTTGAGAAGATTTTTAAATTTACAATGTATATTTACGATATCAATGAAGCGTGTAATGTTTTCANTTTAATATACATCCATAACCCTGGAAAAGACATTTATATTTATCATACAAATATCTCCCCTTGGCGGGATTCGAACCCGCGACCCCCTTGTGTAGTGACCATGTCACTTACCACTACACCAGAAGGCCGTTAAGATTTTGTTGGCTTTGAGAAGATTTTTAAATTTACAATGTATATTTACGATATCAATGAAGCGTGTCATGTTTTCAGAAAACCTGAAAATACACTCCCATCGTTTGTCGTACAACTCAACGGAAGTTCTCGGCTCAAAGGCAAAGTTTCTAACAAAATACCGATACCGGAACATTCCTGAAGAGTTGAGCGAGCGGTTTGCATGTTAACATTCCTGAAGATAAATACGAGGCTTTAAAATGTATCTGCCAAGATTCGTACCAAGTTAATTGTATTCTATTGATTTCATTAGGGCTATGAACTAACCTAACTTTATTCATATGGATGACAAATCTTTTGTTACATGTATCTACAAGATACTTAAGAATTATACCTGAACACAAAAATAGCTATTTTAATACAATACCAAATTTTTCTAATGAAATACGTACTTAACAAATGTTCACGATTGACTTCCACGGTGAAGGAATAACATCGTGTAATAAAAATCAAATCCGCAAAATGATAATTGGCGTAATTACTAGTGGTAGGACGTATTTTGAGTCCGCACGGGTAGGTACCACCACCCTGCCTATTTCTTCCGTGAAGCAGTAATGCGTTACGGTTTGAAGGGCGGGGCAGCCGTTGTAACTATACTTCTCAGTATAGTTACAACGGCTTAGAACTTATATCTCAAGTGGCGGCATTTACGTTGTACCATTTAACATCAGGTAGGCCGTGAACTCGTCCCACCCACCTAAGCAAATTAATAATCAAAACAGCACAAGTAAAAAATTACTTACACAATAACGTTCGAAGCTACGCCATTTAACACAATTAACAAAACAGAATTCATCGCAGTGGGTGTCAACTAACTGCCGTGCGATAGCCTTGTGATATTAAAATAAAGCTCTATGCAATCATTAACAAAATAATGTATGTAGCTTAGTGATTGACATAATACATAATTAAATATACTTTACAATGTAACCTCGCCTTTATTATTAACACTTTTGCCCGCGACTCCATCCGCGTGGAATAGTTAGATTTACGTAGAATATTTCACGTAGAAAGTGAAAATATTTTGAAACATTCTTTATTGGTGCTCCACTTGTATCGGTCTCATGATGTTTTATAGTCTATAATAGCCTTCCTCAATAACACTGAAAGAATTTTTCAAATCAGACCAGTAGTTCCTGAGATTAGCGCGTTCAAACAAACACACAAACTCTTCCGCTTTATAATATTAGTATAGATTTATTAATTTACGAAGACTCAAACAACAGTTTAATAGTTGATTATGTAGATGATTGATTATTGAATTCTGACCGTTAAATTGTAAACACACCACCACATAATAATATTACAATGTGAAGTTTATTTAAAACTAGCGGACCCGGCGAACTTTGTTCCGCCACACGGTTTGTTTCAAACACATCAACCGGTCAACTTCATAATTTTACTTTATTTAACCATAGAACGTTTAGCTGTCAGTTGCGTTTTGTTATTCCATATCAGTTGCGTTTTGTTATACCACTTTTTATGTCACGTCCCACGGGAACGTGATAAAAAGTATCATATATCCTTCTCCTGGTTCTAAGCTACCTCCTCACCAATCTTCAGTCAAATCAGTTCAGCCGTTCTTGAGTAACAAATAGTGTAACTAACACGACTTTCTTTTATATATATAGATTTGTCGTTAATACCATTTTGAAATTTGCTAAACACTCATCGACATTGTGTTTGTGGTATACCGCCCGTAAATCTATAACGCAGCCTTGCCACAACCACGCCAAATTATCTCATAGAAAGCTCAAACAGATTATCCCTTTGAGCTAACGTGTCGTACTAAATATCGACCGTTATAACAGATTTCCAGCTCCCGATACGAATGCAATCCAATCTATACAGTGGATTCCGTTTTGCTCCACTAAAGGAACTAAGCTGATCCAATTCCGCCGAGTGTATCACGGAAGCGATGCAAATTGATCCCCTGAGAAACTCTGTAAAGATGCGCAGAGATTCTGTCGTTCGTCTCCAGTGTGTAATGCCAATGAAGATTTGAAGAAGAATGTTTCATTTTACATTAAAAGTCCTCACAAAAACATTACTTAATCCTTACATTTTGTAGACCAACAAATGTCACCGGAAAATGTGCAACAGCACTTTCTAAGTATTATTCTATTATAACATATTTTTTTTTGCTCAGGGGGAATTCTCCGGACTCCCACTCTACACTGGGGATGGCGGGCGGGGTATGTCGGAGTCGAACCAACTAAAACTAAGTGTCGCTCAACAACCCACGTTCGAGCCTCGCATGAGACAGAACTCAAGAAAAAGCAAAAGTCCCCCTTTTGACCGCCCCCTGAGTGAAGCGTTTAGTGTGGAGCACATCTTTCCCATCACCCTCCCCCTCGGGACGTCGGACCGGCGGTCGTCGGCGCCACGACCACCAGCCCTCTCGATCGGCAAGCTGTCCGAAGCCCGCCTAGATGGCACCGGTCTATTATAGCATAGCATAGTACGAACGATATCTCACAATCACTGGTGCTTGGCCAATATATGTTTCCAAGTCCCATCATCCTACTTAATTCTCCCTGAAAGTAATTATCCATTTTGAACAACCGTTTCTTTTTTCTTTCTTTTTTATTGCTTAGATGGGTGAACGAGCTGACAGCCCACCTAGTGTTAAGTGGTTACTGGAGCCCATAGACATCTACATGGTAAATGCCGCCACTTACCCTGATATATGAGTTCTAAGGTCTCAGTATAGTTACAACGGCTGCCCCACTCTTCTAACCGAATCGCGTTACTGCTTCACGGCAGAAATAGGCGGGGTGGTGTCACCTACCCGTGCGGACTCACAAGAGGTCCTACCACCAATGCGGAATCCAAGCGATTCGAACTAGCTGGGCTGGGAGGCGTGTAGCGCTGTCACCCAATATAAGCCCAACTTATTTCGAAATTTAATTTACAGCCAGAGTTGTAAACAATAATTTAATTAGGTTCAACGCGAATCTTGTTTTTCCATTTACTTTTGAAATCGGATTCCTCGTTGAAAGCTAGCTCATATTGTTTTTCATATATCTGCTCTAACAAGGTCGGCTTACTAAACAAATCACTCGGAGACAATTATTATTATTCACGTTACGTAATATCTGAGAAACTAAAACCTTTGTGGTACGCAACGTCTCGAGCCCACATTGTACTTCCAATTATATCGCTGTACTACTTTGATAAATTAATTATTCCACACTTTGAAATTCAGAGGATATCGGGGAAATTGAAGATTTTCTTTTAGACGAAGGTTAAGCTTAATGTTAATGTAATTGTAACTAGAAACTTTCTGGGAATTATGAACGTTCGTTGTGAAACAGAAGAGAAATTATAAATATCGGAAGAACATTCATTATATGTAGCATAATTTACTTTCCATTGTCTTGTTTCCCTGCATTTATTTCCCGGGCGCTATGACATGTCCTTACTCAAACGAGGCTTGTGGAAAGTATTACGGTAGACAGCAGGTTAGCTCTGCCCCTGACACTGCTGACTTCCTTGGCCAACGGTAACCACTCACCTTCAGATTGGCCGTAAGCCCGTCTGCATACAAGGGCAATAAAAAAAAACTTATTATATATAAATAGACAGAGACAAAGCCGCTAATTTCCTCTCCTGCATGCCAATCGATCATCTTTATCATGATTTTGTTAAGTAACGATTAAGGATTCGTTGCTATCAACTTTTTTTTAAATTGTCTTTTTTTTCTAATATCCAAAACAGAACAAAAGTGACAATGTAATCCATAAGATAAATCGAAATATTACGGTGGTAGTGAATTTCTATTATTGAACAAAGAGTAAACACTTCAAATGTTCATTTTGTAAAATTCAAATCGCAGATATCGTTAACTTAATGTCGGAATTGTCAATAAATATTACAATATTCAATAAAGTTGAATTGGCACCAGGTCTTCAAGCCGCAAACACATTAGATCATTTGTGAACCTAAACACAGCGTTCTGGTCGCTGCCATATTACTAGTATTTAGTTGTAGCATCACTTCATTTGTCTAACTGACTCTCCACATGTCATAAGTTGTCATAAAAGACAGTGCCGTAAGCCCATACACACGTGTGCTACCAACCCGATTATTTCTGCCACGAAGCAATTGAGCATTCTGATCATAAAGTTAAGAGAGAATTTCAATGCAATTGATTCCGATAGTAGCAACCTAACTACGGTAACACGTGCTCTGGTAAACCTAGAAATTTACGTTTGAAACCAGGTTAGCTTGGGTTTTCAAAATCTCTGTGACCGCTTACCGCAAGAACGATCTTGAGCTCGTTCGTCTACCAGTACCGATAAACATAAAAACAATGAAAAAATTCATCAATCAAACATCAATAGGAATATAACTCAATAAGTTCCCAACAGACATTCAGTAGCTTGATCCTGTAATTGTTTTTGACAAATAATTCAGAAGATTCTGGGGTAAGGAAAAAATGTACAACATAATTGCCTCTTTGAATCCGACGATGCTTGACGTTCCCGAATTACTTCTTCTTGGTATTTTAGCTGGTAAATGATTGAATCATAACAAGGAGGTTTGTTGAAAACTGAAATGTAAGGACATTCACGTAGTCTCTGTGATCTCTATAGAACTCTGTCAATGTTTAAAATCTAACGATCCGTGATCGTCTACCTGTTGTTAGCTTACGTTAGACATATATACATATGTATGTACCTTTATGTTTGTTCGTAAACATAATTGCATTATTTAAAAATCAAAAGCAATAAATACATTTTCAGATAAAAAACAAAATCTTAAAACAGGCAGTTTTGTAAGCTACATTAGGATAGTCGAGGTAAGGAATTATTAATATAAAATAGAAATATATAATACTACTCAAGATTAAAAATAAAAAAAATATATAAAATAACGGCGAATACAAACAGTTAATTTCAAAAGAACCAAAAGAAAACTAGAGTTAAATAAAACGTTATAACGTTATTGCTCTTATCTATAAAAGTACACTTCAGTTGAAAGCATTAAGCGATATAATATTATGTTCACTCACTCGGCTTATCCAGATCGCTGATAAACTCCTCGGTCTCCACGTATCCATGAATCGCAGAGATCAAGAACAACAGAAACCACAAAACTTCGCCCATTTCATTAACAAAACCGCATATCAGTTCACGAAAAACTTTCAAAAACATCTCAGCGTTTAAACATTTCCATATTTAGCAGTAAAAAAACGCTTCTAATCTTGAAATAAAGACGTAGACGCAAGTAATTTCCTTAGTAAACTCCACTGAAACAATGTGAAATAAAAACTGAATGTGAATGAAACACGCACGGTAAACAAATCAAGCAGATTCGGCAGTCGTGTGATATAGCTACACGCGACGTGCGTCCATCCCAGCGCCTCGGGGCACACTGATCGAAAACCGATAGACCGGCTGGAATATTTCAAAATCGAATACGTTTTCAAATTTTTTCGAAAATCGACCAATCCCAATATTTTATTTGAAGTTCGAATTTAACGCTTCGTGCTGAAACAGCAATGGCTGAAATATCATTGTAAAACAAATCTTCAATACAAGGCTAGTGGTATTACTTTGTTATATTGAATTCAATTTATTTGGAAGACTATGTTTATGATCCGTAAGGGCCTTTTTATAAGTAATAAGTCTCAGTCTATTTCGATTTTAGATTAATCGTAGGCTTTTTATTCTCACGTAAAAGTAATTATTATAAAGCCAACGATAACACCTAACGATAGTCAGAAACTTTGCAACATTATCATTTAGGATTGTGATCATAAATCTGCTCCTAAACGAGAGCTTTCAAAATTAGTTGTGCTTTCGATCCTGTATTGTCTGGACCGATTTTTTGACAATGCATTCAGATTGATGTACTACATGGCATCTTGGCTCTGCCCTTAGCATTGCTGAAGTCCATGGGCGACGGTAACCACTCACCATCTGGTGGGCCGTATGCTCGGCTGCCTACAAAAGAAAAAGAAAAAATAAGTTTCCATTATTTTTATTATAAATACGTAAGATGTGTAGTCTAAGATCAGCATTATCGTCCACTAGACATTAAGTGATTATAGAAGCTTATACACATTACAATATGTTTACCACTGCCTACCTTGACATATGAGTTGAAAGTCATATCGGCAGAAAGATTAGCAGTATCTTAAGATAGGCAGAAAGAAAGAGAATATAGTATTTTATGACGGCTATTCCACCCTCCGAACCAGGATTCAAGACTGCTTAGTGGCAAAACGAATATTTCAATGCAAGAAGTCGTCTATTTCTCTATTTATTGATTTTATTGGCACGTCTCGATGGCCAAGTCTCCCTCCAATATAAGACTACAGGTAGAAAGGTAAAAAATAGTGCAGAAGAAGATAAAACAAGGATGTCGCATTACAACGACAGAATTACATTTAAAAATAATATTTAGTATTATAATTTAAGGACTTAAGGACTTATTTTCTCTGAACTGTGATAATAATACATCTTAACATTTCTTCGCTCAAAGGAGTCTTATTAACAAAACACTTTAAGGAAATCGAAACTGGACACTTTTAATTTTCCATGGGAAGTAGTACATAACTATAGCTTTTTTTTTCAAAGTTTATACGTCATCTCTACTAAGCTCTACTAGACTATCAGTACAAGAAACGCTTTCAAACAAATCGTCTTAAATATTCATCGTTTTGGGATGAACGTGAATAATGCAGGAAAACGAGCCTAATATAATTTTAAAGGAAACTTAACAAGCCGACAATAAGCGATGCCACTCTAAACTTAACGGGGATAGTTCCCGGGGGCTTTTCAACTTTTATGTGCTGAACTTTCAAGTTTCAACGAAATAGGCTATCTATTTCGTTATGGTTTAAACGTAGTACTGACTTGCGTTCTGCTACTTACAGGAGATTTCGACATGATTTAAATGTTTTGGAACGAAGTTCCTAATGGGACGATGCGGAGGGGTACCCTAACCGGGAAAAAACGTCCGTAACGTAAGATTTTTTCTATTCAGTTTGTTATCAACAGATATCGCTGCACGTAAATTTAACAATTCCTGAATCGCGGTGACGAGATGTTACACAGTTGATAGACGTTCTCGTATTTCTCTTGCTTAATCATATTTACCTGGCATAGGGGATACCGTGATCATGCAGGCGGTTCCCCCAGGGCGAGGCTGCTCCATTGCACTGCGGAGTGATTGACCCTTGCGATTATTTTTATTTCTATCAATAAAAAATCGTATTAAAAAATGTATTCCCGAATAATGATTATCTGTATACCTCGAATATAACTTAAAATTAATATTTTTATAATAAGGAACTTCGTTCCTATCCGGTGCCCCACGACACCACACATCTTCTTTAGTTTTGTATCATTTATTTTATGAATTCGTCGTGATTTGAAGTCGTCGTGGCCTAAAAGATAAGACGTCTGGTGCATTCGTGTTGAAGCGATGCACCGGCGTTCGAATCTCGCAGGCGGGTACCAATTTTTCTAATGAAATACGTACTCCAAAAATGTTCACGATTGACTTCCACGGTGAAAGAACAACATCGTGTCATAAAAGTGAAACCCGCAAAATTATAATTTGCGTAATTACTGGTGGTAGGACCTGTTGTGAGTAGGTCCGCGCGGGTAGGTACCACCGCCCTGCCTATTTCTATCGTGAAGCAGTAATGCGTTTCGGTTTGAAGGGTGGGGCAGCCGTTGTAACTATACTGAGACCTTACAACTTATATATCTCAAGGTGGGTGGCGCATTTACGTTGTAGATATCTATGAGCTCCAGTAACCACTTAACACCAGGTGGGGTGTGAGCTCGTCCACCCATCTAAGCAACAAAAAAAAATGAATTCAACTCCGGTAACATTTTAATCTTACTTTCTTCTAGGAATCTTAGTTCTTCTAGTCCTGTATCCACAGTAATCACATTTATAATCAATAATGGCTACAATAGGATAAAAAGTAAACACCCACAATTTATATGAATTTAAATGTGAAAGAGAAGCTAAGGTGAACTATCAAGGGAGCTTTAAATAGAAGTTATTATTAATACTAGTGGTCGCCCAGTAGTCGAAACTCGACCATAATTTATTTAAATTATAAGTTTGAACATTATTGTGGTTCTATTGTCAAAGACTATACTTCTGTAATCACAGATTTAGCCAAGACCACTAAAGACTTAATGCGTTTTGGTTTGAAGGGTGGGGCAGCCATTGTAACTATACTTGAGACTTTAGAATTTATATCTCTAGGTAGGTGGCGCAGGCGGACTTTCGGCGCGCACTACGGTACCGTAGGTCTGGTGTAGCCGGTGCGGTGGAGCTTGATCGGGTTTAGTCGGTAGTCGTTCTGCGGGGCAAGTGCTTCGCGCGTCTTTTTCAAGGCGTAGTCTCCTGCGAGGAATTCGGGGAGGTGGAGGACCTTGGCCTTCCTCGTCCCCCTCTTCCTCTCAGGAGGCGCCGGAGTCCGACATAACCCGGTTCGTTACCCCCCCGGACCGGATATCCGTAAATGGAATCCCCAGGGTTAAAAAAAAAGGTGGGTGGCGCATTTACGTTGTAGATGTTTATGGGCTCCAGTAACCACTTAACACCAGGTGGACTGTGAGCTGGTCCACCCATTAATTAATAAAATAAAATAAAAAAGACGAATAATATTAAAGACAATATTAATCTATTCTTAATTTGACCACAAACTTAACTTAACAATAAAGAAGAGAGTATTTAAGCGTGTGTTTCAGACACACGGTAGTGTGTGTAATGTTTTCTGAATTGATTTAATATATTTCTATGCATAATTAAAAAAAATAGCTTGCTACACTTCTTCTCTTTAAGTGTTGGAAATTTCATACTCCTCCGTCAGCGCAATTTTCGTAAAAAAGGGTACAACGTTTTTCCCTCACGTATTAATATATAGATTATGGCGTAAACGGAACGAGCTCACGGCCCATCTAATGCTAAGTGGATACCGAAGCTCATAGACATTACAAGGTGAATGCCACCACACACCATGGGACTTGTTGAGACGTGTTGAGTTGAGGTCCATGTCTTAATTGTTTAGCTATTACGCAGATAAAAATTCTTATTACACGATGTTATTACTTCATCGTGGAAGTCATGCATGAACTTGTGATGAGCTAAGTATATTAGTTAGTATTTTATTAGAAAAATCGATACCTGCCTGTGAGATTCACATCCTGTGAGATCGACGCCAGCACAGTCGCATCGCTTGACATTAGTACACATGGCGTCGCATCCTTTAGGCCACGACGACTTGCTAGATTTGCCAGTCAGCTCTAACATTAGGAGCAGGCTTAGGGACCCGGTAACCGTATTCGTAGAACTCGACAAAGAGGTCGACGTGCAACCTAACCCATGCATCAGCCCGCTGAATTTCTCGTCGGATCTTCTCAGCAGGTCGCGATTTCGATCCGTTAGTAGATTCATTCGCGAAGCAGTTGCTCTTAAGTTGTTAGGTCTTCTTCGGTGGCGCTCGGGCAGCTGTTAGCAAATCCGACCCCTCCTGGCTTTGCCTTTGCTCGCCCACCTGTCCCAGCGTAACTGGAAAGGCCTCCGGGCCACCAGTAACCCTTCAATCATAAAAAAGATTTGCCAGTGTTTAACGCCAGACACTCGTATATATACCTAGTCAGGTCATAAATTCTGTCACATGTTTAATGTAAAATAATTGAAACAAGTTTATTCATTATGTAACCATTCATATACCAAAATGAACTTAACAAAACATAGATTATTATGACACTAAAGTTTATTCAAAATGACCTCCGTGATTTTGAATACAGGCCTTCAATCTACGCGGCCAGTCGTCTATCGCAGCACGAACGAGGTCCATGTCAATATCGGCGGCTGCCTTAATCAAGGATGTCTTGAGTGACTCCAAACTGGGATGAGGCTTTGAGCACGCCTTTTCCTCCAAGTGTTGCCATATCTTGTAATCTAACGGATTCAAATCTGGACTGGAGGAGGGCCAGTCTTCGTGCCGGATGAAGTCGATTTCACGCGCCGCCAGCCAGTCTTGTGTGCTCTTCGCTCTATGAGCTGGCGCCGAATCTTGTTGGAATACCCAG
>NW_021011517.1:2642834-2821617 GCF_003987935.1 Bombyx mandarina | reverse complement strand
AAAAAAAAAAAGGTCACCGTGTCGTTTAGAGCAAGCCACCAAGTCCTCTAAAGATAACCATAATTTGAAGTCTAAAGGGTTGAGGTCTGGGTTGGATGAGGGCCAGTCTTCGGCTCTTGGAACGTTGGTATCAAGCCAGGCTTGGGTAGCTCGTGCCTTGTGACCAGGTGCAGAGTCCTGCTGGAAAGTATAAGTTATATTTTTAGAAAGTGTATTGCTGAGAGGTTTCACAACATGAACCATGACTGTATCTTGAAAAGCTTTGGCTGAAGTTTTCACTCATACGCAAAAATGCAGTTTGTGACTCCTTGATAAGACACGCCCCAGCAAACTATCACTGACGCAGGATGATGACCACGTTGTACGTTTCCGACCATTTGAGCAGCTTCTTTAGAACTGTGAGCGTACACTTTATAATTTTGCTTGTTGTAGTGTTCTATATTCGTGAATACTTTTTCATCGGTAAAGAGGATATTTCTGTGCCTTTCACCTGCGTATCGCGACAGAAGGCGTTTTGATCGATCCACTCTCTTTAATTGTAAAGATTTATTTAGGGCATATCCTGTATATCGACAATATTCTGAGCTTCAGGTCTTGTTTTATATTTCGCGACCGACTCCTAGCGGGAATCTTCATTTCTCCCGATAAGATATTTTTTCTTTCTAATGGGGTTTCGACAAATTCTGGGTTAAACAACATTAACAGCCTTCGACAGACGAAGTGTTGTTGTATCTGTTGATAGTACGATATACGATGCTGATACCAAGCTTTTGAAGTGTCTGGCTCCATACCCATTTTGTGCATGGCGATCACTGCAATCCGATTTTTTCTAACACCCCATTTCATATTGTAATTTGATAATGAACACGAAAAAATATGTAAAATGGCGCAAAATCAAAAGAAGAAGCAAAAGACCTACGTGTTCTAAATTCCAAAAAATTAAAAAGTTGAAAAAAAGAAGTTTTTAGTATTTATGGTCAGACTAAATATATTCATCTACAACTTCAGGAGTTCCCGACAGTTATTACAGTGGGCTTAGCATAGAAATTAAACATGACTTTCATTTTATCCATATTCATTTTAAGGCCCACTCGTTGAGAAACTCTATTGAGGTCACCGAGCATCTGCCCTAAATCTTCCAGCGACTCAGGTATGACCACTATATATAAATAATATACCTAGTCAGGTCATAAGTATTGTCACACAGTAAAAACTTTTCTTTTAGAATGCTGGCCACAAAAAAGTTTATTGAATTCGAATTTCGAATTATTCATGAAGATAAAAATGTATAACTTTTAGAATTTTACTCCTATTTTAAATATGGAGTGGACGCTTAAAGAAGACCGTGTTGCAGTTATTGCGTTGCATCGTTGCGGTTACGCGCCAATTCAAATTTTTAACATACTAAAAAATTTGAATATAACCAAAAGATTCGTTTATCGTATCATCAAACGATACAACGAAGACTCTAGTGTAGATGACAGGTCAAGAAGTGGTCGCCCTCGGTCTGTTAGGACTCCAGCAGTGATAAAAGCTGTGAAGGCGCGAATTCAAAGAAATCCCAAACGTAAGCAGAAACTGTTGGCCCTTCAGATGGGGTTAAGCAGAACCACGGTGAAAAGGGTGTTAAATGAAGACTTAGGGCTTCGGGCATATCGAAGAAAAACAGGACATCGTTTGAATGCTCGTCTAATGGACCTGAGACTGAAGAGATGCCGCGCTTTGTTGAAGCGGTACGCGGGAAAAAAATATCGGGAAATTCTTTTTTCGGATGAAAAAATTTTTACCGTAGAAGAGAGCTACAACAAACAAAATGATAAGGTGTACGCACACAGTAGTGAAGAAGCGAGCAACCGTATTCCGCGTGTCCAACGAGGTCATTTTCCATCCTCGCTCATGGTATGGTTGGGAGTTTCTTATTGGGGCTTAACAGAGATACATTTTTGTGAGAAAGGTGTAAAAACGAATGCAGTTGTGTATCAAAATACAGTCCTGACGAACCTTGTGGAACCTGTTTCCATTGTTACCATGTTCAATAACAGGCACTGGGTATTCCAACAGATTCGGCGTCAGCTCATAGAGCGAAGAGCACACAAGACTGGCTGGCGGCGCGTGGAATCGACTTCATCCGGCACGAAGACTGGCCCTCCTCCAGTCCAGATTTGAATCCGTTACATTACAAGATATGGCAACACTTGGAGGAAAAGGCGTGCTCAAAGCCTCATCCCAATTTGGAGTCACTCAAGACATCCTTGATTAAGGCAGCCGCCGATATTGACATGGACCTCGTTCGTGCTGCGATAGACGACTGGCCGCGCATATTGAAGGCCTGTATTCAAAATCACGGAGGTCATTTTGAATAAACTTTAATGTCATAAGAATCTATGTTTTGTTAAGTTCATTTTGGTATATGAATGGTTACATAATGAATAAACTTGTTTCAATTATTTTACATTAAACATGTGACAGAACTTATGACCTGACTAGGTATAATACAACATGACAATACGTGACGCGAATTTAAAAAAGAAAAAAGTGTGTGTGTGTGTGTGTGCAAGTCACACACGGTAGAAGTGAAACTTATAAAAAAATAAAAATAATCGCAAGGGTCAACCACTCACACCCAGTGCAATGGCGCAGCCTCACCCTGGGGGAACCACCTGCATGATCACGGTATCCCTACGCCAGGTAAGTATGACGTAGCAAGAGAAATACGAGAAATAGGAACTGTGTAACATCTCGTCACCGCGGTTCAGGAATTGTTGAATTTACGTGCAGCGACTTCTGTTGATAACAAAGTAAATAGAAATAATTGTAAATCATCTTTACATGAGGTAGCGCCCTCTGTAAATTGATATTATAACTTCACGTATAACGTTTTCTATCTCATTCTCTCGCCGGCTGAATCCTATACATTTATGTATTTGTGTCTCTATGGACTTATTTTTTCGTTTCGTTTTGTTTCATTTCGTTTCATCGAGTTTGAAATCACAACGACTCTAAAGAAATTTCACTTCAAAAAAAAAACCGAGACGCTCTGTCTATCTTCTCTTCCTAAATTTTATTTTTTCTGTCTAACCGTAAAGAATCTCTCACAAGTTCAATTTTACTCTCAATGGACCTAAGAAGTTTTTCTTCAAAAACAAATGCTAGATTTGATTTTTTTTATTGATAAGGCGATATCTGACGTTACAGCTTAGTGTAGGTACTATGTAAGGTAATTATTAACATAAACAACTCATGTCTATTCATATGTTTTATTTTTTTCTATTTTTGTGTGTCATGTCAGTTCCATCGATTGACAATGGATTATCTCTAAACCACCTACAGGGTGCAAATAGGAAAAGGCATAAGTTATTTACAATTCTTTATTATTCTTTACATAATTGGAAGTCTTGAGAAAAACATGAATCCTGACGTTGATTAAACGTTCGACGCCATCTTGTGGCCGGACACCCCGTGCTCCCCGGGCTCCCCGGGCGAGCCGGGCGGGTCTTGGCAACAAAATGGCGTCTAGTCACATTCGTTAGGTACATACGTATCTGCGGTGGCGTCGACAACTTACAATTAACTTAATCCTATTCCCGGTCCGGGGGGCGACAGAGACCGCACCGTCTGTCGCTCAACGAGTCTCGACCACGTTCAGTTCACCTAATGTTATAACACACACACACACACACACATGCACGCGCGCCTCACCTCTTATATTTTAGTTGAATCAAATCTTTATAAATATAAAAGTCCAGTTCGGAGCTAGTGGGGTTGCACCGTCGCAGTGACCAACACAACAGTCCATTTCACACCATTCGTAACTCTCCTAAGTAAAAATGTTATTACTGTATAAATTCACATAATGTAGATGATATAAATTGAATAAAATCGATACCATCAAGTGTCGGCCAAATATAGTTATTATCTCGTTATTTACATTTTGTTTTCATAAAACATATGGGCAATTCCTTTTTGAAGGACAATAAAATTCGAATAGATTTACATTAATAATACATTTATAAAATTCCTCAATTCAAGTTATTGTTATAATTACAACATAGTATGTACACAGTAAACTAGACTAGACAGGGTCGGGCGGCTCAGAGCGCGCCGAGCCTCACACCGAGCAGGGCGGCGAGCAGGTTGGCGAGCAGGTTGGCGAGCAGGACCGCGCCCCCCGCCGCCCCGCGCCCGCTCCGGCTCCTGCTCAGCGTCGCCGCCATCTTGTCGCCTGCACACAGAAACAGCTCATCGGTATGAGGGCGAGTTGTTGGTGAGCGCGGATGGGTGGACGGGTGCGGGGACGGATACTGACTGCCCTCGGAGACGTAGACGTAGATGTGCGCCGGCTCGGTGTTGGCGGCGGCGCAGGTGTAGTTGCCGGAGTGTCGCGGCGCGGCCGAGCGGATGGCGAGCGCGGACTGCGTCTTGGGGCCGGGCTCGGTCTGCACCGTCACCCCGCGCGCCGCGTCGTAGTTGATCATGCGCGAGTTGTGGTACCAGAACACGTACTGCGGCGGGACCGGACTCTGCCACACAACCACACACACGTACAATATCCAGCACTTCTACATGTGTCAGCAACTGATAGATGAGAGATACGGAATGCGATATACCTTTTCGATGATGCAGACGAGGTTGATAGTGGAGCCGGCGTCCACATGATGCTCGTCGGCGCCCAGGATGAATGCTTCCGGCACCGCGATGTGCAGGTGCACCAGCCGGGACAGCGTGCCGGACGCCGTCGACACCTGGGACGTCAACACAAGCTCACCATCTCAACTCGTACTCGTACTACTAAGTCTGGCCATAAATACTGTTACAATTAAAAATAAAAATAAAATCTATTGCAAATAACATTTATTACTTTTACAGTGTTTTGGTTTAATANTATAGTTATTATCTCGTTATTTACATTTTGTTTTCATAAAACATATGGGCAATTCCTTTTTGAAGGACAATAAAATTCGAATAGATTTACATTAATAATACATTTATAAAATTCCTCAATTCAAGTTATTGTTATAATTACAACATAGTATGTACACAGTAAACTAGACTAGACAGGGTCGGGCGGCTCAGAGCGCGCCGAGCCTCACACCGAGCAGGGCGGCGAGCAGGTTGGCGAGCAGGTTGGCGAGCAGGACCGCGCCCCCCGCCGCCCCGCGCCCGCTCCGGCTCCTGCTCAGCGTCGCCGCCATCTTGTCGCCTGCACACAGAAACAGCTCATCGGTATGAGGGCGAGTTGTTGGTGAGCGCGGATGGGTGGACGGGTGCGGGGACGGATACTGACTGCCCTCGGAGACGTAGACGTAGATGTGCGCCGGCTCGGTGTTGGCGGCGGCGCAGGTGTAGTTGCCGGAGTGTCGCGGCGCGGCCGAGCGGATGGCGAGCGCGGACTGCGTCTTGGGGCCGGGCTCGGTCTGCACCGTCACCCCGCGCGCCGCGTCGTAGTTGATCATGCGCGAGTTGTGGTACCAGAACACGTACTGCGGCGGGACCGGACTCTGCCACACAACCACACACACGTACAATATCCAGCACTTCTACATGTGTCAGCAACTGATAGATGAGAGATACGGAATGCGATATACCTTTTCGATGATGCAGACGAGGTTGATAGTGGAGCCGGCGTCCACATGATGCTCGTCGGCGCCCAGGATGAATGCTTCCGGCACCGCGATGTGCAGGTGCACCAGCCGGGACAGCGTGCCGGACGCCGTCGACACCTGGGGCGTCAACACAAGCTCACCATCTCAACTCGTACTCGTACTACTAAGTCTGGCCATAACTACTGTTACAATTAAAAATAAAAATAAAATATATTGCAAATAACATTTATTACCTTTACAGTGTTTTGGTTTAATACATAAATATAAAACAATTTAAAGTATAAAAAGCTTATTCGAAGTGGTCGCCATTGGCTGCAATACAGTCCTTTAAACGTTGAGGCCAGTTATCAATAGAAGCACGCACTCTTTCCATGGAAAAAATTTTCACTGCTAATCGTACGGATTGTTTTAGAGACTCCAAATTATCATGGCGCTTAGAGCAAGCCGTACTCTCTAAAACTGACCATAAATCATAATCCAGCGGATTAATATCGGGACTAGACGACGGCCAGTCTTCAGCTCTGATGAAGTCCGAAACGTTCGTTTCCAACCAAGACTGCGTAGACCGAGCTTTATGACCTGGCGCCGAGTCTTGCTGGAAGGACCATTCTTGATTATTGAACATGGTGTTGTTAAGGGGCTTCACTACCTTCTCAAGAATGGTATCTTGATACACTTATGCCGATGTTTTGATACCTTTTTCACAAAAATATGGCTCAGTCACTCCTTCATAGCTAATACCCCACCAAACCATCACTGAAGTCGGATAGTGCCCACGTTGCACTCTGTCGACTAATTGGGAAGCTTCCTTAGAGCTTTGAGCATAAATACGGCCATTTTGTTTGTTAAAATGTTGCTCAATTTTAAAAAAATTCTCATCCGTAAACAAAATTTTTCTATGACCTCCCTTTGCGTACAGCTTCAGTAGTTGTTTTATTTTTATTTTTTATTGCTTAGGTGGGTGGACGAGCTCACAGCCCACCTGGTGTTAAGTGGTTACTGAAGCCCATAGACATCTACAACGTAAATGCGCCACCCACCTTGAGATATAAGTTCTAAGGTCTCAGTATAGTTACAATGGCTGCCCCGCCCTTCAAGCCGAAACGCATTACGGCTTCACGGCAGAAATAGGTAGGGTGGTGGTACCTACCCGCGCAGACTCACAAGAGGTCCTACCACCAGTAAATACGCAAATTATAATTTTGCGGGTTTGATTTTTATTACACGATGTTATTCCTTCACCGTGGAAGTCAATCGTGAACATTTGTTGAGTACGTATTTCATTAGAAAAATTGGTACCTGCCTGAGATTCGAACACTGGTGCATCGCTAAACACGAATGCACCGGACATCTTATCCCTTAGGCCACAACGACTTCGATTCGATTTCGATTTTACCACCCTATTCTCTTTTAAATTATCAGTTAAGAAATGACCAGTACGTCTCTTATAGGCTGCAAGTCCTAAGTCATCTTTTAAAATACGCGACATGGTTCTAGGTGCTATCTTCATCTCCCCCCCCCCTATTAATAGCCCGGTACACAAAAATTTTACTAATACCAAGCGTATAGAGAGTTTTAAAAATTGCCTTTGGCTCCATACCTATTTTGTGTAATGCAATAACAGCGACTCGGTTCCCTTTATCACCCCACTCCATTTTAATATCGCAAAATATTGTACAATGTATTGGCGCCAAAATGAGAAAACTCAATGAGAAATCATATAAAAATGACAGATTCCAAATTCAAATGTAATATTTTGTTTATTGGAACGAAGTTCCTTATCGCGCGTTGTGAAAGGGGGCTAGACGGAAAAAATTCTTACGAAAAGTTGTCACGACACTTTTTAGATCCGTCATTCTGACCAATCAACGTGTAGGCGCTTATCGCGTGACATTGCTCGTATCCGATTGGTCCGCGTAATGAGTACAGTTTCTCGAGATAGCGTTTCAACAATAGTAATTTAGTTCATAGTATTGTTTTTTTCTTCTTCATAATGCCGTAATTTATTATTATAACTTAAAAAAAAAATTACAATTCCTTCATTAATTAATCGAAAGGAACTTCGTTCCATCCGGGTGTCCCTTGAAGTTTTTTTTAAATTGTAACAGTATTTATGGCCAGACTAATTATACATCTACCTGGCTCTGTTCTAATTATAGATTTACGATAGTATTATACAGCCAGCCCATCGCGTGCCCTGCCGGCTGGCGGTTGCACGTCATAGTCGAAGCGGGGACAGTGGGAGATGGTTCAGTGGTACCCGACAACTGGCAGGTGCTCACCTGACACTCGTAAGTTCCGTTGTCTCGTTTCTGAACGTACTTAATCTGCAGGATCCAATCATCCGACCCCTCGCTGTGCAGCACCTGGAGGCAGACAGAGTGCGTACAGTACAATGCTATATGCTAGGGATGCGTGTGCTCCGAGTCGTACCTGGAACCGTTCATCATTTGTGTACATGAGCACTCCTGAGCTGATGATGTGCCAGTCGCGGCGCCGAACCCACGACACCTAAACACAAATAGCACTTGTACAATCTGCGTGTGGGTGGCGGCAGTGAGAGCATGGCGTGGTACTGACCCCTCGCTCGCCGAGGTTGCGGACGGGACAATGCAGGAAGGCGACGGCCCCGAGCTGCGCCAGCACGTCCTCCTGCGTGTTGTTGATGGAGGGCTCGCGGTGCAGCGCGTCCAGCGAGCCCAGCCACAGCTCGCGCCACGCCGGCACCACCCCGGCCAACTCCGCCAGCTCGGTGAGGTCGGAGTGCGACACCACCACGCTCGGGCCCGTCGCCGCCGACCCTGCTTCTGTAACACCTCCGTCGCTGACTCGTGTGCCCCACTGCTGTGACTGCACTCATCACTCCTACCCTTACTACTTCTACAGTACTTGCATCGTACCTGCGTCGCACTGATGTATGCGCGGTGCATTACAGTACTGTGATTCCGAAGAAATGTTTCTGTAAGCGCGATGATCTTTACTGGTGGTAGGGAGTGCTGTGACCCTCACGTGTGTGTGTATGGGTATCGTCGCTGAGTTCGGCTTCAAATCGTAATATATTAATTTAGCTTTGATCTCCTGTACAATTCAAGTTCTGATATCTATGGGCTCCGTAACCACTTAATACCACGCGAGCCGTGAACTCGTTCAGCCATCAATGCAATAAATAAAATAAAGATAAAACAGTATCTCCGAGTTCTTCCTTCTGCGTATGCTATGTACACATATCTACATATGTACATATATCATACAATATATACATGTGAAGTGCTTTAAACAATACTAATAATAATTAATAAATAAAAACTTGATACGTACAGAGTGTACATATATTGTCAAGGCTTCCAAAAACGGACTAGAAAAGGAGAAGACAGATTTGCCTGCTACTAACATCTTACCCACAGTCTTCAGTCTACCAGTGATCATGGCACTTGCAATACCGTCGCAACAAGGGGAACTGAACAAAAGTGAAATTTTTGGTAAGAACCGTCGTATGATTCTTATAAAGAAGGTTTGGGAAATTCTATACGAGCTCGAAGACCCGAGGCCGGCTCAGCGCGGGAGTAGGGCAGCTCGCGACCCTAAAGCTATCTGAAGTAGCTATGTGAAGCTACAAGCAAGCACGATTTTTCTCTGTTTCGAGTTCGGTCGTTATCCGAGCGCACGGTACTGACCGAGCGAGCCGCCGCCGGCGCGGGCGACCAGCGCAGCGAGCGTGACGCCGAGCGTGACGGCGAGCGTGACGCCGAGCGCGGAGACTGACATCACTCACTACCGCGCCGCGCCCATCCCGCTACATGCGCACCCATCTGAAACAAGCAGTGCACACTATATACATATATGTACAGTGCACGCGCAGGTACATCGTCGCACAGGACACGTTGTAACGGACCAAGTACGTAGAGACACGAACATTGCACTGCGGAGATGCATCTATAGAGTGATAGTAACAGGTAATAGTGTTGTTTTGTTTTGCCGATCGTCAATATTGATCGCCAAATAATCGAACGAATATCGAAGGATCTAGAACGCTCGAAAAGTACAACGCCATCTATTGTCAGATAGCGGAAACTACTACTAGAGATGTGTGGAATATTCTCGATAATTCTAGGGATAATATAAAAATAAAAAAAGCGTTGTAGAGATGGCACGCAGTCAGTCAGTAATCGGAACTACTCGAAGCGAAACAGCGAACGGAGCACCTGAAGCGAAGCGGAACAAGCGAATTGAGAGTTTTAAAGTGTTTGTGAAGTATTTAAGTGTTCTAAGTGTTGAATACAGTTTTAAGTTACTGTTGTACTTTGATGAAATTTTATTTATCCCGAACCCCAGCGCGTAGCATTATATTTGTACATATAAGGTTGGGGAAAGTCTTTTCGCATTATAGTATGCATGAACTTGTAATAAAATATCTTTGGCTATACTATTTGTATCTGGCTGGTTTTGGTATCATTAAAAGTTTAAATTTTAAAGAAGATAATTCTAAATTCAAATTAGGAAAATGTGTGATTTTTATTTATTTTTCGTACTGTCAAGATGAGTGAATCTAAGGCAGAAATTCGATACATTTTAAAATTTTACTAACAAAAAAGGTAAAACTGCAAAAATCTGCGATGTTTATGGGCCTGGCGCAGTGTCTGTGAGAGTAGCACAAATTTGGTTTAAGCGTTTTCAATCCGGAAATTGTGATGTCAAAGATGCACGTCGCTCTGGTCGCCCTATTACGGATAAATTGGATGCCATTTTTTAAAAAGTGGAACAAGATCGGCATATCAGTAGTTACGACATAGCTGAAGAGCTGGGAATGACCACAAAATAGTTTTGGCGCATTTGAATAAAACTGGGTACACAAAAAAGCTCGATATTTGGGTACCTCACGAGCTTACTGAAAGAAACCTAATGAACCGTGTACTCATTTGTGATTCTTTATTACGACGTAATGAAACCGATCCACTTTTGAAGAAGCTGATAATGAAATGGCTGGTAATGAAAAGTGCTTCACGTACGACAAGAACGTGCGAAAAAGGTCGTGGTCAAAGGCCAGTCAGGATTCACAGCTGTGGCGAAACCCGGGTTAACTCGCAAGAAGGTGATGCTGTGTGTGTAGTGGAAGGGCGTTATTCATTATGAGCTGTTACCACCAGACAGGACCATCGATTCTGAACTCTACTGCGAACAACTGATAAGATTAAAGCAAGAAATTGAGAGAAAGCGGCCGGAATTTATCAACAGATGGGGTGTGATTTTTCATCATGATAACGCTAGACCCCACACATGTTTAGCCACTCAGTAAAAATTAAGAGAGCTTGGCTGGGAGGTGTTAATGCATCCGCCGTATATTCCTGACCTTGCACCTTCAGATTTCGAGCTGTTTCGGTCTCTTCAGAATTCTTTAGGCAGTGTCAGGTTTACTGGTGGTAGGACCTTTTGTGAGTCCGCGCGGGTAGGTACCACCACCTTGCCTATTTATACCGTGAAGCAGTAATGCGTTTCGGTTTGAAAGGTGGGGCAGCGTCGTAACTATACTTGAGACCTTAGAATTTATATCTCAGGGTGGCGCATTTACGTCGTAGACGTCTATGGGCTCCCGAAACCACTTCACATCAGGTGGGCTGTGAGCTCGTCCACTCATTTAAGCAATAAATAAAAAATAAAAAAAATAACATCATGAGAGGACTGCCTAAACCAATTGTCGCGGTATTTTGATCAGAAGCCCCAAAGTTTTATAGCAATGGGATCACGTCCCTACCTACAAGATGGCAAAAATTAACGAACAAAATGGTTCCTACATAATTTAGTTAAATGTAAATAAACTATGTTAAAAAATGTTGTGAATTTCCTTAATAAATGCAAAGAAACTTTTCCCCAACCTATTATTTGGAAACCTCAAGAAAATCTGAGTGTCGATTTAAAGCACGATTGTGTTTCGCTAATTACAAGTGACGGTGTACTGGACCTGATAAAGACGTGCCTGCACTACACGAGCATATCATCATCCGCGACTGTGAGCGGACTGCGCACCGACTGTCTAGACCAAGGTCGACCAATCGTGTTTACAGTTGAGTGCGAGCCAGGGCCCCTACCGAAACGCATCGAAACAACTTCATTTGAGTGGTGGCTCTCACCCATACGAGTGCTCGAGCGAGGCGAACTACTCTTGTCGCCTTTCTATGGAATGTAAAGGGTTATCGCGTCAGAGAGGCGGGGGGACGCGCGGGGCGAGGGGGCTCCGGTGCCGCGCAGCTAATGCTGGTGATTGATCACCGCTCAGTCGCCGAGATTGATGCGTTTTTTACGAGCAGCACTCGTCCACTCCCGCCTCTCCCCTCGCCACATCCTCCCTACGACGCCCTCGCTGCTACACCGATCACACGTCACCTTGAGGTAATTTTACTTCTTGAATTCGTTCAGTATGAACCTCAGTATCTCAACAATGAGATAATAAATACATAGGTGGCACTGAAAGTTTCGGGAATTAACGAAGTGACACAACATTACTATTTAAAAATGTATTTATTGCTTTTCGAAGTATTCTACGCGAAATTTGACACATTTTTCCATACGATGGAACCAATCATTGAAGCAACCATTCCATTCGGAAGTTGGGGTCTCCAAAATGGCCGTTTTGTAGGCGTCCACAGCTTCTTCAGGTGATGAAAATCTCTGTCCACGCAATTTATTCTTTATTTTAGGGAGAGTATAGAAATCATTAGGGCTTAGGTCGAGGCTGTACGGCGGATGGTCTAATAATTCTATGTTTTCTTGCTCTAAAAACTCTTTTGTTCTGTGCGCGGTGTGAGAACTCGCATTGTCGTGATGGAGGATGATGCGGCGGTTGCAGTTCTCTTTACGGAGCTCAGAAACGACCTGTGGCAAACAAATGCTAGCATACCATTCTGCATTGTTCTTTGTCCCTCGAGAGGAATAGTCGTAACATGGCCGGTTTTGGAGACAAACGTAGCCACCATTTTTTTTGCAACACTCAAAGCAAGCCCTGGGACTGGGATTATGCGAAATGTTGTGTCGCAGTTGATCGGAGGGCATCAGTAAAGTTACTTTGACTGATGAGTCGTTATAACGAGGACCAGCCCTCGACAGGCTGATAATAATCAGTACTGATCACGTCAACAACATTTTACCATCAAACTGTCCGTTATTGTAAATTCAGAAATGTCCAGGTACCTACAGTTTTTCTTACATTAAAAGCGATAGCTTTCGTCTTTAATTCACATTATATTAAAAGTAGCACAAGTCATTATTGAACGTCGAGCGATGTCCGTTGCTCGCACCCACCTCTGCAGGCCAGACATCAACTAGCCGGGCGACTTGTAGAGTTGTAGAGCTGTAGTGAGTTCGAAATCGTCAAGAATTGTATAAATATATTAGAATTACTTGTAGATTGTGAAGACCGTCCTCACAAGACTGGTCCTAGTGACAGTAGTGATAGCACGATAAGCACACCTCCCCCACTCACACTAGATCTATAAATCAATTATTCGCGTAATTAAATTGAAAATTCTACCTCATGTCTCAATTTAGAAAGTAAAAAATGAAAAAAGCCTCTGAAAGTATTATCATTACCCTCAGTTGCCGGTAGCAAGTTCATTTCAATGATTCCTCAGTAAGAAGTAACGCCTAGGTTCCGATACATTCCGGCACCTCAAGATGTTATGTTGAACTCAAACAACTCTATATCGGTGATCGGACAAAATGAAATCTAGAGCACTTTCCCTTCGTTACCAAAAGGATGCTCTAATGCGGAGACACGTCGATCAAAGCCGAATCATTAACAAGATACATTTCTGACATACGGTTGTCAGTAAATGTACGGCCTCGTGCACCTCCGTGCGTCTCCGTGCGTCTCCGTGCGTCTCTATGCGCCACATGACGGAGCCAAGAGGCTCGTAGAAAGCACGCGGTCACTATGTGGCGAGTTTAGAAGTGATTTCGTGGGAGACGCACGTATTCTTGCATTATTAAGTCACGAATGGGACAATCAAGCGGGTCAGTTCGTAGAAACAGCAGAACGGGAATGGTTGTTTCCGTTGTCGATATCCATGGGCGATGTGTAGTAGTAGTAGTCCGATGCATGTAGTTATACGCTAACAGCGCTGGCTATGTTCGGAAGTCACTGGCTGGCACTGACTACATTACTTATTTGGTGTAAGTCTTTATTCTATAGTGCATGTTGTGAAGATATATTGAAACACTAAGAACGTCGTCGATTTGTTAATTCAGTTCCAAATATTTCAGTTACAGATGCGAGGCTCAGTCGTCCCTGCAACCTGGTCACACTACGCATACATCTCCGCACTTTGCAGTCTTGATTTTATTTTACGGTTTTTATGTTATTTCAGTACCGTGACAACTGATATTACCCATCTTGAAGATTTTACAGCCTTAGAATCTCATCGGCACAGTCGCAATGCTCGATTTATGTTGTCATCCCCGAAGGGCTCAGTATTTAACGAGAGAGAAATTTAATATTATCAGTTACAGTTAAGGAACTAACTGTTTGAAATTGATCAACTAGTTCTTGCAGTGATAGAGCCGGAGCGACGCAGCAGCGTCAGGTCAGATCCGACTCTGGACGAGGCGAGCGGTTTAATGAATTTACTTTTTAGTATGAATGCATTAGATTGTATAGAGTAGCGGCAGCGGCTGATTGGAGAAGTGGTAACGCTGGGCGCGGCGGGGCGGCGGCGGGGCGGCGGCGGGGCGGCGAGCGGAGTCCGACTCGGCCGCACGAACTGGGTTGTGTATAATTTGATTTATGAAACGACGCAGAAAGTTGTGCGAGTTGAGACGAGGTGAAGCGAGGTGAAGCGAGGTGAAGCGAGGTGAAGCGAGGTGAAGCGAGGTGAAGCCACTTGAGAATCGCGAGTGTAAGTTAAACCGCGAACCTGTTACTGTTCCACGGACTACAGTACGAAAATAAATGACGAAGTCGGGACGGCTCGTAGACCATGGTACTCTCATCACGGACGAGACTCGGGCCGATGATGGCGTTCGATGTCAACCCTCTCATAGGCACATTCACTTACGCAGTGCTGAGGATGCTGTTTTTCTACTACTCTTGTGCACTTGGTTCATACTTAATGTTTATTCTATCAAATATTATACATTAGCCATAATAATTTTATATTAGTTCATTGATTTGCATTTTAATGTAAGCTATGTTATTAAAGCAGTTTTTCTCGTTTTAAAAACATTATTTGCTGTTTACATGCGACGTGTCGCATCGCGTCGTCGTCATGCCGAGAGTCGCGAGCCGTCACATCGCGCGGTGCGTGACGATGTAATCACACTCAGCGGCGACATGACGGCAGGTCGAGGCAGGTCGACTCGCACCCGGGGCAGTCAGAGCGACATTATGTACTTACGACCTCGTCGATGCCAATACTAGAGGAACATTATACGGAAAAACTCATTCAAAATAAAGAGTCATATTAAAATCATTTATGTTAATTTTAAATTTAATTAATTGAAAANCGCGGTGCGTGACGATGTAATCACACTCAGCGGCGACATGACGGCAGGTCGAGGCAGGTCGACTCGCACCCGGGGCAGTCAGAGCGACATTATGTACTTACGACCTCGTCGATGCCAATACTAGAGGAACATTATACGGAAAAACTCATTCAAAATAAAGAGTCATATTAAAATCATTTATGTTAATTTTAAATTTAATTAATTGAAAACCTTTACTAAAATTATTATTTTAATAATTTCAATTCAAAAATGATGAAATGATCAATTTCAAACTAAATGTAAAACTAAAGTTACATATCAAAGGCTAGCAATTTTCGTAACTTTCAATACAAGTTTCAAGCCAATAAAGCAATCTGCAGTTTTACATCTGTTTACAAAGTACCTAAACAGTTATTATTGATTGCAAAAGACGTGGTTTTATTATTATACAATAGTACCTTTATGACATTGTCCGAATCCAGATAATAATAAGAACCCAGCACTTCACACTCACTCGCGAGATATCTCCGAACAGTTTACAGGAGCGCGCCGGTCGCGTGTGTCGGCGTGTTTCGGCGCGTGTCGGCGCGTGTCGGCGTGTGTCGGCGAGTGTCGGCGCGGTGCAGCCACCGACGCGAGCTGCCTACAACTAACGCCGCGCACCCACTGCGCGCTCGGTCCGCTCGCTCCTCTACTCTGAGAGCTTGCAACATCTCTATCTCAGATTTCGTTCTTTTTTGTGGCGTCAGATTTACTTCTCGTAATTCTATTAGGATAATATCAACATGTTACCTGTGTATATCTAAGCGCGACTAACACAGTCGAATCAAAATTTAAAACTCTAATCAATTACTTTAACTGAAATCCCTTTAAAAATGATTTAGTGAATTTCACAATATGATATGATTGTAAACGTTGCGCAGCTTTAAAAAAAAGCATGTCTTTTCCTACGACATTGCCGCTTAGTATAGTTTATGTAATTATAGAAAAGAAAAAAAAACTATCAATCTATATATGGCCCACGTTATCGATGCATTTCTGCCAGAACAGTGGTAATTTTTCAAAGCCTTCTTGAAAAATTCAGATGTACGGGAGTCAAAAAACTTTTCAAAAGCATTTTGTACTGCCTCTCGGTATTTAATGTTTCCCCGCCAAGCAGTTGTTCAAACTTTGAAGAAAGTAGAAATATGTCGGCGCAGGGTCTGGTGACTACGGTAATGAGACAAAACTTCAAACTCTTGCTCTTGTAGCTTCGAAGTCGTCGGTTATGCTGTATGAGGACAAGCGTTGTCGTGTAGAAGCAGCGGAGATGAGTGATTAATAAACACTGGCTAGAGAATCGCGTGCTTCTCCATCATTGTGTCCAATTCCTCAGAGTGCGCATCCATTGTACCATTTTAAAAGAAGCTGTGATGAACTTTACCGGTACTAGATCACTACACAGTTACGGTTAGTCAAACAATCAGATGAAATTCAAAGTTTTTTTTTCTAAGCCAGGGTCTAAACAACATGATAGCCGCTTACGACTATCAAAAAGAATAAATTTCTCATCACAAGTTACATTGCGGTTCAAAATGTCTTCGTTTCTGTGTCTGTTAAGCCAGGCAATGCACCGTAACGCGCTCGTCGCGCCAGCTATTATTGTTCAATTCGTGCGGCACACACTTATCAATATATTTCGTTGCCAGTTTGACGCAAATGAACCAATATTAAATTGATGCTAACGTTGAAAGTAACTGCTGCTAACTCAACGGTAGATTGAGTATCGTCTGCTTCCACTATCGCCATTAATTCGTCATTGTTGTCTTTCGTTTTTCTGCGACCATGGAGGTCATTTTTAGATATTGATTTATCTATCCCTGTCGTAAGCGTTCAAATCAACAAAAAGTCGTACGTTCGTCTGCAGTGTCCACTCCGTACACGTAATTAACGTTGTGAGCCCTTTGAGCGGTTTTTTTAATACTTAGATGGGTGGACGAGCTCACAGCCCCCACCTGGTATTCAGTGGTTATTGCAGCACATAGACATCTACAACGTAAATGCGCCACCCACCTCGAGATATAAGTTATATGGTCTCAGTATAGTTACGACGGCTGCCCCACCCTTCAAACCGAAACGCATTACTGCTTCACGGCAGAAATAGGCAGGGTGGTGGTACCTACCCGCGTGGACTCACGAGAGGCCCTTCTACCAGTAAAACTAGTATTGCTACTTCCATAGATCTCGTGTTCCATAATTATTCTTATTCGTATCGTATCCATATTGATGAAAAATATACGAATGTAGTGAAAATAAAACACTAACCAATAAACAAATGATTGAATTGAAAATAAAATTCCTTAGATTATAAATCGAATTCATTTGAATTTAGAATTTATTTGCAATCCTACATAAATTACATTTCAAATGGCCGTATTGTGAAACGGCAATGGCAAAACTCCAATTATTTTAAAATTCATAACTGCACGTATTCCAGCTGTCGGTCATGTATTTTGCTTTTAATGTTAGTTTAATGGTCACTGTCTATTGGTTAAAATATTTTGCATGTATGAGTATAATTAAGAAACATAAACACTCCTTGCTCCTGGACAATACTGTCATCCTTATCGACTGAGGCGGCGAGTGCGCGCGGCGCGGGGTGCGGGAGCGGTGCAGGAGGCGAGGGCGTGTGGCGTCACAGCCCACCGCTCACCGCACTTGCAAACGAGCGTCTGACGCTTGAGCATCATATGTAATTCACAGATGCTACGCGCTACGTCCATGGCGTAGAATTACGTAGCTTGACGTAGCGCCGCAGTAGCACGCTGTAGACCTTACAGGACATCAAGAAATCGTGCTGGTGAACTCGATCAAAGGCTATATAGTTCTAAATATGTTTAATTAGTCGTTAATCTCTATACATTATAAGGTATGTTCTTGAACAAACAAAAGGGGTCACGGCTCTGGTCGTACTGGGCGTGAATGTTATTAGTTGAGTGTGCCAGCGAGGCCGGGCCTTATGTGCTGATATTCATTTTTCTTAATGCTTATAGCAATTGGCCACATTTTCAATTTTAAATGACGTTTTAGTCAATCTGTGGTTTTTCAATGAGAGACCGGTAGTTCCCGAAGCGGCAATGAAGTTTTTTTTGTTTTTGTTTTATTGCCTTTGTAGGTAGACGAGCATACAGCCCACTTGATGGTAAGCGGTTACCGTCACTCGTGGACGTCAGCAATGCCAGGGGCAGCGCCAAGCCGTTGCCTACCAAAAATATTCAATTGAGTGGAAGGGCTCTGTGCTCTGGCTAAACAATTATAATTTAGTAAATTATAAAAGCGACTAAATTATAGCTATGTGTAGTGGCATTGTGCTCGTCCGGAAGAAAATAAATAAACTAGGTGATTTAAGCTGTAAAGAAATTTTGTCTCTGTATGTTTTTGTGTACAATAAAGAATAGACAAAGTGCTATATTTATTATGAACTGTTTGTTGGTCGAGCGCAGGGAGCAGAGTTGTTAACGCAATACATACGATCAATAAATAAGCCAAAGACAAAACAGATAGGCACCCTGAGAGGACTAAATAATTTCCCTGTACCCTCAGTAATAGCTGACATTCCACAAGGGAAGGCCACGACTGGCTGGAGAGCAGACACGTCCCGCTCAGCCGGCAGTATGTCAGGGTCGCCGCGACGTCCCGGGCCCAGACCCCGGCAAGATGTCCAACACGCTGACTATGTTCAAGAATACGTTCAAAGCCATCCTGCCATTCAGTAAGTTTATTCAAACACCCTGTATTGAGTAAGTGTTCGCTAGTGATGTGTCGCCTGGTGCAGGGGTGCGCGCCTCCCTCGCCGTCCAGCCCGTGACGTCGCAGCGAGCTCTCACCGCGACCGGTACGTACTACGAAGGGTTGGTTGTAACTAAGGGTGAATTTTCCACTAATATTAACTCAATTTTATTGTTTTGCCATCGATACGTTTTTGGAGGTAGCTCCTTAAAAATCGATTTAAAATCCCTCATGCGTGCGTGTGTGTGTGTGTGTGTGTGTGTGTGTGTGTGTGTGTGTGTATATTCCAAATTCTCTGTGTGGTGCAGATATAAAACAGTACCTGCCCATCTCTTGCCGGGGTTGTTGCGACAGATGAGAGAATGCGCAAAGGCATATTCTGAGTTTATGTTTAAAAGCTGCGATCGCTGACCGTCACTTACTGGTGGTATACTACATGTATTGTAAGCCCGCACAAGTAGGTAGCGTCATATATTTTTTGTAGTAGTGACTGGATCTTCAAGCTAGGTTCAAGTTAATGGTTACCAGAGGTTCAAGTGCCCGGTTCTATAGTACAACCACCGCTTCATCCTTCAGACCGGAACGTATTGCTGTTTCCCCAGGAGCACCGCATGTGTAGACGCCCTACTACTAATAATTGCGCAAGTTTTTATTACAAGTGCTGAGTACGTATTTCATTATATACATTGTTACCTGGCTGCGGGACTACAACGCTGGCCCAGTCGCACCGCGCATCTTGTCCTACAGGCCACGGTGGCTTCAGGAACTTCACCTCGTTTGAAAACAATTTACAATAGATACTTGTTCTNCTGTGTGGTGCAGATATAAAACAGTACCTGCCCATCTCTTGCCGGGGTTGTTGCGACAGATGAGAGAATGCGCAAAGGCATATTCTGAGTTTATGTTTAAAAGCTGCGATCGCTGACCGTCACTTACTGGTGGTATACTCCATGTATTGTAAGCCCGCACAAGTAGGTAGCGTCATATATTTTTTGTAGTAGTGACTGGATCTTCAAGCTAGGTTCAAGTTAATGGTTACCAGAGGTTCAAGTGCCCGGTTCTATAGTACAACCACCGCTTCATCCTTCAGACCGGAACGTATTGCTGTTTCCCCAGGAGCACCGCATGTGTAGACGCCCTACTACTAATAATTGCGCAAGTTTTTATTACAAGTGCTGAGTACGTATTTCATTATATACATTGTTACCTGGCTGCGGGACTACAACGCTGGCCCAGTCGCACCGCGCATCTTGTCCTACAGGCCACGGTGGCTTCAGGAACTTCACCTCGTTTGAAAACAATTTACAATAGATACTTGTTCTCCAGCCGCCAACACGCGGTTCGTAACCCACCACTACATACATTATGTTGGTAACGCTGCCGACGCTGTGATCGTGATTAGGTTCATTGTCAAATATTTATTCTTCTCAAATATTTACTTGACATTCGAAAATACGCGACCGTTCTATATATTAGACAGTAGAAGTGTTAAATACATTCATGAGACGTGTATAATGTGGCAACACTTTCTCTCTCAGTGTTGCCAAATTGCATCCATTAAGATCCGCGCCTCTGGTTTTATTTAAATCCGTCGAGTCGCATTATTACTTATATTTTACTGGCACTCGCTTATCCTCAGACGAATGAGTGCTCGCGAACGCCTTTGTTTTGATATGATGCTTCGTCTTATCAATTTGTCTTATATGTTGACATTAAGTCTCTAGGTGCGATCTATCGATGTCATCACCGAGAGTGTATCTCGCGCTCGTACTCAAGATATGATAGAATCAAAAAGATACCGCAGCTGCGTTTGAAGTGCCCATATGGAACGCAACAGTCGGATTACATTTACTTGTGTTAGAGCATCTGTACACCCGTGTGCGACACGGCGTGACGTCACGTGCTGCACAAGTGAACTTGGCCACGGCCACTAAGTCTAAACTTCCTAAAGCTGCAAAGTGTTTACGCTTTGCGTTAGAAGTTCACAATTTATATTATGTTGCAGTCTAGCAGCTTTATTACAATTCAATTATTATCTTCAAACTAATACATACAATAGTTAACAATAGTTACAAATTGGGTTTAAATTTCCATTGAAGCAAATATATTCTTGGGGTAACCGCTATTTAATAACAATAATAATATCTATAAGCACGTGTACATAGTACCTAGTAGTTTCAGATAGCAAGTAGGTATTCAAGCATCACCCATCAAAGAAGAACTGAATCTAAATATATATTTAAGACGATGCGCGTATATTGATGTAATGCATTTATGACAGTATAATATGTATGTGTGCGCGTGTGTATGTACGTTCACGTCTGTTTGCGTGCGAGCACGTGTCTGTTTTGATTATTATTATTATTATTATTATTATTAATATACATATTAACTTCGTAAAGGTTTGCCTGTACATAAAATACAAGTAGAGCACCGAGCGAGCGGTGAGGCTGTAGTTACAGACGTTGGGCCGTGTGCTCAGCCGGCGGACTGTACTGCGGATCTCTCGTGCAGCAGAGCGCGACCGTTGTCAGATGTAGACCCTTTAAAATCTGATTTCTATACTTCAACCCTCTCGTCGCTTATCCGCTGCGAAGCGCTACGAAGCGCTACGAATCGCTACGATTGTCTACGAAGTGCTACAAACTAAACGTAGCAATTAGTGTTCTCGTAGGTTCAAGCTTCACCGCGCCGCCGCTCAGTTTTGTAACAAACTTTAATGGAGTGGTTTGCCTTAGTTTACTTTCACATCTTAAATTACATATTATAAATATAATAATATATATTATATATAAAGAGAGGGATCGTATATCCGCACCGATCGTATATACGAACACTGTGATTTAATGAACTTGAATTTTAGTTAAGAGCTTTTGAAGTTTCTCAATCAATCTCTGAACAATTTACTGAAATTGATTCAATATGAAATCAAACAAGACGGCGCCAGTGTCAGAGGATGTCTTTATGAGCGACTAGCCCGAGCAGAAATAATTAAGAATCTGGTTTCGGATCGTTCCGACAATCATCAAACAAGTTGGCAGACGTATCAAATGTTTAACGGTCCGTGACGTCACATCGCTACCCCACAACTGTTCTACACAATACAATAGTGTACGGACTGATTACTTATTATTGCTGTTGTGACAGCGTTCACGGAGAACCAAGCTATTATCTATTTATTACATTATTGTTATTTTGCTTTAATCCCAATTCTAATCCCACACAAAAAACTGGAACCTCTGGGCTTACGGAGAAGTTTCCGTTCTCTCTGTGTTTTGTCCCCTATGTTCCATGAGTAGTGTTCTGAATAAGTGTTTGAGACGATCCCATCATCTCGTTTTTACCATCGCACCGCCCGCCACCGGAGTAGAGTTCATCCACGCTACACAGATCCACTGCGTTCATCCACAGTGCGTTTCCAGAGATCTGTTCTGCCGTGTGCAACTCAGCTTTAGAATGATCTCCCCACTACGATTCCCGACTGCACTGACCACTACTTCTTCAAACGAGGCTTACGGACAGTAGTCAGCGGTTGACAACGGCTTATCTCTATCATCTATCTACCCAACGATCTGTTCGTCCAGTTGAAGTTGGTGAAACTCATACCAGGGCCGTTAGTGTTCGTAAAGCTCTCGATACTTATGAAGCTCAATGTAAAATTACCTTACCCGTCCCGGAGTAGCTGGAATAGCTCATCAGGCTACGGGCGAGTAGACGGGGGAAAAAAAGTTACCTTAACTACTTGTAAACAAGATTACAGAAATTATTTGAGAAATTATAAAACACAAAACAAGTATTTATTTAATTATAAGGCACGTAATACATACACATTACAAAATAAAAAAGAGACACAATTAAGAACAACAAGTAAAAAACTGGCTTGTGACATAAGCCATGTGCGCACGACTAAACAAGATAAATATGCTAAGTACAATGTTCCTTACAACTATAGGACAGAATAATATGATAACGAAAACTAATCTAACTTATAATGTTATGAAAGAAATACTACTCACAATAAACACAACTTAATCTACTATTAATGTAGTACTATGGAGGATGCCCTTGAATATTTTTATAAACATCACTAACTTACAAGTAAAAACTTCTAATTGAGTTGACGACTTTGCTAGTTCGTTATAGGTGGGAGACACGACAAAGAATACACACAATGTTATTATAGTTATTCGTTGAAATTTCTTACATTACCTTCAAGGTATGCTCCTTCAAAAACAATACACTTACGTCAATGAATAATCCAATCAACAAAACATCTTAAATACTTTGTCCGGAATTGAGTTCAGTTCTCGCCGCGAATTCTCCGTTATGTCTTCGTCTATATATACATAAAAATGAATTGCTGTTCGTTAGTTTCGCTAAAATTCGAGATCGGCTGGACCGATTTGGCTAATTTTGGTCTTGAATTATTTGTGAAAGTCCAGAGAAGATTTAAAAGGTAGATAAATAGGAAAATGCTCGGAATTAAAAAAATAACAATTTTGTTTTTCTTTTGATGTGTCCCCCGTCGGACGGATTCCTTTTGTTTGTTTTAAGTTTATTTTATACAAAAGCTTAGGTCTTTTATTTATCGATTGAGGCACTACGAAGTCTGCCGGGTCAGCTAGTAGAATATAAATGAAAACGGGTGCCACGAAGTGGTAGTCTGAGTTTAAGAAAAAAAAACCAATCCGCTGGAGCCGCGCCCGGGGGGTGAAGCGGCTGCTCGATGCTATCTGTTTAGTTTTTGGTCAAAACTTCGTTTGCAATGTTGATCTTGTGCGGAGGTGCATTATCGTGTTGCAAAATTCCAAGCGATAAGTCGAAGAAAAAGTCATCATTTTGACTTTTGATCGACTTTGTTTTTTTCGGTATCAGTTCTGTTGGGAGGCGCCGCTCCGAACCTTATAATCGACGATGATTTATTTGAATTTACATGTCAAACATATAAACCCACGTCTCGTCACTAGTCACATTGCGTTTCATTGATGTTGGGTTGAAATTGAGTCGATCTGGGATGTCGTCAGCGACCTTTATGCGATTAAGTCTTTGGAGAAATTCAGGTATTGTAGGACTAGCCGAACGACGACATGTTTTATATCGATGGGATTGTTTAAAATTTCACCGATTGACTCATGAGATACGGACAGTTCGGTAACTGTTTCTCTGAAACTTGAATGAGGTTTTTCCGTCTCTATTTATTTCGTTTAGTTTAGCAATGTTAACTGCAGCTCTAGACGTTGATGGCCCACCAGAGCGAGGCAACTCTTCCATCACTTGTACGCTTTGTACCACTCCTAAGCACGTGTTTTTTATAAAGTCGATTCCCCGTAAACCGTCTATAGCATTTTCAGTGACTCCGAGCTCGAAATTCCATTGGTGACGGAACATTTAAGACAAACTTTTGTACGATTTTATTTTCCATTATGAAATTCGCAATACACACACACACTAGATGATTTAACTAAACCAGTACTGTATTTAATCTGAACAACAGGTGCTACTCAAACTCGCACTAAAATGGATCCCGTGAGCCATCCCGTGCTGTTCTGCTGACTGCTGACTGCCTAGGTAGGAAGGTGGTACCAGACATTGTTTGCTATTAATCAAATGCAAGACGTTCGCAAGATAGTGTCTTCTCCATGTGGGGAGCGCTGCTGATGTTCATAAACGACAGTCATCGCTCACAGTCAGATGGGACGCAGGGCGGTCTGCTATCAAAGGTAACAAAAAACACTAAACGTCCACGTTCAGTGCTTGTACAATGTTCTAAATATGTAGGTACTTCCCCAGAAGTTTTTTTTTTAATTGCACTTGTAGGCAGACGAGCATACGGCCCACCTGATGGTGAGTTGTTACCGTCGTCCATGAACTTCAGCAATGCCAGGGGCAGAGCCAAACCGCTGCCTACCGCTTAATACTCTCCACAAGTCTCGTTTGAAGAAGTACATATCATAGCGCTCGGGAAACACCGTGGAGGGGAGCTGAACCAAGTTCAATTCAACCCATTTGGAGACTCGCCCCAGAGAGTTCTCCACTTCAGACACAAGTTTTGATCGTCTCTCTTGCACCACGCTCCGAGAGAGACTCTGATGGCCGATACATCCGCATAGCAATGCATGCCATCCATAGACAGCATGTCATTGATATATAGGATGAAAAGCGTGGGGGAGAGCACCGAACCTTGTGGAACGCCAGCGTTAATGGTCGTGGTATCAGAACAGTCACCGTCTACAACGACCGTGATGCTCCGCCCATCCAAAAAGCTAGAGATCCACTTGTTCGTTCGAATACCGAGCTATAAGTCACAGAGCGAGTTGGAGAGTTCTCTGTAAGTTGAAGTTGTGATTAAGTGACGTCACGGGGCGGGATACTCACTTAATGTCGTCGCGAAGTTTTGCTGCGGAGACCCGAACTGAAGTGAAGCGGGCTGATATGGGATATGCGTGCGTTTATATACAATAATATGTCAGATAATGCTTATGTCGGTTATATTCACTGCTGCGCTGTGATGCTGTTCTGATGCAGTCATACTCGTAGTTCAGTAATATTCTCCAGCTGCTCCCCAATTAACAGGAGGGGAGCGGGGAGGACTCACATCCGCTTTCAATTTTTAATTCTAACACTGATGATGGTAGCAGTAGCAACAATAGTCGATGTGTGATTGTAAACTTTACGAGCTGCCTCACTGCCCAGACATTCCTTGAGCGCACACAGCTGCGCGCATCTGCACCTATGTGCTTATGTAACGGAAAGCTTCAACGTAATCTTTAGCAGCTTTAAGACGCACCATTAACCTGAATGGATCAAGGACGGGCCATATTATAGTAGTTAGTACAATACTTGCGCCTACCGTCCCTGACACATAACCAAAGTCTGAAAGTGAAATCATTTTTGGACTTTTCATATTCGGTTCGCAATTAAAACGAGTTCGTCATTTTTAAACTGAACTTACTTATCAGTGAACATCGCTTAAGTAACTTAAATTGCAAAATTTCTTTAACCTTTATTCACCAGGACTAGCCGCTGCCACCCACGGTGAGGTGCTGTGAAGTGTGCGACGGTTAACCGTCATCAGCGCGACAGAACACAGTCAATATGTACCAAGTGATCCTTCAGAGTAGCCGAGAGTGCCCTGAGCATCGTGTCGCGTTGTGTCGCGTCCGCCTCGATCATGCGACGGTCAATCACCCGGGCCCCAGTCTCATAGTCTCGTGTGCTGACACGATGTGCTCTGTGGAGAAGCACATTTGCAGGCGGGGTGCACCCTTGCAATTTACTAAAGAAATTGGTAGACTATTTGCATACTCGGAACGCGCTTTGCATGTCAATTACATCTACATGTATGTATAATACATACAAGATGGTGCAGAAAACAAATGAAATGAAATAAAAAATATTCGTCAGAAGCAGACGCGCGGATCATCAGCACGTGTGTGAGGTCGTGCGCGGGGCGGGGCGGGGCGGTGGCGGGTGTGACGCAGCCCTCCGCAAGTTTCACTCAATTCGAATGATAACTGAACTTCATGTCTCGGATCATTCATTTTAAACAGACAATTTATACTAAGAACTTGCTACGTTCAATTTTTCCCAGCTTCTGTAAAGTTCGTATTTAAACGAATAAATTCACTCTCAAATCAAATCAAATCAAATCAAATCAAAAATTTTTTATTCAACATAAATGAAAGTACATACTTGTTGAACGTCAAAAGAACTACCGCCAAAACGATCTTAAGTAAAGGCGGTAGGATGAAGTAGTTATAAATAATGAACGAACTAAGTCTCTGAAGTGAATTCGATCCACACGATCTGTCACAAAGTAAGCGGTCCGCGGACTAGTTCACAGTCGTGTGGCCGGCGACGGGCCCCCCCTCCCCGGGGCACCGGGGCGCGGGAGGGGGAAGATTTCTGTTAACTTCACACTTCAAGGGCAACTTTGCTTCAGATTTATGTAAAGTCGAGACCACTACGACCTCATTGTGGTCTCTCCGAGGAAACAACGTCCGCAACAATAGCTTCCGTACAAGTTTATTCTCAAT
The DNA here is from genome assembly GCF_003987935.1 of Bombyx mandarina. The sequence goes on along the minus strand of NW_021011517.1, from coordinate 2,794,739 downwards.
TATTATTCTGACGATAATGATTAGAAGCAGAATAACTTTAGTACTCAGCATGGGTGTATCAGATGTGCCGACACTGCCGAGCCGCTTGCTTCTCGTGAGTCGGCACCCCGGTTGCAGACATCACTCGCTGGTTGAACGCCGCCGCTCACCCCTCACTATCGTTCTGACGCTTCTAAATTAATGTGTTATTATAAGGAAGAATTTGCGTGATACAAAACTATACTAATATATAAATCTACAGTGTGTTAGTGTTTTGTTTTCACTATCTTTGTATTGTGGGCTTATCCCACATTTCATGCACACATATTTACTCTTCACAACATAAAACTTATATAATATATTTATTTCATATAATTATTAATACACACAGAATATACATTCACACATATAACATATCTATTAATATATTATTACTACATTATATATAAAACAGACATACACACACGACAATTTATCGTGCCGCGTCAACCAGCTGGTCGCCCGTTCGTTCGCGCTGTGGACACGCGCGCTTGGACGGAATATCGCGGGTAGATCGCAAAGCACTCCTGCGCAGCTGATCGCGGCGAGCCACGCCCCCAGTCGAAACTTACCTCGTACTGAACGCACGTCGCTTTCGCTAATTATATACTGTTTTATTGTTTTCGAAGCTTTTGCATCTCTTGTGATAACGCGCTTTCTTTGTGTTTATCGTTACTGTACTGTCGTGTAAAGTTATATTTATTATTATCTTTATTATTATTATTATTATAATAATATTTATTCAAGCCTCTTAAAATACAACAACGTACAACTATACTTAACACTAGTATAATAATATACATGGCTTTTTTATGAGGTATACATTAACAATATTCCCTGACTTTTATGCTAGGAAAACCTGTGTTAAAGTGTCTTCTGTGTACTGTTTACAAACTGAATATCTGTCTGTGCTCGTAACCTTCAATCATAATTATAATAATACTAGCGACCCGCCCTCGCTTCGCTTCGGAAACATTAAAACACACATGAAACAAAAAAAAAAATATTAAAAAAAAGTAGCCTATGTTCATCAGGGACAATGTCGGCTTCTAATGGAAAAAGAATTTTTCAAATCGGTCCAGTAGTTTCGGAGCCTATTCGAAACAAACAAACAAACAAATCTTTCCTCTTTATAATATTAGTATAGATAGACTGTGTTGTATTCTCGTGTGGACTAAGTGTTAGTTGTAATAAACATTTCGTTAGTGTGCAAGGTGTCGATTTTAATTTATTATCCGAACACCGACGGCGCCTACCCAGGTACTTACATACCTTTACCATATCACACACTACGCGTCCGAACGACGCATACATACTCATCCACATCTATACGGGAGACCAACGATTCTCGTCTATAGTATCTTTTTCATCAATATGGACACGATGAAAATACGAGCTCACAACTTGAATTACGTGTACGGACTTACGGAGTGAACACTACAGACCCACGCGCGACCCGTGCATCGTTAATATAATATATAATACCGTGCCGCAGCTTGCACAAGTTCCATTGACAAGGTGCTGGGGCTGGTTCGTTGCCGAGCTATAAATGCCGCGTGAAATTTCTCAGGTTTCTCGCTCGCTTAAAGTCATTTGAAAGCGTCTGTAGATGCTCCTCCAATACAATCCACCGAACTGAGTGCACCGCGCCGGGGGTCCGCACTCGAGCCTTCCTTCCGCCCGAAGCTTCTACACGACAATCCAAGTGTTCTACGGCTGTCAGTCCCTCCTCCCCCGCCCCGCACCGCCCCGCACCGCCCCGCACCGCCTCGCTCACACATGCAATTCAAATAAACGGGAATATCTGTAGTAGTGCGGATGATATTATCAAAGAGCCTTCGATGCGAACGTCGTAAATGAAGCCCATTATATCGACACCGCGCGCCGCGGAGGAGCTCATCCGACTATTGGACTTGTTGCGAATATCGTGTTGGTCTACTCGTCATATTTTAGTTCGTGACGTCGAATGCCAGTCCGCGGTCGACTTCGTTGCTACTGCTTACTTACCAGGGCGCTGTGCGAGTTTGTAACCATGTCGCCGAACTGCAGACACTTATTCTACAACGTGTCCTCGGGCAAACAGAAATTTGCCAAAGGTAGCGGCGGCTGCGCTCTATAAAGTAGTATAAACCTATTCCGCTAATTCTTTTCTGTACTTAAATATTTATTTGATACAAATTTTTGTTATTTATTGCTCAGATCGGGCAATGACCTCATAGCCCTCCTGAGTACTTATTGTGGCCCATAAACATCACTGAGTGAATTTCGCGGCCCGTCTTCAGACAGTTAGAAATCGTCTGCACACGTATAGAGCGAGGCGACTGTGCCAGCTCTAAGGCTAGGCAGCCAAAGTTTTTATAATGATATAGTACACACGTACGGAAAAGAAATGTTCACGATTGAATTCCGCGGTGAAGGAATAACATCGTGTTATAAAAATCAAACCCGCCATATTATAATTTGCGTAATTACTGGTGGTACAGTGTCTTGTTTTTTTTTTATGGTTGAAAGTTTACTGGTGGCCCGAAGGCCTTTCCAGTTTCACCAGGACAGGTGGGCGAGCAAAGGCTCAGCCAAGAGGGGTGGGATTTGCTAACAACTGCCCGAGCGCCTCCGAAGGAGACCTAACAACTCAAGAGCAATTGTTTCGCGAATGAATCTACTACCGGATCGGAATCGCGACCCGCTGAGAAGATCCGGCGAGAAACTCAGCGGGCTGATGCATGGGTTAGGTTGCACGTCGACCTCTTTGTCGAGTTCGACGAGTACGGTTACCGGGGTCCCTAAGCCTGCCCCTAGTATTAGAGCTGAAGGCATCTAATGCAAAGGTTATTGGATCTGATGGATCCGTAAGGACGTGTCTAGGGCGTCGACGGTGACTGGCTCCTGCATGATCAGGATTCGGGGAGTANACTTACATAAAAATATATACTTATATACACATACTGTGAAAAATAAATACAATATAAGATAGATTTACATACGATTAAATACAAATAAATACTAAAAATATGCAAGTAAATACAAAATAAGTAGGAACTTATACAGTCATATCAACAATACATACAAACAATTGTAGACTAACCCCCTGATTCTGCACAAACGATTCCAATTGTTTATCCTATCTCTGGAATAAATAAAAAGTTGTTAGAGCCTTTTAAGGAATTCTGAAAATAGCTGGGAATCGGATGACTATTCACCAAACTGCGGAAAAAGAAGAAGTTAAAAAAAAGGTTCAATTGTTCATAATCGGCTCCACTTAAATTGGAATTAATTGTTTTTTTTGTGGCAACGGTACTTTTTAATTTAAGGAAAGGGATGTGCCAACAGCATTCGAATCAAATAGAATAGAAGTAGTATCATTCGATTATTATTATTTTTATTTCATATATACGTTTCACGGTTCTTGTGTAGTTAGGGTTTATGTATTGATTTTTATTACAGTTACATTTTCACAGAGAAAATCAATCCTCAACATTAGTTATGTACTCACGTATTTCCTTGAAGTAAGCCCGCTGAGTTTCTCGCCGGATCTTCTCAGCGGGTCGCGATTCCGATCCGGTAGTAGATTCATTCGCGAAGCAATTGCTCTTGAGTTGTTAGGTCTCCTTCGGAGGCGCTCGGGCAGCTGTTAGCAAATCCCACCCCTCCTGGCTGAGCCTTTGCTCGCCCACCTGCCCTGGTGAAACTGGAAAGGCCTTCGGGCCACCAGTAATATCTCAATCATAAAAAAAAAAAAAAAAAAAAAACGCGGGCGGCGGGAGGGGGGCGAAGCTCACGTAGCTTTTCGTAAGCACAAGCACTACATGCACTACGGTACATGTGCCGCCATCTAGGCAGCTAGCGGTGAAGCGTTATCGATCGGGAGCTAACACCACGCTTTGGATTAAATTACGCTCGCGGTAATTAGTAACGGACAAATCCCAAAGGTGGCGAAATCCCAATAATTCACTACGCATCCTATTACTACTTCCACGCGCTACCAGTTGTTTTAATATTAAATTATTATTGTCGATTTATAATTGCATAAGTTGATAAAAATGCTATACAATAAATAGCTTTACCGCGGCAGTCTCCGAGTGCCACACGTCTTTTTTTTCTTGCGTCGTTGGTTCTATAGCTGCACCTTGTCGTTAATATCTCATTCAACAACAGCACAGTGTTCATTCACATCATAAACTATACATACATACAGGTAATCCGGACGTTCTTTCAAGAATTTTAATATTTTTCCAATATGTCAATGAACAGGCTTCCCAGTGTCCAGCGTTGAGCCACCAGCCCAATATTTTCTAAAGTAATTCGTTGAGTAAAGAGCGAAGTTAGCGTGAGCAGAGCGGAGGGTGGCTGGCTCCGTGGGGCTGGAGTATTCATTAGCGCTGATTGAAGTTGCAAGAGACGGAGCTCATCTCGGATATCTAAGCCACTTTTGTTTCTTGTATGCGACAGTCACTAATCGTGCACAAAACAACTGTTCAGTATTTACAATTTATTACATATTAACTAGCTTTTGCCGGCGACTACGTCCGCGTGGAATAGTTACTTTGGGATAACGCTAAATTTTACCCACGACTTCTTTTACGTAGAAGGTGAAAATATTTTTGAATAATATAATGTGAAGGAGCTATTTCAGTCACCAAAATCACGCCTTATAATCGACTTCAAAAGAGGAGGTTACCAATTCGACCACCTTTTTTTTATCCATGTATGTTCACCGATTTCTCGGGAATACTTGAACCGATTTTGATAATTCTATTTTCTTTTGAGGTGACAACGTCTTATAATTCGGTGGAGCCGGCTGCACGCACGAAAAAACATGACTCATGCGGCGTTACCTCGCTCTGAGGCGATGTGAGCGATGCATCCGCGTGGACAGCTGCTATACAATAATACATTTACATGTTTTCGTCAAGTATGACGTTCAATGAAAAGTGTATGTGGTGTCAATTGTTTATAGCAACGATAATTGCGATAATTGAAAAATGAAACTATTCCATCAGTATTTTCTTATGACGCTGTCACGTTCAACTATCGTCAGTAAACCGACTTTACAGACAACCGATTTTTTTTTGTTCGAAAGGGATTTAGTAGACTTCCCGAATGATCCTGTAATTATCAGAATCAGGATCTGATAGTGGGATTCTGGAGAAATCCAGAAAAATCTACAATTTTCAAAGCCTATCTTGAAGTGATTTGGGTGTTTCTTGTTAATGTTCTTATTGTGTGTGTCCGCGCACCGGCGCCGCGGCGGCCGCGCCTTGTACGTCATTGTTACGCACTTGATCATTATTTTGCTGCGATCTTAAGGTATTATGTTAATCCTTCCTCAATAAATGATCTGTCTAACACTGAAAGAATTTTTCAAATCTGATCAGTACTTCCTAAGGTCAGCGCGTTCAAGCAAACAAACTCTTCAGCCTTATAATATTAAGTATAGATTTAAAGTACCCATGTAGGTACGTACATTTTGTCGAGAAATGTTACAAATGATTGATTGTGGACAGAACACGGGACACTGCGACATGCGAGACCTAAGCAATAACAATTGAATATCCAAAGGTTTCTGAAGGAGCGTAGCTGACGGGTTGTGCTCCGCCCGGCAACTGCGCTGGTTTTACGGCTTCATCTCGCCTTATTATTTTCGTTTCATTGTTACCGTCCTTTCAAACACTTTACGGCTTCGTCATCCCGGACGACTAAGATGCTATTTATAACCATTTATTTACTCTTTTATAATAACAATATTTGTATCACCCATATTCTTGTTAGAAACCCAACTGAGTATTAAGATTTATATTTCTTGGCATACAGAAACCACTATCAGTGTCTTGAGGTGTAGCAGTTTGTTCGATGAGAGGTTTTATCTTCATAAAAACAGGAACTCGGGTGTAGTAAGATAAGCGCCAACCGTAATCTCTATTAGAAATAGAGTATTTGTTAATATATATGAATAGCCTCTCGTACAGTATAAGGTTGTTTTCTTTAGCGGATATTTGAATTGTGCCAAATCGTATAAAATGTTTATAACATGACATTGTCTAGGGCGCGTTGGCACGTTGGTTAACTGCAGACCCGCGCACCGGCGGATGGTACGCGTGCTGCCGCGCCGCACACTCTGCGGCCGGGCTGACAAGAGACGGGAGGGGGAGCGGCAGGAGGGCTAAACACTTGAGTGCCATCACTGTGACTGCTATGAGGAATGTCAAGGAAACTCTCTCCAAGAAATTTCTCAAGGAACACTTGCGTGTCAGGCACATTATGACGTCAACAATTACCGAACAGACAGAGCGAGGCGAGGCGAGGCGACGCGATGCGACGCGATGCGAGGTGCTCGCTCCACACCGCTTCGCTTAATTATATTTTATATAATACGTTGCATATTGTTATTGTCAACCTTTAATAGAACTCAACCAAAAATAGTACTGGTTATGAAAGAAAAAGATAAAGTAGTCGTAGTCGTAGTCCCTATGACAGAAGGATGACTGAATAAACTACTAACTAATGCGAATGAAGGCACAAACAAGTTATAAGAGTGATAGCATGCTGTAAGTACATCGGCTACTCAGGACCCAACTGTAGCAGCTGAAGTGTCTCTATCAAATATTGAGACGAGATCATTAATGCGATGGAGAAGGCGTCGTGTGAGTAATGAAGAAATTTCATTAGTCCGCGTTGAGCCGGCACTCTATAAATACGCCGAGCGGGTGTGCGGCCGCTCACTCGCTAATATATCAAGTCACGTTTTTGCCTCCACTCGACCGGCCACTGCAATATACCTTGTTTACCAACCCTCGTTTGGATTCCTGACGTGACTCTACATAGAGGTAAAAAATGTTGCACGAAAGTTTTAAAGTTTGCAGACTTATCATTTGTATTAATATTAATATCGCCACACCGAGCACTGAACACTGAGCGTGTTTACAGTCTTAAGGACACAAAGTCCATTGTATTCTAACTATAGATGAAACAGTGACGGTGAGCTTGCACGGGTAGGTAACGCTCCCATGCATATTTCTTCTGTAAAGCAGTAATGCGTTTTGGTTTAAAGGGCCATTTAAAGCAGTTGCTGTACTGTAAAACTGAAATTTAAAAGTCATGTCCCAAAGGAGACGGCGGTTTTTGTGTCGTTGATGTCTATGAGCTCCGGTAACCGCTTAACACCGAGTGAACCGTATGTGCGTTCGCCTACCTAAGCAATTAAAGTTAAATTAAGAATACTCTAGGTAGGTACCTTAGTATTCATTTGCAAACAAAATTATATGACAGCTAAGATCCCAAATATGCGAGGTCATGTAAGATCGGATGTAACATATTGTCAGTTAACGAACTCAAATCCGGTGTCGGATTCGGGTCGGATACGGAAGTGGAACAAGTGAAACCTTATAACAGAGATTGCATACGATCTGTCATCGGGAACTTCAATAATATCAATTGGTGACGTCGTGACAATTCAAAGTTCAATTGAACATTGAATTGAACCCGCTGAAGACGCAAATTTGCGTGTTCGAAAGAGTATCCTTGAAATCATCCACGAGTATTGGAATTGGGGTCGATGTTTCGGACGACGTCCAATATAGATCATTTGAAAGGCAAAGTCAAATTGGCGTCTAAAATTCTAGGAGTCCTCAACAGAGCGAAGCAATACTTCATGCCTGTACTTTTGCTTTACAAAGCACAAGTCCGGTCTGCGCGTGGACTTCTGCTCCCACTTCTGGGTAGGGAATTCCAAATACCAGCTAGATCTGGGTCTACGGAGAGACTTCGGTTCTCTCGAGTATTTTGTACCGTATGTTCCACGGGGAGTGCTCTGGGGAATTGTTTGAGATGATCTCATCATCTCGTTTTTGCCATCACACCACCTACCACCTGAGTAGAGTTCGTCCACACTACCTAGACCACCACTATATACTCGTCTGCCTACCAGGGAACAACAAATATAGTATTAACTTTACTTTAACTCCTGCGATGCGCTACTTGGAATCAGCTCTGCGACATGATAGCTCACTTGTCGTGGCCGCCGTCAACTACACTTCTGAGCCGGCAGCGCACCAGCCCAGCTCACCGTACTCGTTGAGCTCGCCGAAGAGTTTGATGTGATACAGTAAGAGTCCGCCGGATGGTCTCAGTGGATTAGGGTTTCGAGTCACGAATTTTAAGAACGCCAAGAACATTTTCTACACTGCCTTTTTTAGGCAACGACAGCCAGACTTCCATAAAAATATCAAACAGTTAAACATCCAACAATAGAATATTTTTGATTAAACAAGCCTAATGGCTCCAATCTATTGTTAAGATAGCCTCACATGCTCACAAGCTCACATACTAAGCTCCGATCAACAATATATGGCATGTGAGCCCATCGAGTTGTAACCAGCGTCTGGTGGGAGATCTTCCTGTTGTCATTCACCCCAAAGATCTAATGATTTTCATACGGCATCCTTTCGAAATCATTATTATTAACTCACAAATTTGACAATGTCACTATGTTTTCAGAAATGTGTTTCATTTTTCGGAACGCTAGGCTCTCTAGGGCTGGCATGCGCAAATGACGCCCGGAACACCAGCGACACGGCCTGGCGGCCTGACGAGCTACCGTCTCGAGACGATCGACGCTCAGTCTTCGATTCGCCTTAAAGGCGGCCGTCCTTGTAGACCAGGCGTCCTTGGGGTGAGCTGCGCTTCTGGTGTTGACCGTGGTAGCACCCTTATCCCGCTCGAATTTTGACGTCGTTTAGTGGGTAAGGCCCTAAATTCAATTCCTTAGGCCTGCGATCCGCTCCCAGCATCTGTGCACCGTCCAGTCCCATAAACCGCGCTCACCCTAGGGGCGGGAACCTCGTAGGAGGTTCGGCCCCTGGCCACAAAAAAAAGGTAACGGGCGAGGGCACATCTTTCGACACTCACAAGCAACACAACGTGGGTCGAAACCGGTTTGCCAGTGGCGGACGGCATGCTGACAACGGTTACTTGCAATAAAGATGTAATTTCGTGTGCTGTTAGAGTTCGGTAGTAAATAGGGTAGCTGAAATCACATTTTACTCAAAACCTGTCCTCACGTTGCTGATGTTCCCGAGCGACAATGACCGCCTACCGTCGGGTATTCTCGCCTACCTACGAAAACTGTCATAAAAGAAACGAAAAAATATAAAAGGTCATGACCCTGTCAACAAGCACAACGACAACGACAACGACGCATAGTGTTTGGAAATCTACTAACAAACATCAACCATAGAACAGTAGTGTGTGTGTGTGTGTGTACACCATACAGTATGTGTGATTATTGGCCGGTCCATTGCGCGAGGATCGTTTTCCGATATTCGATTGTACAATTAAGTTCATTGGCGCGATCCAGCCGTGTGTGTTGTGATTGTTTATTAAGAACAAATGAAGATATCAAATTAAAATTAGTACAAAATGCAAAGTTCTACAGAGGAATTAATTCACAAAAATATCAGGATTTTCAATCAACGAAATTAAAATTATATAGCGATCTTTTGTCATTCTTTAAAACCCTTGACTTATTATAGGATCATGAAATTTGGCAAGAGGCAAGGGCAAGGACTTGCAGCACAAGGACATTGCAAAGAATGAAAATAGTTTTTTTTGAGATACATAATCTTAATATATATAAATTACGTGGCACGTTGTTTGTCCGCGATTGACGCCTAAACTACTGAACCGATTTTCCCTTTTTTTTAATATGTGTTTTGTTCCAACTTAGGCTACAGGATGGTTTTTATTTCGACGAATGGTCGCAATATTTATTAATTAACAATAAAATGATTCGTTATGTTGATTAATGTTATTAATTGAAGTTTCATAAGTCTAAAACAGATGGCGCCTTAAATCTAGCGATGCAACGGTGTTCGAATCCCGCAGGCGGGTACCAATTTTTCTAATGAAATACGTACTCAACAAATATTCACGATTGACTTCCACGGTAAAGGAATAACATCGTGTAATAAAAATCAAACCCGCAAAATTATAATTTACGTAATTACTGGTGGTAGGACCTCTTGTGAGTCCGCACAGGCAGGTACCGCCACTCTGCCCATTTCGGCCGTGAAGCAGTAATGCATTTAGGTTTGAAGGGTGGGGCAGCCGTTGTAACTAAGCTGAGACCTTAGAACTTATATCTTAAGGCGTTTTTTTTTTCTTCCTAATCTGGTAACCTTGAGAGGCTATTCCAGCGTAACCTTAACTAGAAGGTGAGCTCACGGGGCTCAAACCTGACGACGTTGCTAGAACGAACCCTAGCAAGAGCCGTGCTTCTACCACCGGATCGGAAACGCGACCCACTGAGAAAATCCGACGAGAAACTCAGTGGGCTGTGTCTGAGGGTTAATTTACTCGTCGTGCCCTTCGTCGCAAGCGACGGGTTCGACGAGAACGGTGACCGGTGCTTGAAGTAACTAAAAGCACCGTTAGTGGATCGGGAGGATCCGAGATGACGTGTTTGGGGCGACGTCGACTGCTTTCCATTCTTTCCGCAGGATCGGGAATGTAGTTACCAGCGGCCGGTGTTCTTAAGGCGAGTGGCGCATTTACGTTGTAGATGTCGATGGGCTCCAGTAACCACTTAACACCAGATGGGCTATGAGCTCGTCCATCCATATAAGCAATAAAAAAATAAATAAAAAAAAACAGTTCTTACAGACAATTTTAATACTGTCTGACATTAATATCTCATAGATGGCGCTGTGTTAACAATACCAACGACTCACATAAGCTACAATGTAACGGCATAAACACCACGTGTTGCTGAGGCTGATGAGATAAGTGAAATTTATTTCGTAGTAAACGGAATACAGTGAAATCCAATTGTTCTTACTCTGTTAATTTTTGATATTAGCATATTCGGTCACGTGTTATATAGAAACAAAAGCCTTAGCCACAGCAACGTGTGGCCGGGACTGCTAGTTAATTATATGCGATACACTTTTCAATTTATAAACTCTGATGTATAGGTACAGAGAGCGGCCATCCTTCCGTAGAACATGTATGGATATAATGGTTACATTAGTTTTCGACGGCTAATTTGAGCACTGTCTCATTGTGCATTCTCTCTGAATGAAAATAAAGAATGCATACATTAACAGACTAGCCCGCTCTCCACATACACCGTGATATTTTAACTAATTAACAAAAATATACGCTGAGATTCTAGGAGGTTTTAATTATCTCAATATTTATTAAGGTCTTGTTATTACAAAGTAGTAAAATAAATATTACGGGAGTCGGGAACGCTAACGTTAACTGGAATCCAGCTGATGTATCACAAGTACACATGTAGGTACATGCGAGTACTCGTACAGGGCTACAATAATAAATAACGAGCTACGATTTATCGAGTCGTAGACATCGTTCACAGGCTTACGGCTTGCCCTTTGACGAGCTTGGAGAGACGTACAAATGCTTATAATGACGAAACTTAACTTTGAACAGTTGATAATAAATAGTATGTTAGATCACATTACAGTTTTCTTAGAAAACAAATATTTAATAAGAATCTGTACCTTAATAAATTTGTCGATAAATTACCCTTGAACCGTCGAGCTACATGTCATGTTTTGTGTATTAAATAGAACTTAGAATAGTGTTTACATTCGTAGGGTAACTTGAAATTTGTCTTGTTGCTTCTGGTCTGCCGGTCTAGAGAGATTTCTCCTTACAGTTACGAAACTGCGAGTTCATCATTGTACATCATTGACGATTGAGCATTTTGATTGAAGTTGAAATATATCATTTACTTATTTTATAAAACAAAATCTTAAAAGTAAGCAAACATTTATTTTGTTATCTATTTATTTTACCTTTAACTTTAGTGCCTACTGCGCCTAGAAAGGGCTCCTTCGGTTTCGGTTTCCGATATTCTACCTATCGAGGACCTTCGCTGTGGACAGCACCATTAAATGATACTGTTACGTGGAGGAGACCCCCTCAAAGATGGCCGCAAAGTTCTCCTTCGGCTGATTTCGAGCACCAGGCACGGTCAGAACTAAGTTCGATACTTAGAAAACGTATATCTGTTCCCGAATTACTTAAGCATCTGAGGCCTAGTACCATCTCACCTAGCACGCGGTGCGGATGAGGTTGCAGGCTTTGCAGAATCTTTCTCTCCGCACGAAAGTCAACGTATGAGTGGGCTGATCACGTCTCAGTAAGGCGCTGCCGGGGGAACTCCTGGATTCCCCTGCTATGGTCCCGTAGTATTGCTCAACCGGAGTAGCACGGGTACTACTGTGTTTTCTCCTCCATACAATTTCTTCCACAATGGTGTGAGTTTCTCCCTACTCGGGGCCCATTTTGCACCTTTCGTGGCTCCCTTCTGGGGAATGCTTTCAACTCCTCCCCAGCGAGCCCAGGTTGAGCTAAATGGCTAAGGCACCGTGCCACCTTCCTGTCATTGTTAATTTGTAAGGGGTGAACCCTGATATGTATGACACACAACCCCTAAGTAAGTATGTATGTATAGCTCTTAGGTTTTAGATATGATTAGTTAGTTAGTATAAAAATAATATTGAATGAACGGCAGAATGAACAATACAAGAATGAAAAATTAAAGAGAAGAAGACAGAAAAAAGGGAGAGAGAAGAGAGTTTGCCACCGACCACTATAATATATACTATATTGTCGCTATATTATGCAAATAGTGCACCAGCAACTCATTACCCTCGCCCCGCTGGGTGCGCGACCACTCGTTGATACTAACACGCGTAGTGGGAGCAGCACTTCGCCTTCCCGTGGGATTCGAGTTAAGGATCTCTAACTTCGGCCATTATATTATGTTTTCTATTTTGGTAGTCCAACGAAATATAATAAAAAACAAATTGTCGTAATGAATTATTTGAGCTGAATCCCACTTCTGGAGGAAAACTGGCACAATGGGAAACCGCTTAATGTCCGAGCGCCGACAACTGGCACCCACTACCCATCAACAACACAACACGAATGTAATAAGCTCTCTGTATAATAGCTTCGTAATTTAATGTAAAGTACTGAGCACTTTTTAAATACTACACGTTCATATACATGTAAATAATACATAATAATATGTAACTAACCGACCTGTGTGTCCTCGCGCTGCTAGTAGTGGGCACGCTCTCCGCTCAGCCCACGCACTGTGTATATACATACACACGAGTACATCCATACATACTATGTACTATGTACGTCACAGCTCATACCTAACGCAGCGGATTGGTTTGTACATCTTCATTTGTAGTTAAAGTTTAAAATATAACTTTACTAAAGATAAATCTTGTACGGACGCGTCGGCAGATAACACAAAGGGCAACCACTTTGATATTATAACTTATTTGAAATGTGAAACTTACAAATAATTATTAAAGGCGTTAGAACAATAAATTATTAGATATGTTATCGCTACTAATATTATAAATATGAATGATTGTATATTTGCTTGCTTGTTACTAAATAAAATTGCAAAGGAGAGACAGCGTACCTACCCAAATACCTAGTCCAGTCACAAATTCTGTTACAAATTAAAATGCATTTTTTTAAAATGAAATAACGTAATATTATTAAAATGTATACCTACATATTCATTAAAGTCTCAGCAAAAAATAAAAAAATATTATATTCGAAATGGATTTACGCACTGTTTCCAAGGGAAATATCGCCACTGCGTACTCTAAAGATTTTTTAAGGCACTCAATGTCACCGTGTCGCTTAGAGCAGGCCATGTCCTCTAAAACTGTCCATGACCATAGTTTGAAGTCTAAAGGCTTGAGGTCTGGGCTGGATGAGGGCCAGTCTTCAAGGCTAGATGAGGGCCAAATTTCTAAAAACAACTCCACACAGCCTCCGTGTTAGCGCTGCTAACGACACGCAGGCTAAATCTGCTAGTGCAAATATTAGGTAGAGTGTGTCTGTTTTGTACGTAATGCAGCCTACCTACGGAAGGATAACGATGCGATTTTACTTTCTGTTCTGTTCTATTGTTGTATTTACGTGTGAATTATTATAGTACTAGCTGACCCGGCAGACTTCATAGTGCCTCAATCGATAAATAAAAGACCTAAACTTTTGTGTAAAATAAACTTAAAAAAAAGAAAAGGAATCCATCCGACAGGGGACACATCAAGGCAAAAACAAAATTGTTTTATAATACATCATTCCGAGAATTTTCATATTTATTCACCTTTGAAACCTTCTCTGGACTTTTACCAATAATTCAAGACCAAAATTAGTCAAATCGGTCCAGCCGTTCTCGAGTTTTAGCGAGACTAACGAACAGCAATTCATTTTTATACCTAGTTATATATAGATTTTATGTACATATACGTAACTATTAACGAACTAAAATGTAAAAGATACGTATTGTACCGCAGCGCTGTCCTGCGCCATTGATTTGACAAGGTGCACGACTCGCCCTAGCCGCCCTAGCCGCCCTAGCCGCCCTCCGCAGATTACACGCTACAAAACTCCCCTTTAAGATCCGCAATTAACTTTTTTGGCTTCAGATTTAATGCCGAGTCACATGTATAGTTCTCACTTAGTACTAAGTGGCCAATTGCTGTTAGTGTACCAATATAATAACGATTTGTGTATTGGGTTCAATTTCGATTTAATGATATGCCATATGCTTATTTTAATGTTTCAAAGATTTCAGTTTTTTTTCAACACGATGTGGTGTCTTGTTGATATGTTTGATATCCTTATTCGGTGAGTACCGTATTGGTACCGGCATCTACACGTGGCAGCTCCTACCCCTGGCCCGGTTCCTACAGCACAGGTGAGTGCTCGACCCCATGTCTCAGGTGCGGAGTAACATTTACACCGTCGTGCGGATCACTACAACAACTTAAACAGGAATTAAAACCTCAAAACCGAAAGAAATAAAGTCAAGATGCGCCTCTCACTGTAGGTACGGAGGGCGCGGATGGCTGGTGGCTGCACCCGCGACGTGACGTCACAGCGATTACTCGAACAGACCTACCTACCTGTACAAATTTCCAAGCTCTCAAATTGATTTATTTACTATTATGACATGGATGACACGTGCCTGTTTTTACAAGCTTTATATTAGCTTCACTTGTTTGTATGTTTGTAACTGACTCCTTTAGACGCGATTTTGATCCACTTTAAACGGCCAGATTTCATTCAAACTTTGTAGATTTATCGAGGACCGATGACAATACACCAATTTGATAAGATTATTCCATTATTCAATTCACAAAAAAAATAACTAAAAAATGAAAAATAAATAATAGATAGATAGATAAATAAAATAATTATTATTTCAATAATATCTTAAAAAGCACCCCACGCTTTTTTTACAATAAAATAAAAAAAATTCACACCATTTTCAATTTAAATTTATTAAAATTTATTTTCTATTTTTTAGTTGGATTTTATATAAAGCGTGTTTTTTTAAACTATTATTTATTTTTGAATATGTTTCTTATTTATCAGTTAAACTCAGAAGCCGCGATATACATTTATTTACATGTTGCTCGTTGTCACGCAAACAGCCCAAGGCTCAGTCGAGGGTTCACGAATCACNAGATAGATAAATAAAATAATTATTATTTCAATAATATCTTAAAAAGCACCCCACGCTTTTTTTACAATAAAATAAAAAAATTTCACACCATTTTCAATTTAAATTTATTAAAATTTATTTTCTATTTTTTAGTTGGATTTTATATAAAGCGTGTTTTTTTAAACTATTATTTATTTTTGAATATGTTTCTTATTTATCAATTAAACTCAGAAGCCGCGATATACATTTATTTACATGTTGCTCGTTGTCACGCAAACAGCCCAAAGGTCAGTCGAGGGTTCACGAATCACGATATAAAACAATCTACTCTTAGAACTTATCTATAGATTATACATATTGTTGTAAGAGTTAGCACGTGAAGAAAATTGAGTAGGCGAACACATGCATTTTACATCAAATCTACACAACGCATACACGCTCAGCGCAGGACACTGTCGGGCGCTTCTACTGAGCAGGAGCCGGCCTGCCGACGGAAGGAATGCCGCCCACAAGCCGCGCACTCGCATGTACAACATACTACAAACCCTTCCCAAACTACCTTCCAGCTTAAAGTCGTGTGTCAATAATACGTTCCCCGGGACGACATCAAAACAGGGCGTAAAGAAATAAACACGAATGAACTATCTACTAATTATTAATCGTTAATATACCAAATGAGAGAGCAACTATTGGTGATATCATTCTGTTCTAGCAGACGCTTCCCGCTAAGGCTTCGAAATGCATTCTGGATGTGTCAGCTACACTACTGTACAACATTTTCAAAAGAAATAACGATTGTGAATGAAGTAATATTTTTTTATTGCTTAGATAGGTGGACGAGCTCACAGTCCACCTGGTATTAAGTGGTTACTGGACCCCATAGACATCTACAACGCAAATGCGCCAACCACCGTGAGATATAAGTTCTAAGATCTCAGTATAGTTACAACGGCTGCCCTACCCTTAGACCGAAAAGCATTACTACTTCACGGCAGAAATAGGCAGGGCGGTGGTACCTACCCGCGCGGACTCACAAGAGGTCCTACCACTAGTAATTACGCTAATTATAATTTATGCGGGTTTTGATTTTTATTACACGATGTTATTCCTTCACCGTGGAAGTCAATCGTGAACATTTGATGAGTACATATTTAATTATAAAAGTTGGTACCCGCCTGAGATTCGAACACCGGTGCATCGCTCAACACGAATGCACCGGACATCTTATCCTTTTGGCCACGAAGACTTGCAGGGCAGGCGGGTGATTGTGTAAATCCGTGAGGCGACTTGGTTCCTAACTAGCCGCGGGGACTCGTTCACTCGCGTAGACCTCGCGGCACGCAGTCGGCAGTCTTTCGGATGGTGTGTGTGTTGTACGTTCATTCACTGGATGGATGATGATTCAGTCATTGACGATAGAATCAAGGATGACTTCAAATGATTTAAAAAACAATAAACGATAACACGACGTATCATTGTGCGCAACGGCTCTGGGCCACCGTAGATCAGCTGTCTGTCGCCCTCAGCGAACTCAACGCGACATAGTAAGCTACACAAAACAGCAAATTTGAGGTATTTCCTTTAGACCTTTATTGATTGATGTCCCAGCCGGACTACACCGAGTCAAGAAAGTTAGACCCTACACTTTAGCTTTTGGGACTTATAAAGAAAAGGTTTTTCAGTAAGAAGGAATCTGCTCGGAGGTTGTTGAAACTGAACCGAGTACGTCACGCGAGAAGAGCCCTACACCTGCAAGGCTCATAGAAGCGTTAGTGGGCGCGGTCCGGGTTTTGTGTTTTAACTGCCGCGGCTGACCAACAACACGCCGCAGCGTTGAGCTGTTAATTCCAGTTCAGATCCAGAGATTGAAATATTTCTGTAATGACGGCTCGGTGTGCTCGCTCGCAACTAATTCAATATTTAACTTGCCTTTTCAGCCTCCGTAGTAATGTTTGTTTTGAACGCTATTCTATTCCGAGTGCAAAACAAACAGCGGAGGCACTCAAGGGTGAGGTAATAATGCTCACGGGGAGCAGGGTACGTCTGGGAGTGTTCCGCGAGCTAGACTTCGGGCACGGAGCGCCGACAGGTTCATCTATTTAAAATCAAGAAAAATCTAAATGAGAAAATGGAATGAAAAATGAAACTTAACTATACAACATGATTTACCCGTAGTCTGCTCGTTGTGAGGAACCTTAGGGCTCTCCAGCAGCCAATGTCTTAGGTCCTTCAATGACCGCCGAATCATCACATCTGTGAGTTTGTAATTACTCATAAATGTACGTGTTCTGTTCTGTAAATTGGTCTTGCTCTTGTTAGTTGCGACTTGGAGAACGCGACAGTGACAGATACTCAAATATTAGCTAAATGAGTTAGGATGAGGCCCCACAAATATAGGTAATATGTGTAAACCCACTTAGCACGCATCGGTCCGCTGATGTGACGGCATTATGTTCCGTGTGTGTATTGTCATAAGGATTGAGTCGGTGCGTGATGACGTCATATCGGACCGCGGCCGCAGCCCTAGACAAGGCAGTCACTCAGCAGCCACAGCTCAGCCGCAGACGGTCGGTAGCTCGCGCTCACCTCACGAGGCTGCAACGCGCCTTCAATACGATATGTTTCTTGTTTAGAAATAGATTAATTTATTAATATAATGTACTTTACTGAGGCAAGTAAGTAAAATTACTTCCATGTTATCAAAACATGAAAAGGCTTTCTACCTCAAAGTTCGTTTCAAAAGCCCTTAATGCGAGTTTTTCCATAAATTTCATTAACAAGACCTAGATTTTGTTCCTTAATGAAGCTAACCGCGTCGACGGTATAATATGTAAATTGTAAAACACACACACACACACACACACACACATATATTTTTCATCGTTCCCTCACTGCTGACCGCGACCACATGCGACTTTCCCCCCCAGTGCTCGGTCATGGATGGCATGCCCCGCACGGTGTAGACTACCATCAACTGCTTTCTTAACCAGATCTGACCATCCGGCTGGTGTTCTGCACATACATATGCATACACACATACGTCATATAAATAAATTAAATTAATATTTACTAACAATCACGCCACGTTAACTGGTCCCGTGATAAGTTCGTAAAGAACTTGTGTTACAGGTACCAGATAACGGAAATAAATGTAAGATTTTTATTATACACATACATATATTGAATATACATCCATAACCCTGGAAAAGACATTTATATTTATCATACAAATATCTTCCCTTGGCGGGATTCGAACCCGCGACNCTTGTGTTACAGGTACCAGATAACGGAAATAAATGTAAGATTTTTATTATACACATACATATATTGAATATACATCCATAACCCTGGAAAAGACATTTATATTTATCATACAAATATCTTCCCTTGGCGGGATTCGAACCCGCGACCCCCTTATGTAGTGACCATGTCACTTACCACTACACCAGACGGCCGTTAAAATCATATACATACACACACCCTTAAGCATACACTACGTTGTATAAAATTTTGTAAATTCAATATGAAACGTACCTAATGAATGAAATTATTTCCAATTCAATTATTTACGGTTTAAATAAATATCGTGAAAATAAACCGAAATCACGAAATTTGCATAAAAAGGTAAGCGACGTAAATACATAGTTACATATCTACTAACTACTACATATACATATACATACATACATACATACATACATACATACATAGTATCTGAATGCATACCATTTCGCGTCCCCAACTGGCTCGGAATTTTACAGTTTACTAATCAATAAATATATTTTTGGACGCCTCGCCGGAGAGGGGGGCGGCGGCTCTTTACAGAGCGCTGTGAGGCAGAAATAGCAGGGATTGTGGTACTGATCCTGTGCGGGTCTCTGTGTGGTGACGACTTCAGTTTGATGATGTGAGTGATCCGCTGTGGAGAAATACTTCATTAACCAACTTGTTCTGCCCGTAGATAGCGAGTATCGTTCAAATAATAAGTTGCATATATTCTGAGAGCAGATAGCGCCATAGCCATTACAATAAGCTGACAAGGAGGGCACGCAGCACCGTTCTGTGGCGGGCGCGACCTGATGACTTGCCGTGCTCCCCGCAGAGCGCTAGCCGCAGATTTATAGCAGCAGCGCTCTTTCTGCTCCTTGTTCGTGGACGTCGTTCTTTGTGTGAACTTGAGTTATGACCGTCGACCGGACGACCCCGGATTCATCTCAATTATTATTCATTTTTAGTTCCTTTGTATGTGCTCTCCGACTCGTCTAAACACACGCTAGACCGCTTCGTGGCAGAGTAACGCACCGGCAGAGACGGCGGTACAACCCAACGTCGTCTCACGACCGAGCAATCTGGGAAACATTTATGACGCTATGTGTTTTGTTATGGCTGTGGCAGTGCCTATTATGGTTTCACTTCACGATGTCACTTCTTTATTTCTAAAAACAATTTAGGCCTGTCCGGTCCGGTAATTCGCCAGTCGGGGCAGTATCACCAGAGGCACGGCTCCTGACCCATTTTTAATCGACTTCAAAACAGAAGCACATTGTATCATGTATTGATTACGGGGCTCGAAATGGTGTACCTATATTAAATTCATGAATTCAAATTAGATACCGACGGCTTAAACAAGTGTTGACAGGCAACGAGTTACTGAAAGATCGGGTATGTGATGAGACGTGACGTGACGTGACGTGACGTGACGTGACGTGACGGCGCTCGGTAACTAAGATCTACCGGATGGACCAACGTGTGTGTACGATCGATGTACGAATTCCACTATCCGAATGGAAGGGACACTTATACACGCATTGCATGTATATTCGTGGGCTCATTTAATTAAACATTAGTACTAAGCGTAACAAAACATTCAGATGTGTCGGTATTGTTGTTGAACAGTGTTGCCGGTGCCCCTCGCCCCGCACCCCTCGCCCCGCACCCCTCGCCCCGCGCGACAAGCGTCGCGTCGTCTCGTTTATGAGAAAACTTGTGTCCGTCCGTGTGTAGCGTCCGTCCGTCGGTTGTTCACACAACTAATATGTCCTAAGTTTGACAGTCATACTTTTATCTTGTTTCTGAGGTTTTCCTCGTGCTGCGAACTACCAAGACGAGCTCCGACTCTCTCACACTAGCGTCGCTTGGTTTATGTGTATGTGTGTGCGTATGTGTGTGTACACCGCGCGACTCCTGAGTACAATTTGTATAGTGCGTCGTGTGTAATCCCGGAGTCCACCTGCGATTGCGAGTTCTAGTTAAAGGCTCGATACGTTTCTACTAGTAGGTAGGCACGTTCGCTGCCGGCGCCGGCGCTCAGACTCACGTAACTTCTGTCTATTCGATTATGTTTATGTACCTGAATTGTCAAATAACTTCTCGATTAGTAGTTACTGTCATAGAAATTAACAACGGCAGTCGGCCAGGCTATATATAGCCCAGTCAACATCCCTAATATTCCAACATGAATGGGAGCTACGTAATACAATCAATCGGGCAGCGCTCCGCACGAAGCCGCCGGGCCGCGGCGCTAATACAGCTGCTCCCACGTTCAGTGGCGGTCTTGTGCTGTCCAATGAATATTATCGGATATTCCACCTGTGTAATATCGAGTTAATCAATAAATTGTGAACAACAAAACACCTGTATGTACATACATAGGTACATATATGTACTCAAATTAGTTCTTCGATTTTTGTTTTATAGCACTGAGTTGTTCTCTTCTCATCTTTAACTGTGCCTCATCTTAAGCTTATGTATGGTATGTACATATTTACTCTGCACTACCTTTGGTTGACTGGTAGAGAATGCCTCAGGTATTGAGTCCGCCAATGTAAATATGACATGACGTGTAATATATAAATAAAATAAATACACTGTGATCAAGCATACACACGCGGCTTTCATCTAGATTCCCAGACTCCCTCTAGATGATCCCTTACCTACCATTACCGTGGATATCTGCATTTACGTGACAAGTGAGAAGTGGGCGCGCTCGGTCCGGGCGACACGCGCGCGAGTAGCCGCTTGTTTCACCAAACTCAAATGTAATTTAAAGATAAAGGCATTTATTTACCAAAAGATACAAACTCACAGAGTCAGTGAAAGAGTCTGTAAAAGTAAAACTGTTGTCGCGGGAAGCAGGTGCCGGTGAATATAAATCAGGCGAAGAGCAGCCGAGTGCAGTCCCGAGGGTCCACGGCGCGCGACAGTGGGCGAGTGCTATAGTGCAACAGTTGCAACGTCATTGCAAGCACAGACTGATAAGTTGTTAATGAGAAGTAAGAACATACCTATTAAGAAAAAATTACCATAGGTATCTTAGCACGAGGCGAGTACAAGCGCCTGGCGTGAACGTGTGTGTGGAGGTGAGGTATGTCTGCGTGTGCCGGACTGTAATTTACTGAGAGTCTGCGGCCCTACGATTACAAGCTAGTGCGGTTGTGATGTTGCTCGTCTCTGGTAAGCATGATTCCAACGCATGTCACGTAGGAGGAAGCTAGCTCCACCTTGTAGTTGAACGTAGACCGTACGTTTCTTGACTGTCCCACCACTTGTCGCCAGCCCGGCTCACAGTACATACAGATACACATTCATATATATTATATAACTATTATGCTAGTTATAAAACACGGGAAATTATGATAGAAGTTGTCGTTTGTCGGTAAGAAATCAGCGGGCGGTTCAGTTGCATCTGCCGCTCATTCATCTCTGGTTGTCTCCTCTGAACACGCGGCGCTCCACCCGCCCTCGGATAATGAAGTTCCAACATCAAAACCTTCATATGAAGTGAAATATGGCGATGTGGAAGGACTTAGAACTTCTCGACACTAGATGAGTTTGGGTTTTGTTCTTGTCTAATGGCAACAATGTTTGTACATACTTATTATCATCTACCGGACATGTACCGGTGATTACGAGTACCATTAACGAAAAATTGTTCACGATTGACTTCCACGGTGAAGGAATAACATCGTGTAATAAAAATCAAACCCGCAAAATTATAATTTGCGTAATCACTGGTGGTAGGACCTATTGTGAGTCCGCACGGGTAGGTACCACCGCCCTGCCTATTTCTGCCGTGAAGCAGTAATGCGTTTCGGTTTGAAGGGTGAGGTAGCCGTTGTAACTATACTGAGATCTTAGAACTTATATCTCAAGGTGGGTGGCGCATTTACGTTGTAGATGTCTATGGGCTCCAGTAACCACTTAACACCAGGTGGGCTGTGAGCTCGTCCACCCATCTAAGCAATAAAAAAAAAAAAAAAAAAAAAAAAAACTTTTCCATTCTATATTTAAAGTTCAGTTTCGGAACTTTAAAAGATAAAATCCGAATTAACTTCGTGAGTTTATAAAGAGTTCTCCAAAAGAGTCGGCACGGCAGTGCAGGGACATTATTGGATAAGCATTAAGAACCATTCGCATGAGCAATAAGCGGCTGAAATCACTTTATCCTGCGAACGTTACACGCCTTCCAGAAATTACGATTTATGTATGTACGCGTTCCGATACCTCACAACGTGCAAAACGATCAGTATAACAACGCGCTCAACACTTGAATTCAAATGCACAGTAACATGCCGAGACTGGCCTGCCTTCTAGCATTCGCATTAAACGCATATGTATTTTTCGGAATAGTTATGTGGCAGGGTACAATGAAACGATTACTAAGTTGTCTGTCAATTTAGTTTAAATGACACTTCCATAACCCTTATTAGATAATTCTTCTTTGCACAGACAGGTGAACGATGTGATACACCTAACTATACGATTGAGGTATAGACCTGAAGTCTGAAGGTGGGCGGCGGCATTCACGTTGCGAAGTCAATGGCTCCACGCCACTAACCGCTTACCGCCAGGTGGGCTGGGCTGTGATCACATACCTGCTTGCAGGATGTGAACACCGGCCGTCTTATCTTATGGAAGACCGAGACTTGGAAGCTTACTATTTATGACAAATAATTAATCTCGCATAATTCATGTTCATCTCACATTTCCATAATCTTACTCTAGTTTATCAAAATGAAGGCACAAAAACAGCCGATCAAAGGATGTACAAATTAGGCGAGATAAAGCCAGTATCCGAAGCAGAAACATTAGAGTTGTCTTACTGTTCACTCCCAATATATTTGATTGGCTTAAGGTTTTGGGAATCATAAAGTATTTGAGAGCTGTCTTGATCTGACGCGCGCTTAGTTGATTCCATCCGCAGCGGCTTGAGGGAGCCGCCAGAACGCAGGATTACAACAAATCCGATGCTTTGTGTAGGTATAGGTACTGATTCATGAACAAACATCTTGCTTGCGTAACGGTTGTGTATTGAGCAGATGTTCAAATATGTACATTTGTGCGTAGAATATATTATACAGTCTTCGTGCTCATCACAGACGACCACTCGCGAAAAGCGAAAACAATTCAAAGAGCAGAATAGTATTCACAATGGATACTCAATAGAATGGTACTAAATTCAATTACAGAGAGTAATATTTTCGGTGATTTGTGCTATTTTTGTATAACCGGGGACAATTGAGCCGGATCAGCTTGATTGTTAATTTCGTTAGAACCAACACACCAGTACACATGGTTGGATCAGCATGATGCAAGGATTACTGCCGGCAAGGCATGTTTGTAAGTCCGGAAGAATGGGCAGGTCATACGCTTTGTTATATCTGTGGCCGCGAACGTGAAACATGACATCGAAAATAAAGCGTATCCGACCGCCGCGCCGCTTCATGTGCGCATCGCTGCGGGCTGGTGGTGCGCGGTGCTCACGGTGCCACCACCAGCCATAGTGATATTGTTTTAGCTCATCTATCTGAGGACCCAATACGTGTACAACGTGTATACATAAGTGAATAGGCGAAACTAAGCTGAAACCTTTCAAGCAATTATCTCAGTTTACGAAACACATGAAACTTCAATTAGGAGCAGCCCCGATCATTACAATGTGGCGCAACGAGCACCCGCGGGACCGGCCTCCTCGCCAGTTCAATATTAGGATCGGGGTGTGTCGCTGTGCTTCGCTCACATAAGCTAAGTTCTCAACCTTACTGCATTACTTTAAATGTTTTGATATGTTAGCTTCCAGAGCGTAGAGGCTCAGATAATAGTTTATTGTATTGTCGAGATCCATGTTCATACAGTACGTGTAAATAAGCCTACGCTCACGATTCGTGCACTCACGGTTCCTCGTGATCACGAATTTCGAAAATCGGAATTTTTTGTAAAAAGAAATACGAGATTAAAAGGTAAAAGTATTTTTGAATAGGCTAAGCAATATAGTTTAGATATCATTATAAGATGTACATGACACCTGAGCTGTTTTTAAATGTTAGGTTTGAGCTCTGAGTTCATCGCTCTTCAATAACTATAATATTATTACGAGGACTAAATAACTTCTAAGTCAAGTCGTCATTGAACTTGTGGATGGTCCATTTATTAGTTGGAATACAAGTACTAAACTTTATAATGGTGTTTCAATAAGTTTAAATTCCCACGGCTCATTGATAAGGGCGCGGTCAGGTAGAGACATGCACGTCGTGTATTTCCCGCGGGAACAGACACCGCCACCCTATCTCACAGAACATAACAATATATACCAGACAATATAAAAACCTAATCAACATGACCATGACAGGACTGTTTTTTTTAAATTGTTATAACGGTACGAATTACGCCATCTGTCGTCAAATAGTAAAAACGGATATTGAAGTAACTGGAACAATTATTTAATGTTCTTAAAAATAGTATACAGACGAAATGGTTTTAAAAGCTTCATATAGACTCTCAGGAGTTTTATTCGATGCGAAGCGACGAACGGATCACTCCAAGAGAGCGAAGAAGTGAATTGTGACAGTGAAGTCTACTTTTAATCCTCGTATTAATGAAATTGAGTTTTAATCAGTATTTGTACTGCTCGAATCATTTGCACTTCTCATTAAAAATTGACTTAAACAATCGTGAAAGTACTTTGAAGGTAAAGATCCATTTCAAATTGAAACCAGCTCGTCGTCAAGAACACCCCACGCCCCTGAAGTAGTGTTGCTGTGAATGAACTACCCGAGCGATTAACTCGTACTTAGCGGTGAGCACTTACCTCCTCGAGATTACCGCGCGTCTTACTGCAGCTGAACCACAAAACCTCAACGCGCCACAAGCCTTCTGTTACCGACACTGTTCTGTGGAGTCGGCCGCATCCCTCCGGCCGGGGTGTCCGTGGGCTCCCGATGGGTCGACTCACACACTGTATACTGTATGATATGGTTCTTGTAATAAAATAAAGTGAATAATGTGTTGATGTCTGTGTACGTGTATGTTTATGTCTGATGTTAATACAGTTAAACTATTTTCTTCTCAAATAGAAAGAAGAAGAAAGAAAGAAAGAAAGAAATAGTAAATTTGTGGAGCTTTGACATTAAAGTGATGAATCTTTTAAGTAATTATATTTGTTGATGTTTACGTTTATATAAGGTACATATATAATATTGGAAAAATGAATAAGTATTGTATTGTTGGGCGAGGAATGCAAACTGTTCCTCGCCAAATAACGCCACCGAGCCGCGCGGACTCACATCAGTTTTGTCCCCAAAAAGTAGATTATATCAATTATATGGAGATTTCAAATCGTTAATAAACTCTGACTTTTCTGATTTATGGGTTGATTTATGGTGACCCATTCATAAATCATTTAAATCAAGAGTATGAAGTAGCTACAAGTCGACCGACGTCGGCGACTTGTGCCCGGCCTCACACTTGCCAAACTCTTGTGTTGTGGTTTATCTTGAAATTTGGTGAACCTTAGGCCTTTATCTAAACAATACTTTATATATAACTAAAAGTCACTTGCTCTTATGAGCAGATCCAGATTTATATCTGGAAGTAATTTGTATTTCGCGTATGCTAGCGGACACGGATCGTTTAGAACTTCTGGGTCTACGTAGGGACTTCGGTTCTCTCTGAGTTTTGTACTATATGTTCCATAGTAAGTGCTCTTAGCTCTTAGGAATTATTCATGATAATCAATGGATCTCATTTTTACACATCCCACCACCGGAGCAGAGACCGAAGCTTCTCCAAACTATCTGGAACCGCTGTGTTCATCCGGCTCTGGAAGGAACTCTCCCAATGCTTGTGATGAGTACTAGCTAGTAGGCAGCGGTTTGGCTATGCCCCTGGCATTGCTGACGTCCATGAGTGACAGTGACTACTTACCATTAGGTCAGCTGTATGCTCATCATCATTAGCCCAAAAAAATCCACTGCTGGACACGGGCCTCTCCTAATCCATATCAGTAGGCCCAGTCTTCAACTTATTTTTTTTTTTTGCTTTTTTTAAAGTGTTTTTTCCCAATAAATATTTGAGGAGAAGGAGAAATCTTGAATGTTCTTCGTAAAATATTAGTTGCGACCGTAGAATTCTGTGGTTTGTGTCTAGAGCAGGAAGAGTTCCCGCTAATTGGAGTTCCGTTCGTTGCGCACAAAAATAATCCATTCAGAGAGCGCCGCCGACAGGACGCGGCGACGGCCTACCAGGGTTCATAAAATTAACTCGAATTTATTACGTCAGATTAAATTTCATTAATTGCGGGGTAGGGGGGGGGGGGGTTCGTTACAGAATTACATTCGTGTATGTATATTTGGAAGCGATGTTGTGGACCGAGGGACAGTTCTCCTATGCGCTGATGACGCTCGGAGACTGAGGTGGCATTGACGTATAATGTAATGATCCATTTATTTAATTCGTTCGTCAGGAGCTACCAAGAATCCCGTGTTTACCCTCTCAAATCGAGTGTTGGGCTCTTGTTTGCGATAACGTCGATGCGTCGCTGCGAGTGGTCACGCAACAAACCTTCTGCACTGAGTAATGGAAATCAAACAACACCGGGGTCGAGGCCGCTCGTGTGTACGCAATTACTTTGTGAAGTGCAGAATCGCTTGGCCAGACATGTCGAGCAGGCGGCTCCGCTCCGCCGACGGTGATTAGTGCAACTAACTCGGACGACAGCCGCGGCTGATTTCGTCCATAACGTCTTTTCCCAGCTTTGTGACGACGAGGTTTAATTTAGCGTCGTCGCTTAGTTTCTGTGGTGTTGATATAGCCTCGCACTGCACGAACTACAAATAATCTCGGCCACACCACACTCAGAAAATTGTAATGATGCGGCGCTAACAAAGAGAATTGTATTTTCCCCTTTTTTCTATATTGCTTAGATGTGTGGACGAGCTCACAGCCCACCTGGTATTAAGTGGTTACTGGAGCCCATAGACATCTACAACGTAAATGCGCCACACACCTTGAGATATAAGTTCTAAGGTCTCAGTATAGTTACAACGGCTGCCCCGCCCTTCAAACTGAAACGCATTACTGCTTCACGGCAGAAACAGGAGGGGCGGTGGTATCTACCCGCGCGGACTCACAAGAGGTCCTACCACCAGTAATTACGCAAATTATAATTTTGCAGGTTTGATTTTTATTACACGATGTTATTCTTTCACCGTGGAAATCAATCGTGAACATTTGTTGAGTACGTATTTCATTAGAAAAATTGGTACCCGCCTGGGATTCGAACACCGGTGCATCGCTACACACGACGTCTTATCCGTTAAGCCACGACGACTTCACTGATCATGTTGACTTTTTTTCCTAGATCACATATGTAGTCATTTAAACTGTATGATGGGCGAGAAGTTCTCACACACAAACACGCACACACACACACCCACACACGCGCACGCATGCACACACACAAACGCGCGCGCACGCACACGANCACACACACACACACACACACACACACACACACACACACACACACACAAACACACACACACAGTAGTAGAGTCCGGTGTGTCTATAATCTGAAGAAAAAGACTAAAAATACAAAGAGGCATACACTTTGTATTTTTAGTCTAATCAAGAGCCAGAGCTACTGAACGGATCATCCTGTAATTTTTCACAACGGAGACTGACTTAGAGCAGAATGTGGCTTTGAATCGCACGTTGCAAGTAATCGTCATACAATATCAAACAATATATGATCAGAATCTATGACCAAAAATATATGTACGTAGAAAATCAATAATTAAATTATAAATTCTCTATAAAAATAGTTAATCTATCGTGGGTCGAGTGGCCCCGTCGGCTGCTTCATTGAAATATTGTTAATTTCGCCTGCAAATAAAAAATATGAAACGGAATAATTAAATGAATATGAATGTTTAATAAACAGCGGCGACCCTAAGCACTAAGCCAAAGACTAAGTACTAAGACTAAATCGAATTGTTAACCTTGTAACAATAACAAGCTTGTACAGTGAAATATTGTACAAGCTAAACTGCTGAGCTGCTGAACAAGCTGTACTCACTGAAATATTGCGTGTGTCTCTCTAACTTCTTCGTCTTCATCGTTCTCTCGCTGCTGATCGCGACCACCTGTGATTTTCGTCCATAGTGCTCGGTCCGCTTCTTTGACCAGATCCGACCATCTGGCTGGTGTTCTGCCCACGGCGGGCTTACCCTCTATTCGACCAGATATTATGAGCTTCTCTAATGAATGTCTGGGAGACGGCATGATGTTTCCGAAGAAGCCCTCAACACGTTCTAACTTAGTTATTATTTCATTTTGTCGCTTCGAGTTTGTGATGATAAAGTAATTTCATTATCATCATCCTGCATGCCGCAACTCAACTCTCCTAGTCTTTCAAGCACCGCGAATGGAATGAACTCGAACTAACCACCCGCCTGGTCTGCAGCCATTACAGTTCTACCCTTTAGAGCGGGGACGCGGCTGCTCAGTGGCATCAACCAACAGGACATCGATACCGACCCGTGCTGGCCCTTCCCTGCCTTCCAGCGCTTGGGATCTTTACATCTAAGAGATTAACATTAGAAGAAGTATATTAAATTGAAAAATAAGTAATATATAATAGTTCTAGTGAGGACGACATATGGAGGAGCGGTAATTCTTGCAATCCGAAGTCCGACCTGTGTGCTTATTTATTGTGATTAGAATAATTCATATCGGACTAGGAACAAACTTCAATGTGATATTCTGAAAAGTGAAATAGTATAGATCACCTTAAATAATAAATATAAAACAATAAATAAAGATGAATAAACCATTTAAATAATACCAGCGCACAGCGTAATAACGTTGTAAATTATTTTGTAATTTTGACGCGCGTTTGCGTAACACAAATTAATGTCGAGTTCATATTTTAGATAAAAAGCTTTGAGGGGCCGCGAGATGCGGGAAGCGGAGATGAAAAATAATGGGACAGTTTCCACCTGGAATTTAATAATTGTGAATTGGTTGTGGTTATAAGAAGAAAGGACAGCACGTATTATAGAGTCAGGAGTAGTGTTTAAACCGACTGGGTGCTGAAATCCTAGTTAGCGATCGTCACTTTTTACTTAATTGTAGAGACTGTCAATGAAGATACACGCCATCACTCACTAGAGATTTTTTACAGGTTTTGAGATAAAATCATTATCATACTTCTATAATACATCTATAATATAGACACGGCTTACCGCTGTGAAAAGCTCTATCTAAACAATGTTACATTCTCTCAGAACACAATTACATTTAAGCCTTTCAAAATCTCTTGTATAAATACAATACAAGAATGAAGAGTATTGTATCAGCTAGTTTCACTACCAGACATTTCATTGTGTACTCTCCTTTGTGCGTTTTAACTGACACGCTAATGAAACCTTACGCAAGGGTATCTGTACTTTCTACGGTACGAGAGGTTCTCGCGGTCCACACTACAATCAGACTGGCAGCACCACCCCGAGGATGCCTGACCGGCGGGTTGTCGATGTCGTCGATGACCAACGGTGCCGGTCTCTGCGGTACAGTGGCCTGTCAGGCCGCCCGACAACGCCAATGGTGTTCCAGGATACCTCGCTGTGTTAGGATAGGAAGGAGCTTGCAGGTTTTGGATGCGATACACCAGACACCAGGCCGCTCTTCCACAGTACGTCCGGTGACGACAGCGACGACGGCAACGCAGTCCTCAGCCGCCATCACGGCGTCTCATCGTCCTGGTGCCAGCGTGCTATTCAGATCGAAGTGCCCGAGCTAGCTATCGATCCGAGCTTTCAAGTTGATGGAACTTGTTTCTCTTACCACCCACTTACTAACCCATCGAAAAGCACTGTCATGCTCTTTCAAAGGGGGAACTAAATGCGAATCTCCTTCCGCATAAGGCATAGGAATCTTATACCTCCGATCACTCTTCGGCCAATCATTACTTTGGGTAAGGAAAGTTAAGTATCTGGGAGTAATACAGGATGCATCTCTATGACATTTCACCCACACATGAAGTCCGTTCGCGATCGGCCCGCATTTATCCTCGGCGACACATTATACTCGTAAAGCTTATCTACGGCCTATAATGACTTATGCGAGTGTCGTGTTGTTCACGCGACCCGGACCCACACACACTTCAGTCCCTTCAATACCGTTTTTGCAGCTTATACATCAGAGCACCGTAGTTCTTGATGAATTTCGACCTACACGACGACCTGGGCCTCGAATCCAGCCATCAGAATACAGCTGAAGTCTGCATCAGCATAAACCAATTGAATAAATTGTATTATGATAGAGTTAGAGGTAAGTAAAGAACGAATGTTGGCATATCTAAGATTAAGGACACAATCCACAGCACACACCACAGCGTAACGAGGTGTGTCCGTGCACCGCTGTACTGATGCTAACGAGGCCGTAGCCGGCGGGCGCCGCCCTGACCTCGGTATAGCAGTCAGCCCGCGTGGGCGGCGCTCCCTAACTTTTAACTCGGCTGCTCCGTTCCTACCTTTCCACGAATCGGTCTAAGTTTTCTGAAAGTGTAGTAATGTCAAAACTAAAACAAAAGAGACAGAACACTGAACGCAATATGTGAGCGTCGCGTCAGTAACAGAGAGTAACTTCATTTGTGTTCTGACAAATTGTTAAACAAAACGGTCTGTAATTATTTTACTCCTTTTTGATTTATGCAGTCTACGTCTCGTTAGCCTCAGCATTAACCTCCATTAGTTCACTTCACTTCGCTTCGCTTCAGTTCACAATAGTACACGGCTGGGCTGTGCGGGCCACTGGGCCGAGGGCGCAACTGTTCTTGCTCTCTCAGAGAATTCAGTCATTTCTCGGTGTCGCTTTATTACTCTAATAGACAAAGAAGCATGTCGCACCTGATGTGATATATGAATGCGCTCGGCACATCCTCCACGCCTGGAGCTACTGTAACTACTGTCCTAAAGTCTCGTATGAAGGAAGACATGACGTGGTTTACCATAAAGAGGAGCTGAATGTAAAGTCTGGGCGGACGTGTTAAGAAAGATCGCTGAAATCGCACTGTGCTAATGATTGTTGTTCCCGGGTAAAAGTAACGGGCTCCACAAGTGGACAAGCCTGAAGGGCGGTACGGCCGTGACCGTGACTGTCACCGTCACCGTGCCTGTTTACATCTTCATCAGGTCAGAACGACGTCTACCTGTGTTTCTTGGAAAAAAGGGCACAAACTTTTAAACACAGAATTGTTTTCACTGTTATCTGCAACGCTGAAAGAAGAAAATATAGTAGAATCTAAAATTTACGAACAGTTGAAGTCTCGCCACGTTTGTGAAGGGTATTTGAACATGCGTCCTGCGGCGCGCACTCCGAATGAACTCACTCGCCGTAGGACCTGAAACTGTCTTATTGAATTCCGGAACTGTTTCCTGTTTCCGGAAGTGCTGTTTAAAAATGTACGCGATGGGAAGAACTAGACTTGGGAACGATTCATTAAACTTACATCTAACTGTGAGTAGTATTTAATGGCTCTCGTCTAAAATATTATTAATCTGAAGGGATTGGCTCTGAGACTGCGGTGTAGGACAGGCACATTCCTAAAAAATATTTTTTCTGCAAATCCGTATTTTTAAAATTTGTCCAAATTTTCGCAATATTGACAAAAACCCTCTGCAGCCTACCCACGGATCAGTAGTTACCGTATGTGTGAGCACATCGGCAATGTCAGGACAAGAGCCTCTCGTTGGCTGCCGCTTTGATACGTTTTTCAAACCAGCATTTCCTGCGACCGTCGAAAAGCGGTGAAACACTAGACGAGGCGTAACTACATTTGAGCATCTGGATTATTGAAATAAATATTTAATGAAGTATGAGAGCGCGGACGGGGAGATAGCAGCTCACACGTCAATTAAACAAGCTGGTTAGTCGCTGATTCATTGTTGCTGAGAGTGCGCAGTGCGCAGTGCGACCCGTGCACATTCACACGCCTGCCGCGTGCACACATACTCAATGTTAACAAAGTAATTGAGGATGTTAATTACGTGAGATACCTCATCCGCTGGATCCGGCTCGTGCAGAGTTGTTCAAGGAGACGAAGATCAGGTGAGCCGTATGTCCAGCAGGAGACTTGTATAATTATCTGACACAACATTTACTACAAAGATCGTGCGAGACCAGATCAGAAACAATTCAATAAATAATAATACAGTTGCACCAAACGTCTGAAAACGCCAGACAACAAAAAACATGAAATTTGAATACAGTGGGATAAATACAACAACAATATAATTGTATACGTTCGTCTCCCAAGCAATCTGCAGAGTGTATGTAGAGTCTAGACAAGTGATTCTTGGAAATGTTAATTTTGAGTCGCACCGAGTCTGTCTGCGCTGCTGTTGACATCTTGTTTAATAGTTTCTTTATCAAATGAATTTCACATTTTAATTTTCCAATTGTTTCTCGTACTTTGTACAAGTTCTCTGTGACAGTCACTGAAACTTATTGTCTTTGTGAAGTTTGTAGTAGAAACTTGAAAATTAAATTTTGTGACTTTAAATAAAATTATTTTAGAAATCTTTATTGGACATTTATTAAATTATGTATTTCAAAAGCGTTATTAAGTAGTTTTTCGAGTTAAGATCTGAGTTCCCCGGCCTTCTCAGCCACTAGACTTCCGAAGAGTACACGTGCATGTACGTAGTAACATGTATGCACGTGATTCCCTGATAGTGTACATATCACCCAACGCAGTATATTAGCGAACCAGAACATCCCATGCATCTTTATCGTCCGGGTGCTGTTGGCGGGCAGCATGGCGGCGGGCCTCACTGGACATCCCGGGCGGGTTTCATTAGTCAGATGTTAATTTTGATTAGTTCACGTCTTTGATGAAAAGGTTTAAATAACGGCTGTACTCGGAAACGCGTCAGAATTGTTTTATATTGAATACGTTATAAACAGCACAAAGCACTCAACGTGGACACAATGAGCGAGCGAACAAGACGCGTGACTTTAAGCCGATTACTAAACACAACACAGAGCAAATACATTCAGTAGACGAACTTCCACAATATGATTATGTAACCGTTAAGTATTTTTCTCTGTTCAATCATAGATGCGTAGAAAGTCAGCCATGTGTTCAGTGAAAACCCGAGTGTACAACGCATATAGGTACTTACCACCACCCACATTGAGAAATACTCTCAAATTGTATTGGAATGAGGGATGACCTGCTCGACATACTAGGGATGTGTAGCGGGTAACAATCATCAAACACAAGATATTTGACAGATGCCTGAATCTCGCTAACGACATTTTCAAGATAAACTTGCATACAATTCCGAACAACTACACTACCGGGTAACACCGGTCGCTACCACCAAAGATGACAAAACCTGTGTTATGGTATTGTTAATGTGGTCACTATTTAGTACAACTTCAGAAAACCTAAGAGAGCGATGCTCTTTCTGTCTGCAGCACCCTCGCCATCAACAGTCACCCGACACTGCCGCACTGCTTGTAGTGATACTGCAGGCACGTGCGGAGCGCGGGAACTGCATCAGCTGCATCACAGGTACCGTCGTGTCTTCTGTATAATTATTATAGATATCCACGTTTTGTGTTTCCATATCACGGCACAAAACTAATGTCTGTCTGTCCATTATTTTGTTTTATCTTTTCCATGGACGAGTGAATGACTTCACCTTATGTTAAGTGGTTACCGCATGCTATGGACACAACGCCGTGACTGGCGCCACCCGCCTTGAGACGAGAGGTCGAGCTGCGTATTTCCTTTGAGCAGTCGGTGCATGTTCTGCGAGATGCGAACACCGCGCAGTCACATCGCTCGACACCAGAGAACATGGGCGTCTTATCTTTTAAGTCACACGACTCACTATTTTAAACATTATTTTTTCAAACATTTTGGCAGACGAGTCGCCCGCTGTATTAGCAAGGTTTCTATGGCCTATGACCGATATTGTTTACCTATACCTATTACTTATACTTTAAACATATGGAGGATTGGTAAGAACGGAATGTATTAAAATACTTTGAAAGGGATCGTTAAGATGTGAGTAAGAGAAAACGGTAAGAAAGGGAAAGAGAGTGACAGCCAGTATGAGAGAAAAGAAAGATGGTAAAGACGATTGAATAAGCAAAACGTAAATAAGGTAAGTATAATTTTTAATTATTATAATACAGAAGATTTGCGAAAAGAACAATAAAAATGCAAAAAAGGAATAGTCTTATTTTATGTACCATTGCTCCAATTCTACACATATACGTATGTATATTCTAAAACTCAATTTATGATTTGTGCTAATAAATCATCCTTTATAATTAGGGAGTGCTAAAGTACATCAGACAGACATGAGATGCGTTTCGTCACCAAAGAACTTCACGTCGTATACACAACATACACAACGGGTGTTCAATAATGTCTCCCTCATTGAAACACTTACTGTGGCTCTACGTAGTGATTACTAATTACACTCGCTCGCTGTCTTGTATTTCTGAAACTAATTATGTTTAAACGATCCCCTCCCCCGGCGCGGCGTCGGCTCGCCGGGATGAGAGTAAACAATACTGCGACAATATCGCTATTCCTGTACAATGCGCGCCCTCGCCTTCGTAATGAGACGACGTGCTTACATCGACGCGTACAGACGGGACTACAGACGAGTACCAACTTCATTTTAGACGCAGCTTTTAAAATAAATGAAAACATAGTGTCGGGCCTCGACCTTATGAAATGTAACGACGCCCCACCGACAGCCGTGAGCACTGGGGAGCACAGGATTGCGTGTCTGGACCGGGGCGCAGAGACACGGCCCACCTACTTTAGTAAATTTTCAATAAAATTATTCTATACAGCCGCGAAGTATCCATGAGTTGCGATTGAAAGGATTAGAACACCCTTTATTCTATACAATTGAGATGTAGACCTCACGTCTCAAAGAAAGTGGTGACATCCGTTGTGTTGTTTCCTGGAGATATTTATCCGGTGTCGTTGGCAATACTATTGGCATACCCATTTTGCTTTGACAGTGCCGCGGGTGGCCGACCACCGACTTAACCGACAGGAGTCGGTCTCGAAGGGGCAGTGACGTCACAGCGTCCTTCTTACTATACCTAGTCTTGCCATAAATACTGAGACTAAGGAAAAACAAAAATTTCTATTTTGCAAATAATATTTATATATTTTGCAAATAATATAAAATTCTATTTTGCAAAAAAATGTTATTGCAAATAACATTTATTACTTTTACAGTATGTTAGTTTAATACATAAAAATAAAACAATTTAAAATGTAAAAAGCTTATTCGAAGTGGTCTCCATTAGCTGCAATACAGTCTTTTAAACGTTGAAGCCAGTTATCAATAGAAGCACGCACTCTTTCCAAAGGAAAATTGTTCACTGCCAATCGTACGGATTGTTTTAGGGACTCCAAATTATCATGGCGCTTAGAGCAAGCCGTACTCTCTAAAACTGACCATAAATCATAATCCAGCGAATTAATATCGGGACTAGACGACGGCCAGTCTTCAGCCCTGATGAAGTCCGAAACGTTCGTTTCCAACCAAGACTGCGTAGACCGAGCTTTATGACCTGGCGCCGAGTCTTGCTGGAAGGACCATTCTTGATTATTGAACATGGTGTTGTTAAGGGACTTCACTACCTTCTCAAGAATGGTATCTTGATACACTTGTGCCGATGTTTTGATACCTTTTTCACAAAAGTATGGCTCAGTCACTCCTTCATAGCTAATACCCCACCAAACCATCACTGAAGTCGGATAGTGCCCACGTTGCACTCTGTCGACTAATTGGGGAGCTTTCTTAGAGCTTTGATCATAAATTCGGTCATTTTGTTTGTTAAAATGTTGCTCAATTGTAAAAATGTTCTCATCCGTAAACAAAAATTTTCTATGACCTCCCTTTGCGTACCGCTTCAGTAGTTGTTTCGATTTTACCACCCTATTCTCTTTTAAATTATCAGTTAAGAAATGACCAGTACGTCTCTTATAGGCTGCAAGTCCTAAGACATCTTTTAAAATACGCGACATGGTTCTAGGTGCTATCTTCATCTCCCGAGATAAAATCTTTTGCTTTCGGACAGGATTTCTTCGAATTCTTTTCCTTACTGCTTTGACCACCTTTTTCGTACGAACACTACGTGGACGGCCAGATCTTTTTCTGTCACAAACAGAGGAGGTCTCATTGCACCTATTAATAGCCCGGTACACAAACATTTTACTAATACCAAGCGTATGGAGAGTTTTAAATATTCCATTTAGCTCCATATCTACTTTGTGTAATGCAATCACAGCGATTCGGTTCTCTTTATCAACCCACTCCATTTTAATATCGCAAAATATTGTACAATGTATTGGCGCCAAAATGAGAAAACTCAATGAGCAATCATATAAAAATGACAGATTCCAAATTCAAATGTAATATTTTGTTTATTTTTAATTGTAACAGTATTTGTGGCCAGACTAAGTATTTCGATCGCATCACGCTAACAATAATGAAACTACGTTTAAGTCTTGCTAAATAATTTCAAGTTCAGGCTGTCAGGGTCAGGGTCAGTTCTGAAACTGTTAACTGTTATCAATATTTACGAAAAGCAATACCGATTTGCTGATTCCAACAAAAATACTAACGACTCCATACTAAGGCTCATTGTCAACAACAACAACCTCATTCTGCCTCACGCCGCAGCTGGCGGCACGAGATCCTGATAATTATTCTACCTACCTACTAAGGTACCTACCGGATATTACTTATTAATTTATAATTTTTGAATTATTAGTTAAGAGCTCTCTAGCATCGGCGTCCGACCCAGACAGCTCCGTCGTATACAACAAGCGTATGTCCATGTGTCACATGCTATGAGCGCCAATTAGTTCCGCTCTGGCTGTTAATCATATATTGAAATCTTTTTACTTTCAACGTTATCATAGATAGTGTGTGTATTTGCATCTGGTATATTAGCAAAGTGGTGAAAAAGTTTATTCCAATAAGTAATATTTATTCCCGCGGGGTGTGCGGGTCGAGCGCGGCACTGTGAGGGCGCGGCGAGGACGCGGTGAGGGCGCGCACTGACAAACTACGGGGATTTTAATAAAAACTTTTCGCGCCCGTGCACACCTGCCGGTACAGCCGAACCGACTCGACTCAATCATGGCAAGTTTGTATTTTATTTGGAAACTCTTGAACATCAGCACACTCATATGCACATTCGTAATATACAGAACGGACGTGCTTGAAGTAGAATAATAGTAAGTACTTACCATAACCTTAACCATAACCTTGAACCTTAAATGAAGACATGAAACTATAATATGACTATTTGTTCTGAAGAAACTAAGCGGCCTGCACTTGTGAGTATTCGTGTGGCTCCGCAGCGCACGGCGGAGACCCCCGACCTGAACCACAACACAAGCCAATAGTGCTCTTCAGAAGGTCGACTGTGACCCCACGACTGTGGAGACTCGAACGCAAACTTTTATTTGTTGTAGAATTTAAAATCTAACTACTGTCGTATTTAGATTTAATTTATTTTACGTTTTAGTTTTCAGGGCAATGAATTCCATGTTATTTTAAGTATTGTACAGGCTGTATGTTTCAAGCCGATTACGTTGATCTTTGTGTCGGTCACGCGTCACGCGTCGCGCGCTGCAACACTAAGGAGGGCCCGTTATTTTGTTGATACCGTCTTACAGACCAACAACTTCAGATTTTGAGACTTATGGCTGGAAAATGTAAATTATTATTTTTGCGAAACTCCATCTAATAGAGTTATTAGATATTTCAAGTGTTTTAATGCGACAGTAAAACATTTTTAGCATTAAGTTATTTGGTCCACTGAGATTAGTTCATGGATATAGTAAAATGTTCTTTATCTAATGAGGTGTGACTAGATTCCTCACGGATAGGGATCATGTTATGGGAGGTTATGTTGCGTTGCACGAATAGTGAGCTATCTGTACACACATGCGTTGTGGCGGCATCGCGACGGAAGGATGCGGCTAAAAATAAACTGCTCCAGCGAACTGAAAAATGATACGAAATTTTAGTGCTGACTTTACGATGGAAATGTTTAAAATATATTTGTTATTTCGATTTAAAAATATGAAAGAATTTATCATAACATGTTTATGACGGGATCAGTACAATTGAATAAATTACTTAATATAATTTGAGCGCGGAATAATACCTGCCACTTTGTTTAGAATTTGTGAATTACGAAACATTCTTTGATTCGTTTGAAACCTGGGCCGTGTGTAGTCTCTCCAACAGCCCCAAATTGATTACCAGTACATCGAAGTGTTGAGGTGTTTGTATGATAACGCCACCATGTCAGTCTGATTACAGGACCGGGATTCGGAACGTATCCTTCTGCAACATGGCGTTAGGCAGAGGTGAGGTGTTGTTTCGCCGTAACTACTTACCGCTTCATTAGAGGATGTTTTCAAAGTTCTGGACTGGTAGGCTATCAACGGCTCGGCATTGACATCAACCGCGAGTATATAGCTCGTGTTCGATTTGCCGACGATATAGTGATTATGGCTCAGACCTTTGAGGACCTCAGTACAAAGCTCAATGACCTCAGTAGAGCTTCTATTCGAGTGGCCTTAGATATGATCATAGAAATTGTGAAAATTATGTTGAATGCCCATGTAGCGTACACTCCAGTAAAGATCTGAAACTATAGATTCGAAGTTGTTAATTAGCATATCTACCCAAGGCAAACTATCTAGCTAGGTAGGTCCAACTTTGGATAGTACGTCAATCGTCGAATCCATCTCGGATCGACAGCGTTCGTAAGTAAAATGATGACATATGGCGCTGAAACGTTGTCGCTTACAATGGGCCGTATCAGAAGGCTCAAGGTCAGCCAACGAGGAATGGAGAGCGCTATGCTCGGAGTTTCACTGTGAGATCAAATCAGAAACAAGGAGATTTGCAGGACCGACATAGCCCAAAGGATTACAACGTTGAAGAGGCAGTGACCAGGGCACATTGCGACCGCAAGTGCAAGTTGCAAGTTGCGACAGCGTAAATGACAGAATGATTAAAAATAGATAAGCACGAAACGCAGCCCAATTTCAAGACAATCTGTAATATAGAGAAACATATAATACTTTCTATGTAGATATATTCGCAGAGTTAACAGTACTTAAATCACATTAATTACTAAGCGAACAACTTTTGTGTTATTTTTAAAGTTAACCGGAAGCGCAACATTTTTTGAAAACGTTTCCGCGATCCAACGGAATTCTCAGCCACAGCATCCGGGTTAGTTCTATCATGTTTCACAAGTGCCGCTAGGGACAGTTGACAATCCAATGCAATATAAACTTGATCCTCATGTCTCAAATTGGGTAGCAGCAATCAAAGTGCTTATTTCAGATTTGCGGACTCCGAAAATCACTTTCTAACAATCAAGTTTGAGTTAAATTAATAATATTATCCCTAATGTGTAACAAAGGATACAAGAATATCAAACAAAACCGAGCCAGACATTATAATATTCGTGTAGGTGCTACGGTACTACGGTGCTACGGAGCTACGGTGCTACGGAGCTACGGTGCTACGGTGCTTGCGGTGGTGAGGTCACAGTTCCATTTTAGTGTGACCTTGTTCGAGCCCGGCGGTGTGATGTTTGTAACGTTTCATAAACACTGCGATACAGTCTATTAGTATTGCAGTAGTTAAGATATATGTCTTATACACCACCATCCCTCCTATTTCTGCGGAGAAGCAATAATGCATTTCGGTTTAAAGGGTGGGGCAGCCATTGTAACTATACTGAGACCTTAGAGCTCTTATATCAAAGTGGATGGTGGCATTTACGTTGTACATGTCTATGGGCTTCGGTAACCACTTAACACCAAGTGGGCTGTGAACTCGTCCATCCATCTAAGCAATAAAAAAACGGCCTGCAAACTGTTATCTCCATCTGTTATCAGCCAGCCAGCCGGACTAGCGCACAGTACTTACAAGCCGTAACTAATAAACCTCATCCTGTTCTGCTGGCTCACTGGTTCTTTTGATCTGTTTGAGGTTGCATACACTGCGGCTTTGAGCTGTATTCAAACGGAAATCTCGTCACGCGACTTCGTGTTGCTTTAATACGACTTCAGCCGTCAGACAAGCTGGCATATAAGTAGGATTATGCAGTATTAACTGGAAACATGTAAATAGGTACATATATTGCTCCTCCAGCCAAGGTGTCATGTGCCTATCGAGATCCCGCAAGTTCGGAACTGGTGATTGATTGATTGGTATGATTTTCAAATTGACTATTGTACCATTTGCCATTGGAGCCGAATCACTCAACTCCACTACCACATTCCAATAATCTATACCAAGAGAAATTTAGGCTCGGGTGCGCGGCGTCTGACCAAGTGACCTCACGCGGTGCACTGTCCGTGAGTTCCGTCATGAGACATGGTGTAAACACGAATTGTATTGAAATATAAAATATTTATGGAATAGGTATAAATACATAGTTGTAAGCGATATAGACTAAAAAGAAGTCGTTCTGTAGTCGTCGTGGCCTAAAGAATAAGACGTCCGGTGCATTCGTATCTAGCGATGCACTGGTGTTCGAATCCCGCAGGCGGGTACCAATTTTTCTAATGAAATACGTACTTCAAAATGTTCTCGATTCACTTTCACGGTAAAGGAATAACTTCGTGTAATAAAAATCGAACCCGCATAATTATAGTTTGCGCAATTACTGGTGGTAGGATCTCTTGTGAGTTCGCACGTGTAGGTATCACCGCCCTGCGTATTTCTGCTGTGAAGCAGTGTTGCGTTTCGGTTGGAAGGGTGCGACAGCCGTTGTAACTGTACTGAGACCTTGGAACTCATATCTCAAGGTGGGTGGCGGCGTTTACATTGTAGATGTCTATGGGCTCCGGTAACTACTTAACACCAGATGGGCCGTGAGCTCGATCCACAAACCTAAGCAATAAAAAAAAAGCGGACGCAGCTCCCAAACTCAAACTTCCAACGTTAACAAACACCCGGTTCTCTTTATTTTATAGTTTAAAACAAAACACAAGTGCGTCTCTCTGTTTACAGATCGCTGTACTCCCTCGCTAGTCTTGTACTAAAGTTTCTCAGCAGAGCGGTGTGTTGTGATTTCCCGCGGGATGATGGACAAAGCGAGCCACCGACCTTCCGTCCCCCCGACCTCCGTCCATCACTACTCTGTGCTAGTTCAGGTAAACAACGCTTAATGAATATTATCAACTCCCTCAGTTCCTTGTTGGTGAATTGTATTTTTTTGTATACCAGGCCAGCATCTGAAGCCGTGACCTGAAGGTAGCACCGCGCGCCGCGGCTCTGCCGCTCCCGCTTAAAAGTATCAATTATCTTGTTTACAAAGTTGTCGTGACCTCGAGGACAAGACGCCCGGCGTTGCAAAGGGAGCGGTGTTCAGGACGGTCTTTTTATAAATTATAAGGGTCCGCTCCGGCTTCGCTCGGGTCTTTAACAAAAATTTCAACGATATTTGACGTTGTTTTATTTTTTTAAACAAAAGAACACTTATTGCGGCATTACTATAATAGTTAGACATGCTGTCGCGACACTTTTTGTAGATAATAATGTGTTCTACAAAGTCGTAGTATCGTTATTTTATTCTATCATCAATGGTTTTCGCAGGGCACACGATGTAAAGAATATTGTAAGTAATTTCTTTACACCTTGGGTTACATTATTGGAGTTTTAGTAAGGATTCCTAAGTTATTTCAAATAAGACTATAGCCTATGTCACTCGAGAATAGTGTAACTTCCAAACAGTAAAATAATTTTTAAAAGTATCAGTATTTATTAATCAGTGAATATTTTAACGGGCTATTTAGTGATAAATCAATAGTAGCTTTCCCTAAAATGCAATCAGATCGACAGCTGAACGCACGCGTTTGATGAAGTAGCCGTCACAGTAATGTGGACACACTGTGTTTTTTTTATTTATTGCTTAGATAGGGGGACGCGCTCACAGTCCACCTGGTGTTAAGTGATTACTGGAGCCCATAGACATCTACAACGTAAATGCGCCACCCACCTTGAAATATAAGTTCTAAGGGTGTCAGTATAGTTACAACGGCTGTACCACCCTTCAAACCGAAACACATTACTGCTTCACGGCAGAAATAGGCGGGCTGGGTACCTACCCGTGCGAACTCACAAGGGGTCCTACCACCACTCTCTTGAGACATGCTAAAAATGTAATCCAGGATTGCCATTATGGTACAGTCGTCTGATGCACATAAATATAATACAATCCGATGGAACCAGTAAGCACCATAAGGAGAAAGTCGCTGGACTATTGCCGTCAAAGTTTCCTGTGGCTGAAACAGGCAAGACAGTCACGTCTAGCCCTACAAGCGCTGGACCCAGAACTATCACCAGAGCGCGGAATTAACAAAGGAATATAAAGCAATTGGGAAGCAGCACCAATAGCTCGCAGAGTCAAGCGTCAGGAGCCAGTGTTGTCAATTATTATCTAAAAGAACTCTGGCTCCAATGATAAGCTGCCGACGAGAACGAAAAGAACATAAGAAGCAATCACTCAATGAACTCGCTACAAACTGCTTCCCTCAGCAATTCCAAAACTAAACCAACATCCGATAAAAACAAACTTATGACCGCGTGTCGTAAACAATAATTGCTGTAAACATTCACAGTACAAACTAAAATCGACCTTGTGAGCATTACGGTAAGAGTGGAATTCAAATGTAAAATTGCGTTGTCAGTTAAGGAGAACGCGATTCAGCGCAGACCCGGCTCTAGCACCGCGCCCGGCACAGCTCTATCGCTCGTGAAGCGCGGGTCGCGGTCCGACCTCGGCCCCACACGCCTTTAAACTATTCACAGTTCTCGTGTTCTCGTCTTTTGAATTATATATTTTAGAACGAGGGAATATTATGAGCAATTGCTGCTGGCTGCGAAATTTTATATTTACGTCCGCCGCTTGTGTTTCTGTCCTCTACATTTCCATTTTAAAAATACCTTCTTACCTTAAAGGTGAAAATGTAGCGAGATAATATTTTGAAAATATTCAAGGAAAATATTACGTTTACAAGACGCATGGTTGTTATCACGTTCCTACTATGAAGAGAAGCTATTCCACGAAGCGAGTATTCTTACCGACCAGGGGGGACCAGCGGTCTGATCCGAATCCCAGTTCGATTGTGCCAAAAATGTTTGTCAACTTTTCAAACACGAAATTCG
The DNA here is from genome assembly GCF_003987935.1 of Bombyx mandarina. Next base: position 2,750,672 of record NW_021011517.1, on the reverse strand, counting down.
TTGTAACTATTGTTAACACGACTCAAGTTTCTTCACATTTGACGGATTTGGTAATCCTCATCGACTGGTAAAGTATTTCAATAATTAATTTAGTACGAAGAGAGACTAAACTAAGGGAGTTAGTTAGTTAGTTGATTCAATACAGAAAGTGTGATACAAAATCGACAGCCTGTCGACTCTCTCTTGGTTGTGTTATTGAAGGCATCTCTCAATTATAGTTAAAACTCTTCACACCATTAACTATAGGATTATATAGCTCTTTTGGCCTTAACTAATCTTTCGAAAATAAATACTATTTACTTCATTAATTTTTTTTTTTTTTTTTTATTGCTTAGATGTGTGGACGAGCTCACAGCCCACCTGGTGTTAAGTGGTTACTGGCGCCCATAGAAATCTACAACGAAAATGCGCCACATACCTTGAGATATAGTTCTAAGGTCTCAGTATAGTCACAACGGCTGCCCCACCCTTCAAACCAAAACGCAACACAGCTTCACGGCAGAAATGGGCGGGGCGGTGGTACCTGTGGCGGGTAGCCATCATACAACGCAAGATAATTGACAGATGCCTGAATCGCGCTTACAACATTTTCAAGATAAAGCGCATATATACAAGTTCCGAACAACAACATTCGGACCGTCGGTCTACCGAGCAATATCACCAGCTCGGTGGAAGATCTTTCCTTTCGTCGTGTATCTCTCCCAAAGTACCTACCCGTGCGGACTCACAAGAGGTTCTACCACCAGTAATTACGCAAATTATAATTTTGCGGGTTTGATTTTTATTGCACGATGTTATTCCTTTACCGTGGAAGTCAATCGTGAACATTTGTTAAGTACGTATTTCATTAGAAAAATTGGTACCCGCCTGCGGGATTCGAACACCGGTGTATCGCAAGATACGAATGCACCGAACATCTTATCTTTTAGGCCACGACTGTCAGGTAAAGAATGTACCTAATCTATGGCAACACAGACTGACTACTTCCGCCATTAAAACAAGTCACACGCAGAGCTCCTCGTTTTATTATAAAATATATATATGTCACAACCCGGCCATTCTATGACTTCACAACGACGACTTGATAAATAATTAAACATTACCACATTAAATATTAAACAAATATTAAACCAATTATTTCCCAAATCGAAATCACACGGCTCACAACACGAGTATACCGTGACAACGCTGCAAATTAGAATAGTGACATAATAATATAAATCGATTGTGGCGAACGAGTAGGCTTGTGCGTCCGTAATCCAAGGGACAGGATCCGGTCCGGAAACAGCTTCCCGAGCAAAGCTATTGTAGAGCTGGACAACTTGTCACACGCACTCCGACGGCTCGCCTTGTTAATGTTCGATCGGCGGGGAATCATTACTTACATCTGTAACCTTGCTTTGTGTGGTCCAGTGTCGGCGGCTAGCGCGGGACTCAGGGACATGTGCCTGGATACAGCCAATGAAACAATATACTCGTATATACACTCTTTATTTATATATATTATATGTATATTAAGTTATCATTTTTAAGTTTGCAAAGTTTTTAATTTGTCATTAGAGACCTAAAAACAAGGAAAGTGATGTTGAATGCCTACTGCGAAATACACGGGATTGCAGCGCGGCCTATTTAGGAATTTCACCAAACATCAGTCTTCGTAACAACAATTTAAACCTTCTTTTTCATCTTCCAACACCACACAGTCTTAGAGTCAACCTTGACCTTGGCCTTAACCTTAACCATTGTTACAGCACTTCGTTAGGCGTCTAAGATGGCGTTTGACGGGGTTCACGTGAAAAGGAATCGTCGTCTTGTGAACCCCGCTTATATAATGATTACCGCGGTTCAGAGACGAGCAACACCGTCCTCGACCTTACGCAAAGATAATCTATATCGGCGCAACGCTGCTCTTTACTGAACGGAGACTAACTTAACTAACGCATGTAAATTTCTCCGTGAACTTTGTAGTGAAGCTACCAAAGATTGAAATCAATATTTTATTATATTGTACCAACCAAATGTCACACCTACCTATTTTTTTAAAATATATTTTCCTCGTTATACTTATATTGGCTCGCGGACATCAGCACGCTCGTTACCGTTTGCCCATGCTTGTTCCTTTGTTTCACAGCGCCCAGAATACTGCGCAGTGTCCTTGAGCACGGGCGACGCGGAGGGATGAAACAAACGTCTTCCCTCACGGAAATTGGGCCCCACCCACCTTCATACACACACTCGAAGATTAAATTCAAATACACTTGTTACATTTATTACAAACCATTAGCCAGCACACTAGCGCGCTGGCCACGAGCACGTCTTAGCGCAGTGCAACAACACGGTTATCAAGTTTAATCTTTGATCTAATCTAATTTGAATAGTTTAAGCAGATCGTACTCGTGCGCTTACACAAGCTACAAGCTATTTGTCACCCTAAATAGTAGTACAATGTTGTATTCAACCACAGCCCGAGCGTGTCGGGTTCATTGTCCGCATTCAATCTCGTCTGTGCTGTGAGCGCGGCCGTCGGTAAACACACGCGCTGTTCGGTGTATGTGCTCCGGGCTATATTATTGTTAGTGTAAATTATAGCAATTGAACACAACAATATTCCCTAAGGCCCTTTCTGAACTCAAGTCTGTTATGCAGAAATGAACCAAACTCTTGGTTTGCTTAAGTGAGTCTGTTTGATGATACAAATGTGAATTCATACAGAAGAGCTAATAAAGTTTGTGAGCCACAGACGAGAGGCACTAGAGAACCTGTTTGTTTTCCTCAATAAACTACTTCATAGCAGCAGTATTCTGATTCACTTACCTCAAAAGTTTTATAATTATTTTAGATAGTATCCGGAAAAATATATGCGATATGCTCTAGTTGTTTCTGTAAAAAATCTTTTCCGACAAGACGAGTCGCATTCACCTTTGTTTTGCTTCAATCTTCAAACTAATTCCAATTCTGAACAAAAAAACAGGATCAATAGAAAACTAGCCGTAACCTAGCGTAACAGCCAAGTAAAACCCCGATACCTTCGCGTCTACGTAGCGAAGAGCTCTTACATCCGGGGTTAATAATGCAGACTGGAACCAGGACTGCATCGCCAAGGAACAGGCAGTTGCTTTTTCTTTACGTTTGACCTTAAAAAACAGTTTTGTCTTTTAGCATGGTAAAAATATCCATGATGACCTGGAGCTTGACTTTATCAGTAAGTATAGTCAGTCGGCATCAGTGCGCCACTTTGAGAAGGCAGCACGACATGAAAACGCTCTTGTCGTGGCCGCTGGAAATTAAATACCCGATCCTGCGGACCGAAAGGTAAACAGTCGACGTCACCCTAAATACGTCATTTCGGATTCTACCGATCCACTAACGGTGCTTTTAGGTACCTCAAGCACCGGTCACTGTTCTCGTCGAAACCGTCGCTTGCAACGATGGGTTCGGCGAGTGAATTAACCCATAGACACAGACCACTGAATTTCTCGTCGAATCATCTAAGTGGCTCGCGCTTCGGATCCGGTGATAGATTCTGCGAGTGTTAGCAACGCCTCCAGGTTTAAGCCCCGTGAGCTCACCTACACGTTAGGGTTACGTTGACATAGCCTCTCAAGGCAATCAGCTTAGGTAAAAAAAGTAAAATTTATTATTAAATTGCTTTTAATTAACTTCCTTATTGCTTATAAGCTTATCGAGAGGTCATATGAGTTCGGCACCCCGATGGTCATGTGTTTTGTTGACTACAGTAAAGCCTTTGATTGCGTCAAATGGAATCACCTGTGGAAAATACTAACAGATTCAGGAGTACCGCAACATCTGGTCCTACTGTGACATAAAATATACATCAATAATCAGGAATCATCAGAATAGAAGAAACAATGCCTGCCCCCTTTAAATTTAAGAAAGACGTAAGGCAAAGCTGCATATTACCTCCAGTCCTTTTTAATATCTATGGAGAGTATATCATGAGACGGACTTGTGAAGGCCGGGATGGTTGGGTAAAATTGACCAATCTCAGATTCGCCGACGAACACCCTTCTCGCGGCTAATGAAAGCGAGATGGCTGCTCTCATGAGCAAGCTTGAAAAGAGATGGTTGGCCTCGAACTTGGCCTTGCTATTAACCGATCCAAAACAAAAGTAATGGTAACAGACCGCATAAACAAACTGGAGCACACGGGGTCACTGCATCCTGAAACAACGGAAAGATTCATATACCTGGGCTCCATGATTGCAAATACTGGATCGTGCGAGCCTCAGATACGAAGATGTATCGGGATAGCAAAAAGTGCCATGTCTCAGCTTGATAGCATTTGATCCGATAGAAACATCTCCATAAAAACCAAGCGTAAACTTGTAACAAGTCTTGTGTTTTCTATATTCTTATATGGGGCGGTGATAACGACTCATGGAAAAAGTGTGACAATCTCAAAAGACCGGCAAAGTGAAAGGAAAGAGGCCTAGGCGACGTAGTCCCACGCACTGGTCCGATCAGATTAAGACGACTTGGGACTCCAACATCAATGTCGCTATCCACTGTACGGAGGACAGGAAGGAATGGCGGAACATAGTCCTAACAAAGCGCTCCGTAAAGGTCACGACCCTCAGCACTGAGGAACACGACGCACGGAGTAGTGAAAGGAGGAGGAATTAGCTTCCAGGACTTCTTACCCAATATTTTTGAAACACACGGATTCAATCCAATAAATGTTTCTCTTGCATATTTTCTTCTTAACGTGACCAAATAATTCAAACAACAAACAGAATTGTTGTACAATTCATATTTTGTTGACACAATGTACCCAATTAGCGGAGGAATGTTAATCAATACGCCCCGCGAACGATGAGTGATATACATGTGTACATATGTAGATAATATGTTCCCTGCTGACGACTTTACGTAGCATGCTAATTACTCGGGTTGGCTACGAAAATTCGGAGCGTCGCTGCGTACATACAGCCTACGATACGTTTATAATAAAAAGTATTCGGCGTATTCACAATAATACTAATGAATATGAAATACAAGTTTGCTTAGCATACTCCGTGTGTTTATGCACAAGACAAGATTAGTCGTCCTGAACCCTCAGCACAGTTTATTTATGTTCTAAGTAGGTAAAAAAGAAAAACAGATATTTTCCTAACGAGTGAGCATTGTTGATGTCCACGAGAGATAGCGGCTACACACTAAAGGGTGAGGGTGAGCGGTAAGCAAGTCTAATTTGCAGGAAAGAAAAAAACGGTAGTATAGTCTTATATAATATGAAACTTAACATGAACACTGCGAAAATAAATTGCATCTGGAAGTTAGTTGCTGGCAGACACGACTCTTTGTAATAAGATTTGTAATAAGGTTACGACCACAAATGATTCAAACTGTTCTATTATTAATTGGGAAATGAATGGATTGATCATTATACCTTTAAAAATAGCTCATTGAATTATATACACATAAGAAGTATAATGAATAGCTACTAGTTTTCATAAAATGTGACACAGACAGTCGACACTGGGCGACATCTTCCCGATAACACATTTGCCGAAATTACAATTTGAGCAGGAACTTTTTCTCTATATAAAAAAGTATATTAACAGCCCCACAGACGAAACGCCATGTCGTAACAAACGGGCTCGCAAAACACCGAGATGTGGTACTGAGTACGCACCAGTACGCACCAGTACGCAGTCCCTCCTAGCAGTCAGACACAAGTTAATCTCGTGATTTTTCTTCGTTACGTCCGCTTTTGTTAGTCGGAGCCTCGGGTTAATCTCTGGCGAGGCGCTGCGCTCTTGTTCGAACCGTATCCACACTGCGCGAGGAACGAATATAACCTGAGAATATTTATAAGATACAGAAAAAAAACAATTCCTTTAATATTTGTTATCATAAACATTGGCTGCATACCGTAAGCCTTTTGTTCGCAGGGTAACGGCTTCAATGCGTTTTGTACGTGACATAAGACACATAAGAAATGCCGCAGTTGGCTGTCGTTTAGCTGTGTGTTGAAATTGTTACACTTAACTTCGAAACAGCATTTAATAAACCAAAGTAATAAATTGTGGAATTTGTTCCATTTGTATTTATGGATAGCTGGTAGACAAAGACTTTTTCTTAATACGACTGTCGCCATTCACATCGGCCACCTGAGCACACTCTGGCCAGGGCGACGCGCCCTCACCAGCCAGGACACGTCGCCCGTCGGAACTCCAGCCTGCACTAAATGAATGGTAGCGATGTACCATGGCATTATTTGTTTTAAAAGACCGAGTACTTAGTTGTATCATAATATATTTAGAAAAAGATTTTATATAATTGAAGTTTCTTATAGTTCGAAAATATGTACGTATCAGCTGGTTCAGAATACACACAAAAACACAAACGAACATTACGTCAACAAACAGTACTGAATGTATTGAGACATTACTTATTGGAAACTTTCAAAAAGCACTCGAGAACATTCCTAAGAAAGTTTACAGCGACTGTACTCTAGAGACTAGCTACTGTGCACTCTGCCAAGTTACTGAAAGAGTCCTACTGGTTTAATATTATTATAAGATGTTTTGTAATCAGGCAAATATAAGTACTAGTTACTATAAGTGTAAGTATAAGTTACTATAAGTAAGAAACTTGTTGGACTTATGTCAAGGGGGGGTGCTCGTTCGCATAAGATAGACACTAGATCAGGGCTGCAGAACAGATTGCCCGCAGCACGTAAGCGACGGTCGCGCAGCTCGAAGGGAGGAGGTGTGCCGGGTTGTAAAACTCCTCACTAAAACTTGATGGCCACGACCATTTGCCACGAGGTTAGTGAGTAACATGAAAACAGGTCACACATCACAACAGCGGCGGGGAAAATTATCCCTGTTTCATGAAACCGTTGTACTGATATGGCATTATAATTAAGTAGTATTGTTTTTATCATTCGAGTATTTTAAGCTTCTACCCTCGAGCTTGACCTCTTGACTCTCCTTTAGCACTTCTTGAGCGCTACAATATAAAGATAGGTTAAATTAAAAGTTTTGAAAAGAGTCTTCAGCATCAGGCAGCGACAGTGCGTCCATGTCTGGGTGACTATGCGTCTTCCGAAGTATTATATAAAGTACGTGACCGACCCAGTGCGGAGAGTCACTACTCGTGGAGTACATTGCGTATATCTGTTATATTTACATTACATCTGCTATATTGTGACCGTAGCGATGTGAACACAACCTGTCAAAGCTTTGATAAGCGTTTTTTATATTTTATCATTAGGCTCGTTTGTGCGGAGTGAGGGGTCGCGCGGCGGCGGGCGGAGCCCCGGGCGCCGCTCGGCCTGCCTTTGTGCGCCACTCACTTTACTTAGTCTTTTATTTGACAAATTAAGTAAATTTTACTGACTGAAAATACTTTGTTTGTATTTTCATTCCGGGTTTTTAAGAAGGTATTGTGTAGCAGCTGTATACGAAACTAGCTGTTTCCGCAACTCCGACCGCGTTAACAGTTAAAATAAATATATAAAATTATCATTAATAATTATTAAAATAAATAAGTTGATTAAGGCCAAAGGATTCTTATTTACTAAGCGCTACTTTTACGACTGATCGTTTTATTTACCGTACCGTAATTAAGTACCAGTGATGAGGCTTTATGCAAGCTCGTTAAGGTGAGGTCCACAAACCAGTCTATTTTATTACAAACATGAGTTAATCTGACCATAAACTATCAGGCTTAACAGTAACTTAAATTCCGCCACTTCCTCTAAAGCGGATTATACAAACCAAAATGCAGAATTACTTTGGGCAGATAAATGTAGGTAAGACAATAGGACCTATCCGTGGCAACACGACACATCACCACACTAATAATGCGGAGAGGATTGTGTAACATTAGATGATGAATGCATTGTTCCTTCACCGTGAAAGTTATTTAGGTTAAAATTGGTTAGATTATTAGTAAAAATAAATAAATGTCAAATATATATAAACACAAAACACTGGATTCCAGTAGAACAATGAGACAATTTACTCTGAATATGAATACAAACTAGTTAACTTAAGCATCGAGCTCAAAGCATCTAAACTTAGTAAGCTCAGTATCAAGGGATTATAATCTGGTATCAATTATAACAGGATCAGCTACGACCTACGCGGCTCTGAGCAAGCGACTGCAATCTGAATTAATTCAGCTATAAGTTAATGTTTATAAATACCATTCTAATTATTCATAAATACTATACAAAAAATTATTCGTTTCTAAGATTTTAGTTAGAACGTGATTACTTGTCACGTGCGTCCCGTGCGTCCCTGTCCGTTCTAATAATTCTAATAGACACTTCGACCGCCAACAGTTGCCCCGTCCTACTTAACATCAGGCGGACATTCTTCTATCCAAATGATCTAAACGGCTGGATAATTAATACCGAAGTTTCCAGAAAGATCAAGTACTATCAGGATACATACAAATAATTTATAATGGGTACTGTTGCAGAGCGAGTATACTGCATGACATACTTTTGTACGGTATTATAATATCCGGGAAAATTAATGCAGTAAGGTCCTGTGGTACGTGGCACCGGACGCTTCACATAGTTATGTATGTATGTATGTATGTAGGTACCACTAACGCAATGCAATCAGCTGCACATATCTATATATTTATACTCAATAAAGATTTTTTATCTTCGATCGGTGTTATCTAATAAACAAGTCGATTAAATGACCGCGACAAGCCATTCATTGTGCGTTTGATTGTGTAATTCAACTTTGTTGTTTTACTCAACGAACTCAGCTCGCACAGACACGCGTGTTCACGAGCACGCACAAGCACACGCGGCCGTACACAACTCTAGAATATATTATAACTTCTAATGGCGCAACTTACTACTCAACGTACCTTTTGTTATTTGTACTCATTTATTTAGACTCGTACTAAAATTATTTGTTTAAGCTGAAATGCGCGGTAGGATTCTAATAAAAAAAAAGGAGTCATGCGACGTCCTTCACCTACATTTTTTTTTATTGCCCGTGCAGGCAGACAAGCCTACGGCCAACCTGATACTGAGTGCTTACCGTCGCTCATGAACTCCAGCGATGCCAGGGGCAGAGCCGAGCCGCTGCTTAAGTACTCTCCACAAGCCTGAGTTGAGCTCCTCCTAAGCTCGTCCACCCATCTAAGCAATAAAAAAAAGCCTCGTTTGAAGAAGGACATGTGACATGAAAACACCGTGGAGGGGAGCATATCCCATAGCCGGGTGGTACGTGGGAAAAAAGATCTCTGGAAACGCATTGTGGATGAACGTAGTGGCTGTGTATCGTAAAACAGCATTAGAACCGGATTAGATCCGGCTTACCCATCACGCCTGGACCTAGATTAAGACACCTAAAACGACCAAGACACTGGGCCTTATGACATAGTTAAGCACACTGTCACTTTAAACACGAAACAGGAAAATTATAAGACGCTCCATTCTTAATTTCGGTTATCCGAGGATTTTCCGCGACACTATTTAAAGACAAAACAGCTTCATGATTTGTTTTTTTTCCGTTTCGTTTATAACTTTAGCGTTTATAGCGATAAAGGTAAGTGTAAGATAATGTTGTAGACAGGTGCCTAAAAAATAAATGTACATTCGAGATCAAATCGTCAAATATATTTTTATCATTCTGTCTTGTTTCTGTAAGAGTCCTTTCCAGGTCAACTCGTGCTTGAAATACAAACTTACAATGTTTTGAGACATCATTAATGTTCAAATCCTATTTAAAACTTCAGGGGCAGACTTCTAAGTGCTCACTTGTTGCCAGCCCAGATTGAGGCTTACTAAGTCGGAATGCTTCAAGATTACAATACAACGCAATATAAAGCTACGTACATGTAATTTTATATGGAGTTGACATACTATTAACTTACATTATATGAACTCCGGCGGTAGAACAGATACATTCATGATCATATAACATTACATTTATACTCGATTCTCTAGTCAACACTGACATTCATCGTGTGCCTTAATATGTCCATCTATAAATATACATAAGTTCAGCTTACGATAGAAACTCGGCCATAATTATTGATAATCCAAGACATAGATTCAGCATATGTTTTGCTATTGTTTTTTCTCATTTGGTTTTTCATTGACATTTAAAAAAATTGTGACTGTTTCTAAATCTGTGTTGATATCACTTTAGCTCGTGAATGACTATTAACTAAGGTAAAAAAAAATTTTTGATAAACCAAAAAGACAATGGTACTTAATCATTTGACTAGCATTTTCCAACTGGCAGATCAACAAAGCTTAATTTAGCGTTCTGTTGTAAGGATTCGGGACTTTCCCTTTTTTTTAAAGAAGTTTTCACAAAAAGGATTTATTGGCTTTGTAATTAATTGTCGGTTTAATATTGGATATTGAAGGATACAAAATTCGATTTCAACCAACAAACGCGTTGTCGCGACCGAGATCGAAAATGGAATAAAGCTATTAGGAACTATGCTTTACTGCTTACCACCGAAAATACTTGAAGTGTCTATACTGATATATATAGCATAGCATAGTATTAGCATAACATTTAGTATATAACATAATTAATAGGTGTAGTCTCATATTTACCCCTAATAAGGCGGACCACCCAGAAACATAGGCTTCTTCATAATTGTAAACTAGGATTAAGATGATTATTAAACATGGAATACACGCAAAAAGACGTTTTCCTTTCCATACTGACTGAACAGGAAAATAGGGGCGCGTCAGCAGTAAAGGACGCAGCGCCGTCTTAAAACAGTTCGCTAGAAAGAAATGTTTACATTACAGCTCATCTCACAGATAAATATATTAGTTACAGCTCACCTTTGGTTTGATGTATGAATTTATTTACGGTCACAAGTAAAACTATTCGATTGGTCTGAGTTCGCAACTGGCTCGGTGCGCTGTCACTGTCAGCGCCTGTACAACTGGACGTGCGGTGAGAGAGGTGCCTAAAGCTGACCAATTGCGTATTGAATAAACATTTTAACAGGACTTATTTAAACAGCTGAAACAAACTGACATAAACTGAAATAAGAAAGCTACACTAATACAATAGTAATGGACAAATAGCGCACACACAGAACGCCTCACTTCCCGTTTGATGGACCACAAAGTAAAATAACTTATCCATCAGATTGAATTTCAAAATCAACATGAAGCCAGACCTACGGCCCACTGTATATTTGGCGAAGCTTTCAAGGGAGCTTTTAAGTTACAATAATGTTTACCTACCGCTCTTGCTCTCGATTTGCCTTTAACTAAGAATTTCAAAGCTTTCCGCTGGAAAAGGGACTACCTTAAACTACGTCTTAATGTATCTGACATGAAATTCTTTTTGTTTTTCACTTCATGATAAATTAAAACTATTATGTTGTTAAAAACTTAAACCCTGAACAAGAGTCGAAATGTCAGTCCTCTACACATAAGTGCGCGTAGACGAAACAGTTCACACCCATTCGCGTTTCAGTGCTGCCCTGACTTCTCCCGCGCTGATAAACATATTTAAGTAATATATGTTGTCAACTGTCGTCGTTGCGGATTGGACTCAAACTGCAGTATAAGACGCACTTATTTATTCCACACGCACCTTAAAATCGTATACATTAACAATCAGTTGGCTTTTTTATCTTTGAACCTTTTAAAAATTGTGTTCTAAATTTTTTATCATGACATTTTATCTCTCAATCTGACAGCCTCTCTTTTTTCTTAGAGGTGTCTCCCATTGCTAGTGCTGTGTGTGAAAAAACCATTCACCGCACATATTATTAGTTGTCCTGTTTCATTCGTCTGTAAATTATTGTTACTTCTGGGCGTCAACTAGATAGGGGAAGTGAACGGTCCATACAGACAAATTTTGTTACTTTGTTTAAATCATTTGTACCTTGGCAGCAGTTCTGAAGCACTGCGAAGCCGCGGGTACGAGGGAGCTTAGCACATGGCACCACCAGCAGCGCGCACTTGTCCAGTTTATTTTATGCCTCAGCATACTAGCACGTAGCCCACCCACTAGTGAATTCTCACCGTCGCCCACGAAATACCAGAGGTACAGACAACTGCTTGATCTCAACATCAAACCTGAGAAGTCAACGATTTTTGTCGGATCATTGGCAGAACACTAGTATTATAACAGTTCCAGCGTAATGTTTGTGTCCCTTATCAGCTGTGTTCAGCTGTGTTCACGCATCGAATTACTGATTACTACGTTTATTGTTATTGCTGTAGATGAGAGTATTAGCTCAAAGCCCACCTGGCTGTTGTTACTACAGCCCGAAGACATGACAACGCGAACATCGCCGTCCACCGTGACCCGTCCAGATACGCTTAAAACGCTCACCCGTGAAGCGGTAGTCCGGAACTATATTGGTATTTATCAGGCCTCGAATTGGCGATCCATCTACGGAGAAACACAGTAACACAAGCATATTGCTTATATATTTTTGCACTTTTAATTCAAAACGATCGCAGAGATTAATGCGACAATTAATATGAGATGGCAGATGAGGATGATCAAAAAATACATTATTTGAGGACATCGGAAGAATCTCTCGGGGGCTTCCGTCGGCACAGCGCCTTCGAGGCTGCGTAGTCACGAGCCGAGATAATGACAAGATCCTTGACTCTTGACAGATTACCGCAGGGACACAGTTTGTCAGTGATCGCAGTATGTTAACTTCACTATAAATAATGAACTAGACAACTTTTATATGACATTCACTTAGTTTTCATATTCACAGGATTGTGACAGAAAATTCTTTTCTACTTTTTTTTTATTTTCTACTAAACTATTTATTCGCTGGGAGCCTAGATTGTTATGTTATTCCAAGTTCTACTTAGACTTCTACGCCCGGAAGGGTAGGTGAGCTCAGGAGTCTACTACGCTCTACACTCAGGGACGATTCGACGGTGATCGGCGCTTGAGGAGCCTAGAAGCACCGAGAGTGGATCCGGGGGATCCGACAAGACACGTTTCGGGTGATGGCGGCTTTGCGTTGCCCCGTTGCCTGGGTCGGATAGGTAATTAGTAGAAGCCACGATAAGAGCATTATCGTTTTGCACCGCTTTGTCGAGGTAGCATTCTGTCGCTACCTTAAGATACATACGAGTACATATCGGTTCTAAATTTAGATCGTCGTGTTGCGTGTTCAGTTCACGTCGGGCTCAGGTGTGGAAGTATACGACAAAGGGAAGATCTTCCACCGAGCGCGTGATGTTGCTTGGTAGAACGACGCGACGGTCCGAATGTTGTTGTTCGGAGCTTGTATATATGCAAGCTTATCTTGAAAATGTCGTAAGGGAGATTCAGGTTTCTGTCTAATATCTTACGTTGTATGATGGCTGCCCGTCACACCACCAATATGGACACAATATAAATGTGAGTAGCGACGTCGCACTAACGGCTCGCAACATTAATGGGTGGGCGGAGTCAACTATACAAACGAACGCACGACTCGGGAGCGGTGTGAACCCCGTGGTCCCCGAAAAGCAAAGTCAACAACGACGATATAAAGCCGATAGTGGAATCTGATGACACTCAATCGACCGCTGAGCTAGCTAGCTAGCCTAAGGCTTCCCCTGCTGCACTGGCTTCCTATACACTGCGTCCGTCGTGCGCAATATTGGCACAATTTAACGTTCGTCAGAATACTTTGTCGAGATTTTGGAAAGTTATCGGTAAGAGCGGGGCACGCGGCGGCGTCTTTTATCATTTGTCAATTTATTTACATTTACATACTAAAAATAAAGATAGCTTCGCTGCGGCTGACTCCAGTAACACGTCTGTAGATTAGACTGTCTATTTGTTTTCAGTAGCGCTTATCACAAGATCTGCTATCTAGATAAACGTTTGACTAACAGCCGAAAACTCTATTAGGTCCTATTTTCTTAAAACTTTTTAATATTTAATTGGTTGAAACATTGTGAAACTTTGAGAAAAAAAGTAACAAAAACAAAGTGTGCAAATTTCATTGCCTACCAACAAAACCAAACTTAACAATATAAATACATAGATGGCCGGCGACACGCACCATCACCCGGGACTTTAGTACAAATTCTCTAGTATAGTTTTTACGAAACAAAGAATGCACACAAAGGGATCTCGGCATAATCTCAAGTTGAACTCAGAGACGGAATGTGTAAAGAGATGAATTATTTAGCGTCTATCAACATTTCCCTGCGACGATATCAGATACGGACTCAGGGTTGGGACGAAGGGCTATCGGAAGCCTTGGAGTATAGAAGACTAAAATATCAATTCTTTGTAGAGTACCGGCTTACTCTCCACCTGGTTCTATGGCGTAAACTCGCCGCATAGATATCCCATCCCGTCTATCTGTCGAAGAGTTCATGGCATTGAAACAAATGTAATCATACTGTTACACGTGACTCACTCAATGCTTTTTTATGTAAAATAAGAACAAAAAATGTAAAAAAACACATTATTACTATTATTATTATTATTTGGAATTCTAAATGTTCAGATTTTTTATTTATAGAATAAATGAATAGATAGGTACTACTTAACTTCTAGAATTAGAATTAAAAAAAGACACACACACACAATGTATGAAAGTGTGTGGCTCTCGCAAGAGTTCCGAACTGAACGAGAACGGAGCTCGGGAGTAAGGTCTAACCTATATGTCTATGAATCAAGTGCAGGCTTGCAATCCTTACGCCTGAAGTGCACTTCCATGTGCTAACAGTGGATATAGATTACTCTTGAAACTGGAAAGCATTACTGCTTTGCGGCAGAAATAGGCACAATGAAGTTATCAGCCGAAGCGAGCCCATAACACGCCTCACGACAAAAACTTGCGAAGCAATTTCGAATCGCACCTTTTTAAGTAAACTTTTTTTGTATAAAGAATGATTTATTATTTGTAGTGCGAGCAATGAAATGTTGAGAAAGATCCTTAAATCTCAACCATCGGTCTGCCTTAATTCGTCTCTGTTCGTCTATTAGAATAGAGACGCGAGTGTGGGCGGGACGCGCTATCGTTTCTCCGGGAGACAATGTGATCACCCTCGATATTGAGTCAACACTATCCGTCTGAGAAACTGACGATCGTATTCAATAATTGTAATGTAAGGACGTGCATTCTGTCGTAATACACTCGAGCTCACCGCGACCGTGGTGAGCTCCGCGTGTTTTATTATTAAATTCATTTAATTCAGACATAAAAAAAAAAAAAAAAAATCTCTACGTATTTGCTGTTAGCTTAAGAGGCTACTTTGGCTATTCCTTCAGGCTATTCCAGCTACACCCGGACCGGTAGGTGAGTTCACGGGCTCAACCTGAGAGAATTTGCTAACACTAGCCCTAGCACCGAGAGTGGATCCGGGTGATCCGACAAGACATTTTTCGGGCGACGGCTCTGGCCTCTGGATCGGTATGTAGTTGCTGGCGGCCACGATAAAAGAGTTGTCGTGTAGCGCCGTTGTTAGTAATAGCATTCCGACGCTGACTTCAAATACTAACATGTTGCGCAAGCCGCGTAAACAAACACTACATTTGCTTAAGTCATACCCGTTTTTTTCCTCTTTTTTTATATTTTAACAGCAGGAACACAGTTTGAGATGATTGTGTCATATTATTATGTCATCCACACGCCACCGGGAGCGGACACTTCCATAACACTGAACGATTTTGCTTATCCCCGGCACTACTGGCCCAGGCAGACAAACGATAAACTTTTTGGAAAAACTACTGTTTCGCAAATGTAGAGAATACTAACTACTGTTTGAAGCTGCGACGTTGTTAGCCAAGACAGTGCTCTCAAAAAACTAAATTTAATGAGCAAATACTTTTGTTTGCTTTTTTTTTTTTAAAATGATAAATCAAATACAAAGGGAATCACTTCCCATTATTTTCATTTTTACATCATAAAACATACGTCCAATTTAGAATGTACGCGAAAAGGTTTTTTTAGAGAAATATAATGTGTTTATTCTTTTTTGTGACGTGAATTTGTGAAGCAGTACAATATCTTTTGTGTTAAGGTTTCAATGAAATTGCGTTTCAGCAACAAAATCAGTTCCTGTATACCTCTCTACCTACCTACATTTGTAATTAGCGGCGCGGGATCATATTTGAGCTCTCACTATTTTTGATGATTTACCAAGACCGGCAAGTTCACGGCTCAGCTGGTCATAAAGTTCTCATAGATCTGAAACACAGCGGAACCACATGCGCCCCGAGACTTGAGACATATTTCGTACAAATGGGAAGTCATCAATGACATTGAAAGTTAAATTTAATTCTAAAATAGTTAAAATGCTAATCAAACAGAACAAAGTTGCTGTGGAGAGAATTCGAATCGAAGCGGCCCCACATCAGCAGATACTTACGGACCAGATGCTTAAGGTATTACAGACAATCAAGGCAACCCTTTACGAGGCACGTGACCTCGCTCAAAGGACTGAAGATGCGGTCAACTTATTAGATTATACTCTCAATGAAACGCCGTCGCTGCTTCTAGTTTGGGAGCATTATGTACACCGCTTTGAAGGCATCACAATTTTATGTGGTCTAAAATCTTGTTCATCTAGCCCTAACTCTTGGAGTCTTAGGTCGGTGGCATTTGGTTTCCGTAGCCTTAAATATAACCGCACTATTCATAATATTGGATAATGACTAAACGATAAGGGTTAGAAATATAATACACATACATATTGTAAGGACGGGACTAAGGTATTCAAACGATATATAATATAATGTGCCAGGCCTTTACATTGCTGTACAAGCCGTTCTTGCTTTGGCCGCGTCATGGAAATCACGTACGTCTGCTGAACGCACCTTCGCTGGCATCGTAGTAGACAGTGGAGATGGTGTCACTCACTAAATACTTGTCGCGCAACTGAAACCGAACTTTATAGGCAGGGTCGCCATGTAAGGACGGGACTAAGGTATTCAAACGACTGCTCACTTCTAAGTATGATTTATTACTGCTCTCCTGGTAAAACGATACATGTTTATATAAGAGCTTACGTACTACGTCACAATATATGTGAATCCGCTAACCAACAATAATAAAATTGAACGTTGATATTGACACAGCATTAGCAATATTCCTTAATTACCTTTGAACGCTCCGGTTGAATTTTCAATTACGAAAGCGAGGGTCGTCGTCCCGGGTAATTTGTGTAGTTCCCGGGTACTTCCCGGATAATGTCGCCAGTAATAATGCCAGTGCCTAAACTGCTGTTACTAACTAGTTTCAAACCTCATTTTTTCCTTGTAAGGATCAAGTAAAGTTTTGTAATTAGATAAAGTTAAATTGTTTCTAAGTTAACAATTTTAAGTTAATTATTTTTTATGCAAAAGAGTTTTAATTGGGTGACATGAAAAATATTATGGACAGCGTTCGGAAAACTACGTAGAATCTTCTCATCATCTTCTCATCAAATACCACAGTGTTTTAAGACGAAAGTCTTTGACCAGTTTGTGTTGTCAGTAATGACATATGGCACTGAGACTTGGTCGCTCACAATGGGCCTTATGAGAAGGCTCAAGTTCACCCAAAGAGCAATGGAGAGGGTTATGCTGGGAGTTTCCTTCCTTCCAGAAATAAGGAGATTCGCAGGAAAACCATGGTAACCGACATAGCCCAAAGGATTGTGACGTTGAAGAGACAGTGGACAGGGCACATTGCTCGAAGAACTGATGGCCGTTGAGTGGTGACCGCGTACCTAAAGGCATAACGTGGGTAGGCCTCCCACAAGATGGACCGACGACCTATAGACGTTTGTGGCGAGGCTTGGGGGAGGCTTATGTCCAGCAGTAGACGTCAGTGGGCTGATAGAATAGAATAGAAAAATATTAAGCTAACTTTAAATTTTTTTGAAACTTGAGCTTGTAGCTTAATGACTTCTTAGGTCTATTTTTCAATCATTTAATTTCTTAAACCTTTAACTTATTTCAATTTCTATTCTCAGCTCATCGACAAAGCTTTTTATTTTTAATAATCTTAAGATCTGCAGTCGGCCCCTCCCATCGGTATACGTGATGTTACAATGATTAGTCAAAGAATAAGAAACTTAAATTCCAAATTAAAAGGCTATCTTCAAATTTTGTATTGAATTTTAAACTTAAAAAGATTAGGTATATATCTAAATCCGAATTTGAAAACAAAAACAACATCCTTCCCCAATTACAGAAAACCTTAAATTTAAATCCTGCAGTGCCCTCAATTTAAAAAAGCCATAAGAAGGTACCCCGAGGTACAGTTTCCACGGAACACACCGCCCGGGGTCAATAAAAACAATCGACTTGAACTCTCTCCAACAAGACGGGAGACAATTCAACAACAAACAAGGACAACACTCACAGAACTTTAATTTCAACTCGCGTTTTGTTAAATTCGGATAACAAATAGAGAGCTATTTGCTTTATGATATTTAAAGGGAGTTTTGTGGCAGCAATACTATCAAAATTAAATTTACGAGTATATGGATGAATTGGGAACATTTAATGTTAAACTTGGGTGTAACAAGCTAGTTTATGTACAAGATAAATATGATATGTATGATTTATATCTGATTCTGTTCCTCGTTCACACTTATCATGTCCTTGTTGTTTTTATCCGAAAGCCTACATCAACCAATTGAAGTACACAACTAGACCGTGTATTATTAGTATATTACTTTCGTGAGTTGGATCGATTGCATATCTAGTGTTTTGATTAAATGAATGTGTTAATTGAATCTCATCTTAGTCGCACACGACGCCCACGTGGACTCCTGTGTATTTCATTTCAGACACTCGTAGCCGCAGCAAGACAAGATAGGAACTAATCAATGAAGCTAATCAGAACCAGGCCGGCAGTGTCAAGCAGTGTTAGGCGCCAGAAGAATAGGAATGATAGCTTGCACGCCAGTCGGAACAGCTGGACCGCGACACCAACCCCAGCCGCTTCCGTGGCACGCTCCGCCGGTGACGACGTACCAGTGTAACAGCTTCTCCTTCTTCTTTCTTTGTCTGCACTCTCTGCACCTTATCCCACTAGGTAGGGTCAGTATTAACAGTAAATTATGTAATAGCTTCTCTATTTGTGACTAAATATACCAAAATTACAAACTAAACTGATGACAATGTACATAGTAAGCACAACAGTCAACAGTCCATTTGAACAGTCTCTTCACGAATAATTGCGTTACAGCACCGCTCCACCGTGCGGCTCGACGACGCACTAATGCAAACACTGGACTGATGATTAACGACCCTGGATCAGCGCTTAATCTATATCGACAATACAACTAACAACACAACGCTGGGATTATTCAGTATGCTAAGTTCACGTATTCGTCAGTACCGTCAAATGAGTTTTGGGAGATGCCGGAGAGGAGTGAGGAGACTTGCTTTTGCCAGACTACTGATTTTTTAAAAGTTTGGACAACTTCTTAGCTGGGAAAATATTTAATCCATAAAGGCACTACAAAACGATTTTCAAGAATATGTTAGCTCCCGTAAACCCGACTTCTCAAGAAAGCAAAAGCATTAAAAAATGACCACTGCATCGGCAGAATTGCATCAATACTATGGATGCATATTTTGATAGATAGAAATGGTTTTTATTATAAAAAAATGACTTTAACTTACTTTCTACTAAACGGTAATTTCATAGATATAGACCAGTATTTTGTTTTTAAAACCACAAGGGCCTTCAGCTATAAATTAAATCGTACATATGGGCAAACATTGAAAATAGAGAAATGTTGTTTTAAAAATAAATTTAAAAGTTTACTAAAAAAATACAAACGTAATCAAAATAGACAAATTTATTATCACCCGCTCTGAATTAAAGAAGTTCATTTTCGACATAGACATTTGTTTTTCATAAAATTCAATTGTTGTAGTACTGTTTCTCTCAGTATGAATGTTCAAACATATAGCACAATAGAGGTGTGAGCCGAATAACGCGATAGTATCTGAGGCGATAGGCGCTCAGTGTGCGGTTATGATTCAGTTCCGCTGATAGAGACTTCACGCGTTCAATAGAGCCGTGTATTTGCTATAGTTTGGTGAGTCGCCGTGTGAACTATTGTTTATATTGTAATATGTTTCAAAGTTTTATTAGAATCCGCTTATATAAATGCAACATTATATAATCCTTAGTACGTGGAGATTTTTAAAATACTGCTTCAGATTTAAGAGCAAAAATGGAAGAGATGAATTAGATACATTGTTATAATCATATGTGTACATATGTCTTTGGCGTAATCAAGTAACAACGCTCAGCCTTTTTAAAGGTCAGACTGATATGAAAGCATTCCACTCCAACCCTCTTCACTCACATCTGTCGTCGCGCCCGACCCGGCACTGCCGAGACCCCATGCAAGGGATCGTGGAACACGAAGAAAAGATGTAATTGTAAATTCTTTGGTGAAGCTCATGAGTGTCTCCCCGTCATCGTGCTGTCTACACCTAAGCAGATAATATTATTACCACGGTTCTATTACGAAGCAAAAATAGTTTTTAATATCCCGTGAAAAAGACTATTTTAGCTTGGAGAAGCCATTCCAGATGTGTCATTTTAATCCTGGTGCTAGGTAATACGTATTGCATACCTGTTGTGTTGTATAGATGATTCAGAAAGTCAACTCGGTTCGAAAGTCGATATTTAGTTTTCAATACAAAAGTTTTGATGAGCCAAACTAAAATACTCCGTAATAAATGAAAATTTGAGCGTGACTTTTTAAATATCTAGTTGAGTTAACCTTACAAAAGTTTATTTACTATTCAGAGACGTCACTGTCACCGTTGATTGACCTCTGTGAACACGAAGTGTTTTTAATTGTGTCGACCGCTCGCGAACACCGAAGGAACTTCTGTAGTGAACACACTCCGCGGTGTCAGTGCAAGCAGCTCCAATACACAGGGAAATACACAAATTTGTTAGAACAACTCGTTTGACATAATATAATAGTATAGTATGATGTAACATACTCGTAGCGCGTACGTAACTTAATTAAACAAACAAATTGATTTTTACATTCTGAAAAGATTACTTTGAAACTTTTAAAGTTAAAATTTGATAGATTGTTAATCGCTAGGCAGCTCTGACGAAATTTTAGTAGTAATTACTTAATTAATATTAAAACCTTTCTGAGATTAAATATCAACTCTTATTAATTATAATCAACAAATTTAAATATTTTTTATTTAACTTTTCATAACGCGCTAGTTACTTCAGGAATTTTAAGAAATCTATTGTCTGTTCAACGCACGCACTGTGTCAGCGTCTGGTAGCCGTGTAGCGTGTATCCTTCCGCATCAAGCCACTTTCGTTCTCAGATTCTACACGTTCTTACATAGCACCTCAATTACCTGTTCTGAGTATTTATATCTAAGTACTTATCTTTTTGTGCGTAATATAATAGAAGAATGAGTGAACTGTAATGTTTGTGTTAGCCGAGATAAACACCACAGAGTCAATATCACTTCCAGAACCCACTTTGAGACATGCGACAATAGTGTAGTAACGGCAAATTGTCTTACCTGAAGGACGGTCCTCAAGAATAAATAAATAACAGGGAACAAGTCGCGTACGGATTCTGACCTCAAATTACGATGACATAGTGTGTTATGGGAACCAGACACTGATGTACACACTTACATAAGTTTAAATATATGTACATATACAAATAATAGATAGCCAGACAAAGAACATACAAATCAGTTCATTATTCCAATGTTTGCCTGATACGGGAATCGAACCCACGATCCTCGGCGCCACCGCACCAACGATTCAATCTGAGAACTGATAAACACGACGAGCAGCCCTACATTATGGTGGCGAACCACTGGGTGACAAACATATTAACGATACACAATAACCATAACGATAAATATCTGGAGCCAAGATTGAAGGTAAGTAAAGGACGCTCTTAAGTCGTGACGTCTTATTTACGTTGACATAAGACGGCTCGTAAGCTGAGAGAAGTGGCTCATAACTCGACTTATCGTCCGCAATAGATATTGGAGTACCAGGATAACATAAGCATTTAGACGTTTATTGAACTACGCAATGACGTTATAGTGAGAATTGAGTATTGAGAAACTTCTATTGGTGCACTAGTGGCCCTGGTATAGTAAAATGATTACGCATATTGGTTGTGTGAACGTAATGTACATATTAGTATTGCACTAAGTGAGAGTATTTGAATGTAAAATGTTTAAAAGTGATTCGTTTTACATGTAAGGATATATTATGTCTGTTTAATAATTATATGTTCTAGTCCGGAATTGAATACTTTTGAAAACACACAACATGCATAGGCATAACCAAAAGATTCTCTATAAAAATAGCGTACGTGTGTTTTATTTATCGTCAATGCTGTTCCAACCGTACCTACCAGGATGACATAAACGTATAAGAGTGTATTGAGTTGATCACCGACAGCGTTGATGAGCCGCGTTATATTGAGTCTTCATTAACAGCCTGTGATTTTCTCTTCTTTTTTATGTTTTCCTGGTAAATATCCTTGATAGTAAAAGTTGCGTTATACTTTCCAGCCGATAAATACTATAAAATAATAATAACTCGTGGTCGTCGTGGCCTAAAGAATAAGACGTTCTGTGCATTCGTGTCGAGCGATGAAACGGTGTTCAAATCCCGTAGGCGGGTACCAATTTTTTTAACGAAATACGTACTTGTCAAATGTTCACGATTGACTTCCACGGTGAAGGAATAACATCGTTTAATGAAAATCAAACCCGCAAAATTATAATTTGCGTAATTACCTTTGGTGGACTCTTGTGAGTCCACACGGGTAGGTAGCACCACCCTGTCTATTTCTGCCGTGAAGCAGAAATGTTTTTCGGTTTGAAGGGTGGGGCAGCCGTTGTACTATAAAATTGAGATGTTACAACTCAGGACTCGAGGTGAGTGGCAGCATTTACCTTGTAGTTGTCTATGGGCTCCAGTGACTACTTAAGACCAGGTGGGCTATGAGCTCGTTCACCCATTTAAGCAACAACAAAAAAAAAATGCTGAAGGTTTTTATTACATGTTATGGATGTAATCAAACTAGTTACTCATGAAGCCAATACGTACATAATGTGGTTACAGAGATGAGTACGGCTTACAAACCAGGCGAACTAACTGCCGCACCTCCGCGTGTCAATATCGCTATGGTTTTTTTCTGCTTTAGTTTGAAGTTTGTAGACAATAAAAAATGTTACCTCGTACTATAAATAAAAATAATATAATCCATAGGTCGCTGGTTCATATTGAGCTCGAAGGACCATAAAAATGTATGCGCTGCTGAATGTGGCGCACACAACTTGAGATTTAGATAGGAAGAAATCACTGATAGTCAAAGAATATCCGTTTATTATATACTTTGCTAACAAGTAACTAATTCTATCTATCTATGTATGTTGATGTGGTGAGTATTGCTGTATACGAGTGCTGAACGTGTACTGGCGCTTTATACTACGGTTTGAGTAAAGCGATGTAAAAGTGCTGATGTGAATGCGCGCGTGCCCTGTACGGTACATGACTCATACAGCTCACTTACTAACAAACACTTTAACATTAATTATAAATCTTGCCAAGCCGACTACGCCAAAATACCGAAATCGTTAAAATGAATTCAGTACAGACGACCTTTATCGCCACAACAAAGTGACATTAAACTAGACATCGCATTAGTAAATACCTGATATTTACGGGTATTTGTCCCTTTATCGCGCAAGGGACCGTTGAACTAACCGTGTGTGTTTCGTTAGAGGTCCGTATTCAGTGGGCAGTGGGCAGGGGCAGTGGGCCGCGACACGGGCCGCGGGGCGCGGAGTGGACAAACTTCGCTTATCTAATTTATTATGCGTCGCCCTTCGGACACACGGTCGTACCGGACCGACAACTCATTGGAATATATCAGCAACTCTAGAAATACATATATTAAAATGCAACACCTTCATAAAACTATTTCTGTTAGCAGAGGGACAATTTAACGGAGATGTTTTAAGAAATAAGTAGATATTTTGAGCATGCAAACAATATGGAAGACACTATTTTGCTGACGCATATCAACACCAACATTGTTTTAGACGTATGTATATATGTACATTTTACTGTAGGCAAAGATGCACAGCCGAGCTCACCGCATTCCTGGTATTCACTGCTCACGGAAACCTAGAGACAGAGTATGGTGAACAATCTCCACGTCGAGACATGGTGCGGATGTCGCAACAGATTTAAATGAGTGACGGAAAGTATTTGGAGCTTCCGTGGCCTCTTTAGGCTGGACGCTCTACAGATACAACTGCTCTAAATAAGTTAGAATTTAGAGAGTTAGAAGAACTTAATTTAATGTTTCCCCACTGTATTGCCACCACCACCACCACGACCACGCGTAACAATCACATTTCCAGATCTTTGTTATTAGTGCCGGTGCCGCCACTGATCGTTTATGTACCAAAGAGTCACGGAGCGAGGGCGCGCGTGCTCTCGTCATTACTTCAAATTAAACTTCTATTTCGTGCCTGAAGGTGAATGCCGACGGGACATCAGGGGGCGCCACTTACAATGAAGTTTTACTATGCAACTATGCTAACAAGAATGGGTTGTATCAAGTTTTCATATTATTTATACATTTTATTTGCATCTTCAACATAAAATCAAATGTGTCTGATGTTGTGGGGTACGGGTCAATGCCGCAGCGTCAGTGTGTCTCGGTGTGTGTGAGAGAAGGGGTGGTTGGATCCCCGGGTTCATTATAGACTGTTTGTTCTTTGCTCGATCCTTATTACTCGCAATGTTATATACAATATATGACACTTGAATCTGTTTTATTTAATGTATAAAAGGCTCGTTTCGATATCGAGTAGAGGGACCTGCCCTCCCCCGCCGTATAGTGGCCGGAGTCCCGCAAGGCTCCCCTCTCTCGCTCTGTCCCCGTTATTGTTTAGTTTGTATATCACCGTATACCCGAAGACCCAAATTTTAATATTTTTTATCTACATTTTTTTTTTGTATTGCCCCTGTAGGCACACGAGCATATAGTTCACCTGCTGGTCAGCGGTTGCCTATGGACGTCAGCAATGCCAGGGGCAGAGCCAAACCGCTGCCTACCGTTAAGTACTCTTTATAAGCCTCGTTTGAAGAAGGACATGTCATAGCGCTCGGGAAACGTCTAGCACTCTTCGCCGCTAACACGGCTATCTTCTTCTCGTATAGCAAGAAGTCGATATTGGACCACCATGGGACAGTGGGTCCGGAAGTGGCGAATAGACATCAACTCTACAAAAAGCACAACCATGCTCTTCAAAAAGGGTCGCCCTCAAGATACCACTTCGAGCAGCCCACTTCGTAATAGGCACGTTAACATGTCCGCCTCTGAACGTGGATCTTACGTGGATCTTCACGACGACCTGGAGTTGAACTCCATCAATAAGTGTCTTCAGCGATTTAAGTGCGCTATTACGAAAAAGCGGCGCGCCACGATAACTGTCTTGTCACGGCCGCCGGTAACCTACATACTCGACCCTGCGGAACAAATGTTAAACAGTCACCGTCGCCAAAAACACTTCAGTTCGGATCCTCTCGATCCACTATCAGTGCTTTTAGGTACCTCAAGTACCGGTCACGATTCTCGTCGAAGAGTTCGGCGAGAAAATTAACCCTCAGACAAAGCCCACTGAGTTTCTCACTGGATCTTCTCACTGGGTCGCGGTTCCAATCCAATGGTAGATTCTACGAAGCACTGCTCTTGCTAGGGCTAGTGTCAGCAACGTTATTAGGTTAGAGCCCTGTGAGCTCACCTACTCGTTCGGCGAATCTAATCATGATCCTCGAAGTCACTACAATCTGTAGGTCAAAAAAAGTCTTTATTAACTACATACTACGTACTATTCCACGTGCTTATGCTCGTATGTAACGCTTAATATTTAAATACTGTTACGCCGGTAAAAGTAGCTCGCCGAATAATTATAGTCGAACGAATATCGAAGGATCTAGTAGCACCTAGAATGCTCGAGAAGTACAACGCCATCTATTGTCAGATGGCGGAAACACAATGCTAGAGATGTGTTGAATACTTTCTTTTCGATAATTCTAGGGATGCGGTTTCGACTGTAAAAGCGTTGCAGGGATGGCACGCAGTCATTCAATAATCGGAACTACTCGAAGCGAAACAACGAACGGATCACCTGAAGCGAAGCGAATTGAGAATTTTATAATGTAGTGAAGTGTTTTAAGTGTTCTTAGCGTTGAATGCAGTGTAAACTTGTAGTTCGGTAGAATTTTATTAATCCCGAACCCCAGCACGTAACAATACGGAATAAACATTTTCCAAACCAACCACAGAGTCAGTCTATCTCTTCTGCGCAGTATTCACATTATAATCCTGACTAGTGGTCGAGTGTACTGCAGACCCGCTCCGGCAGGTCCCACCACCATCGCTATTGTTACTGCGAAGCAGTTATACGTTCCGGTTTGGAGGATTGGGACAGCCCTTATTCAATTAAGACTTAGACCTCACGCCTCAAGGTGGATGGTAACATTCACATTGTGATGTCTATGGCTTGAGGTAGCCACTTAAGATCATGAGCTCGTTCACCAATATACTCGTATACAATAAAAACCAAAGATAAAAGGCAGCAAGGTAACGCTAGGTTTCTGACCTGGGTTTTGGTTCTGACCTGAATGAAATATTGTCACGTCTAAAGAAACATAATGACGTAATGACGAGAAGGTGAGATGATTATCATTTTCATCACGTTCATCGTTTCGGGACCCCTCAGGGCACGTGTTAGCACGTGTCGTTTCGCGGTACGAAGCGTATTACTTAAGTTGTAGTTACGACACGAATACCTGGGAAGGTTAATATTGCAAGGAAAAGAATGTAGGATGGTAAGAACAAGAATCATTTTGTATTTCCTGAGTTCGTAATACAAAGTCTTTATGGCTTAATGCCGGGCTTACGACTGCCAATTGTGAAATAGAATGTATCTCAGATGTCAGGAATTATTAAAGATATTTACCATATACATACATGGAGCTGAGACACATCAGGGCGATGTAGTCGTCAGTCAGACGAGAAAATTAGAACAGCACATGTTGTTTTTATATTCAGAAATTAAATTGATTATCTTACAAATAGCTTCAGCACATTGTTTTGTTAGGTCAGTGAGGTTATTTTGAGAAGGACAACCCAGATTAAAGTGATTCATTAATGGATGACATTAAAGGATTTTTCATTATTTGGTTTTATGTTTTGCTAGATAGGGTTGTCACGAGCTACACAGGCGGCTCAAACAACGTTAGTAATATATACCTTGAATTGTACATTTGCTACGCGATCACCGGAACCAAGAGACAACAAGACGGGGAGCTCGATCGGACATCGAAGCGAGAAAACTAATCTCGGTGTTGGCCACTGATGTCGAGTGAAATACATAATTAAATATATTATACAGTAAATAGTTCAATGCGTGTACTTATTGCACAAGACTCAAGTATTTCTGTGCAATGAAGGGTTCACGTTTCTACTAAAGATTGAGGAGATACTTCATCGCTTTCTTGTTACTTTTCTATGTATATTTTTTATCATAGGGGATCTTTCTATTTTTGATAGCCTGTAGACAGACAAGCATATGACCCACCTAATGGTGAGTGGTTACTGCCGTAAAGGCTCGCAAACTGCTCTGCCATTAGAAGTCAGGATGAAATTGAGAAATTCAAGACTCAGATGGAGCAGTGGCAAGTCGAGGGGACTACGACCGCATAACTCCTGTCTCCTGGTCACTACTCAGACAGAATGTTGCCACTTTTAAATGATTAACTCGTGTTTTATCTGTATGTTTTATTTCACAAGGTGACACTCATAGAGCCATTAAGTTTTTTTTTATCGATAAATTCTGTACAAATATTAAATCGATATATGTATTAATACGTGAAGCAAAACACTTTGTAAATCTTTTTACTAGAATTGCGCGGATGGAGGAGTATGAAATATCCCACATTATAGAGAAAATAGAGAATATAGAGATGGAGTGCAGAATGCTAATATGTTTTTAAAAATATGCATAAAAATACATTAAATCAATGAAGATAACATTACACACACTATAGTGTAGTATAGTGTAGTCTTGGGGAAATTTGTGATTATAGAACAATGAAGAAATGTGACAATAAAACCATAATAGTATACAAACTTATAATTTCAATTAAATATAGTCGCATTACGACTACTGAGAAACCACTAGTATGTAATAGTTTAACTAACAAAATGAAATCTCTCGTCAAACGTTTGTGTGTTGTGCGATTGAGGTGCTGTACGTCGGAGAGGGTCGCGCGGCGCAGGACCACGGGCTCAGACCCTCGACTCCGCCGCCGTGAGCACAGCGGAACTACAAAAAAAGCCACAATAAGTAAAACTAAAGCGGCTCTATCAAGAAGTTTAATTGAGGGATTCTTTCACAGACCAAACGAAAGATCTTCGTTACAAACTATCTTTATCTTACAAGTTGGTAAAGCTCCCGCGGGTCGAACCTTTACAGCTTTTACTTATATAACAAGTATTAATCCGCTCTCGAAGTTCATGTTTTTGCTGTAGCCTCCGATAGTGGTACTCGGTTGGGAAAAGTTTTTTGTTAGAAGCATTGTTGTTAATAGGCAGGTGAGTTTGTGAACAAACACAGACAAATTAATATCAAAAGCGCACACCGTGTGGCACGTGGTCACCTGAAATTCTATTAAAATAGAGCAAACAGTAATTAACAAATACGTGAATTAAAAACAAAACAAATTTTCCGAGCGTTCCTTAATGTTTATTTACAATCAGTTAACACAAACGAACCTTTATCCAGAGTCGAACATCGCTGGATGCGCCAAACAAAATAACTGTGAACAAACAGGAACCCTCCGTATCGGACATTAATAAAATCTATTTTTCAATCTGAAACGAAAATATCACGAGGAAAAACAATGGGAAGGGCGGCAGATAAATTTAATTGCAAAGCATAAATCATTGGTATTTTTCCCGCCAGGCTGAGCCGGAGCGGGACGCGCTAACGCACCAAATATATGTATGTATATAAAAAGACTTGACGTGATATTTTAAAATTAGCATTTAGGTGGAATAGTAAGCCCGCTTGTACAAGTATTTAGCAGTACGAGATAGAACCACTGACCTGCCTCCTTGTGCCGTGTAGTGATCATTCGAATTGTCATTGCGTTGCAAATTACAAACCAGAGATCTCCCTAAAGCGAAAACGTTCACATGGTGAAGTCTCTGAGCTTTGGTGATTTAACATCGTGGTAGACCGTGAGCACCGTGACCTCTTTTAACCGATATACGATAAAAATACAAAACTGGCTTCGATGCTACGCTTTCAGATGAGATACGGCATCCTGCAAACACCTGGTGAGTATAATTAATTTGCCTCACTGCGCAGTCGCCACACTAAATAGTCGCATTAAGCAATCCCAAAACGAAACATTGATAATTATCAGAGTTCTGCAGCCTGCCAGCCATAACCAACAGGAACAAAGCCGCACGCCAGCCCTGGTGTCAGACTCCTCGTTCTCGTCACTCAGGGAATTGAACACGACAGCGCCCGTGACTCCGGACGCTTTATTACTGTCTGTTGCCGTCCACAGGGGTGGGACTTGTCACTTTATGTCTCTTTCAATTCCCTAGCTATTTATTATGGGAAAAATATTTGTGAAGAAGTGTTCTCAAGCAGTCGAGTCCCACGAGTCGCAGACAACAATCAACTTCAAATGACTATTTGTCGGGAAGTCATTTCTCGTGGCTAGCATATAGCAACCATATAGTACCCGCCAATAGACTAATTGAAAATCTTAAAATATGTACATACAAACACGAATAATACAAATAAAAAAGCTACATTATTCAAAGTTGGAACGTTTTCAACGGAAGCACCACTGAATAAGCCCGAAAGCTTTTTATGAATCAAACTCTGAGGCTGCCATCGCTTTTTGGATTTTAATAAATATCACACCGGCTCCAGCGTGTGACGCGCTGTACGTGTCCCGGCTGCGTTTCCGCGCGTTATTTCCCCCGGGACTGAGCGGTGCTGAGCCGAACATGATACTCGGACTAGCTGTGACTGGAAAACAACAGTTCCGAACATCCGTTAATCAGTAACAGCATCTTCTTTCATATTAACTTTATTTCCATCATGGTCCAACGACAGCCTGATAGTTTTGAAGCTGGTACTTCGATACTGGAGTCGTAGAAATATGTTATGAGTCATCCTTAATACAGAGCACTGTTGACTGGTAACTAGGAGCTGTCGCTGCTTCGCGTACATTCTCCAAATACTTTTTATAATGTAAACGACATTTAACTTGTAGAAAAGCAAGAAATAACAATATCTCTTATGGCAAATTTCTAATTGTTACCACTGTATAGAAATCACGCGTTGGAATAAAACTTTTTAAGGCGTGTTCTTAAAAACGCTATAGGTTGGAAACAGTCGTAATTTCACAGCAATTGAAATTCCAATCGCTTGAGACATGTTGGACTCTTCGTTCTTTCGTGAGGCTAATGAAATACATTTGAAGGCAGTTCCGTATTGACGACATGGCGGCGACAGATACGCGACCCTGTTGCTTCCCGGGCGGCGCGCCGACACTCGCAATGTACTTACTTATTAAACAGTTGTTACATTTTATTTCTCCGTCAATAAATTCGGAGGTGATAGTAATCAACAACGAATGTACTGTGTAAATCTGACAGTTTTTAGATACAGTAATATTATAAATTTGATGTGCAAAAATATATTTAACTAACACCAATGCTCCTCTTCCTCGCGTCGTTTTCATAATTACTGAGGGTCATGACTCCCCCGCTGCATCAGTTTCTCCCGTACGATTTCCCTCCATCTTCTGCGATCCTTAGCTTCATGAAGGGTATTTGCCAACGCAGGGGGGTTTTATTAAACGTTTAACCTCAACAACAAACAAAAAAAATACATAACTTATCTATTCTATTTAAGTTCCCGCCAAAAAAATCCGTATGTATGACGTAGAATGTAAATAAATAAAAAACGAATGTAAATTCTATGTTAGGTCATAATGTTTTAGTGGTATTTATGAGGGATCGGCGCGGCGGCGTAAAGCTCAGATTAATATCTTTAGAGGAATGTTGCCGCCGCCATCTCGGCACGGACCGTAGCTGCCGACCGATGTTGCTACATCCTACGGGAAAACCCCGATTTTGAAACATTCTTTATTGGTGCTCCGCTTGCATTGGTCTTAGCGTGATGTTATATAGCCACAAATATTTAAATATGACCAACAGCTGCATTGTCAAAAAGGTAACATTTACTTTTATCATCTTTAACGAGGCCCGCTTACGATTTGATAATTATTCGTGGTACTGACAATTGTCAAAGATTTTGTATCCAAAAAAACTCAAAACAACGTTTTCAAACTATGTAGAGCCCAGAATTGGTCGTATAACTTTTTAATGACACAAAGGAAGATAGACAAAACAGATTCTGATGGTTGGTAATCTATGTCACTCAACTTTAAGTTGTTTTCCGGATAAGTAATGTGAGAATCATTAAACTTCCCGTTGTGCTTAGTACTAACTTTTACACGATCGAGAAGTTAAAAAATTCACATTAAGTACGCGGACCCGTAATCTCAAACCTTCTGATTGACATACGGCAGTCGAGAATGGCGTTCTAATTTGACGACTGTCAAAATAACATAAAAAGTAACATTTTGAAAATAAGCCATTCATCTTTCAGAGACGCATTCCTCGATAAATGGGCTATCTAACACTGAAAGAATTTTTCAAATCAGACCAGCAGTTCCTGAGATTAGCGCGTTCAAACAAACAAACTCTTGAGTTTTATAATATTAGTATAGATGTAAAAAATGGCCTTTTGTTCCTAAAATGTTTGATGATTGATTGACATCATTTTTCGCAGTTTCTTAATTAATGTCTTAGATTTAATTTTATCTAAGTTCGGCAGTCTACGCAGTTAGAAAGAGAATATTGAAACGGCCTGTTTATTTCAGTTATTTCCTTTGTACGAGTATTATATTATGTTACAAGGTTTAGCTGTGGGGCAAAACTGCGGATATTGAGAGGTTGTTTATCTTAGAAACTAGAGTTATTTGAGTAGCTTACAATATTATAGAAAACCCGAGGTACACTTTATTTCTATTCAAAGATATTGATACACTGGTAATGACTTTATGAGCATTGTAGCTGCAATAACATTACTGTATTGTTTTGGAATTTTCGGTATGTAAATTACCTCTCTTTATTGGACCGGGTGGTCACATAAGCTCACAGTCGATCCGGTGTCTAGGTGCTTACTGAGTAAAATAAAAAACATTCACAACACAACATGGAATATTTACTGGAAGTTTACTGGAAGTAAATATAATATAGCGGAATGTAAGGTTAAAATAAATTTCTGTAATATTTAATAGAATATGCTTGTAACACTGAATATGAAGAAAGCTATAAAACTTGATTGACAGCTGTGGGGTCCCGCCATTTTAGTAAACGTCACACACACTTCACGCGATGCGTGGACATTCATGCACACATATTATATATGTATGTAGGCGGGTGGCGCATTTAGTTGTAGATGTCTATGGGCTCTAGTAACCACATAACAGCAGATGGGATGTGAGCTCGTCGACACAATTAAGCAAAAAAAAAAACAATGTACCTTCGCAGACAATTTGTCTGATTGTCTGCGCTTTTGTGTGTATGCCGACCTTGGACAGAGTGGCCACTCGATCTCACACAGAGCATTTTGGTGCTCAAACATGACGGAACAGCCGTACCTTTAGTGTTACCTAGTTGATCAGTTAATATGAAATATTAATCAAATTCAAAAATTACAATATGCGTACCTAATTACTGGACTTCCTGTGAGTCCGCACGTATAGTTACCATCACCCTGCCTAATTCTGCCGGAAATGCGTTTCAGTTTAAAGGGTGAGGCATTCGTTATACTGTAAAAAAACTGAGGCCTTAGAAATAATGTATCAAGGTGGTTAGCGGCATTTACAATGTAAATGCTTAAGGGCTTTGGTAACCAGTTAACACCAGGTAGGACGTGAGCTCGCCCACACGAAAAAGAAAAAATGCAATAACACGGTTCAACATATGTAAGCAGTGCAGGGAAATAGTGAGTATTGTATACATTATTAAAATCGAGAATGAAGCCGCCCCAGCGGCCAACTCCTCGTTGCAATAAAACATAAACAGTCTGTAATCTCGTGCTCAGTATCAGAGCAGGTAGTTGTACGTACGTAATGGGAGCTCATATTGGTAGAGTTCGATCGCGCACTCCACTCGACCGCGGGATCCCAACTCTCGACTAACTTTATTTTTATTTCTGTTAAGTGCTTCCAGCATTGCTAAGGAGTTTCACAGAGAGCTTACTATATTTACACTGTCCAACCATTGTTATCATCATACTTTCATAAAATTTAAAATTATTATATAATGGCACGCGCCATACATAGTCTGGCACCGAATGTGAGACAAGAGGACCAGTCTCAAAAACACTAGACTAGCGACAATACAACACGTAGTAGATATAAATAGGACAGACACCAGAAGACAGGATAACGATCAATCCCAGTAATAATTGAATCGTTATTACTACTGAACGATGTCTTCTTGCAAAACCCAAACACCCAAAGCACCGAAACGAATTAAAGGTGGATTGTACCGTCTGTAGCGGTGTGGCGGTGCGCTCTGTCGAGCTCCGAGCGACCAGAGTGGCCCGCAGCGCGGTTTAATATGTCCCGGTAATGGCGGATTCAATTTAGATTATCTCCGTAACAGCTAGTTTCCTTTCTTTATGACGTCATAAAGGTGTCGTATCGCGCTATCTGATAACATAATGAGGACCTGAGTTTTGTCGAGAGTTGGACGCTACTTTTAAATGACTTTCTGATTCATTCTGGAGTGTCCCGCCTCCGTGTCCGGTGCAAGCGACCGATTCTAACTGATCTGTATCTGCGGCCTGGCACCAGCGCATACAGTCTTCAAACCATTTATAATTTTTAATCTCACGTTTATTGCTTTGTATAGGATTATTTGGAACGTTACGGAAATTGTACAGTATGCGTGTCTCGGCCGACTAAGCTCTTGTTCATCAACGTTTGATTGCACTATCTACGGGAAAATCGATATAAACCATTTATTAATATTTAAGTTCTTTGCGCACAGAAAGACTGAAGACCCGCAGGTCTGGCAGTTTGTTTGATTTGGGTTTTCATCTTTTACGATTAGAGAATTCCAGGTCTTAGACAAATGAATTGAATAAATGGTGATAGCGAATTCGAAGCCTTTTTACTATATGCTTATGTGCCGCAATAGAATACACATAGAGGATGAACACGACCTACCGGACCGCGTACCTGAATCATACTCACTTCTAACTACTGAGCACACTTTCTATCAATGATAAACTCTTCTAGTTATTCAGGGTTGTAATCTGAGGGAACAAGTAACAGATATGTTACCTTAGATGACTCAAGAAGGTGAACAATTAGTTCAATCAACAATCGTCGACTTTCCTGTTCACATCCCGGAGACCAGCAGCCTGCGGATATTATTTTATCAAGGGTCAATGACATCAACGTCACGACTACAAATATTGACGGCTTAATCTCAACTCTTTGTGAATATTAAGATGGGTTACCGAGCTCTCAGTCTGTCCGGCTTGAAGTGGTTATCGAAGCCAATCGCCATCATAACGCAGATTCCGTCGCCCACTCTGAGAACTGAGATCGAAGGCTTCATTGTATTGCCTAGAGACGGGCTGCCCAGCTCATCCACGTACAGTCAATTTTGAAAACAAATTAGACAAATACGCGTCAGTTAGAGTATCACTTTACTTTAAACTTAGGGTATTTTTCCAGGCAAAGTAAATACTAGATATACAGACCACTGTATTTTCTAACCATTGGTGTGTAGCTAATCAATCGAAGCCTCACTTGTACCGCTCGTGTGGATATATCTGGAAGACTTAGGGTTGTAGCGAGCTGTTTTTAAAACTGAATTCTGGCAATCGGTTAAAAGACCTCAGGTCTGAGGCTACACCGTGAACAGGTTTGTGTGAAGTTTAACCTACATCTAGACTTGAATTTTCACGAACATTCCCTAGAATCATTTAAATCACATTTAAAATACAAAAGACACGGTCAAATCTTAACTTCTATGATCCGAGACCACAAAAGCGGTGAAGTTAGAAGAAATTTTAGATATGTTTACGTATTTAAACCCGGAACAAATCCATACGTACCTATGTGGGATTTCGTATGAAAACGAAATACAATACAAAATCAGTAAGTTGGTTTCACCCTCGTGACTAGAGAATGCTTACAGACCGCAGTAAGACCCACTGAACTGTGACAGAACTTTTGGCACATCGACGATACTAAAATACTACAATGTTTTTAGATCATCGATAAAGGCCCGTCCCTAGTGGCTGAGGGAGCTAGCCTTAATTTATAACAGTCGATAGATACACGGCGCCACTCCGAGCATCCTGTACATCACTGATTGACTTGTATGGAGCTCAGTCTCACTCAAGCTAGCATCGTTTTTTTATCTGCGATAAAGAACCTTAAAATTTAGATGAAAGATTCCTATTTATAATACTCCAAAACAACTACCAATAAAAATGTTGTTAAATTCGGTTTATTGTTTTGGATATTAGGCCAAATATATAATCAGACAGACATTAGCAAAAATACGTACGTGTATTGGTTTTGCAATTTAAATAAACTGCACACTTAATTTGCTTTAAATTTTATGAAACTAAAATTGAATTGCAACTATTTTGAAGATAAATTACTTCGTCAAATACGAGGTAAATTATATTAGGAGCAAGACAAATACCGCTGCTATCTATCTAGTGCGCTCTATGACTGTCTTTTTTTTGTTTTTTATTGCCTGTAGGCAGACGAGCATACGGCCCACCTGATGATATGTAATCACCGTCGCTCATGGACGTCAGCAATGCCAGGGGCAGAGCCAAGCCGCTGCCTACCTGCCAGTTTCCAAGTTTTTTTTATTTATTGCTTATGTGTGTGGACGAGCTCAAAGCCCACCTGATGTTAAGTGGTTACGGGAGCCCATAGACATCTACAACTTAAAATGCGCCACACACCTTGAGATATAAGTTCTAAGGTCTCAGTATAGTCACAACGGCTGCCCCACCCTTCAAACCGAAACGCATTACTGCTTCACGGCAGAAATAGGCGGGACGGTGGTACCTACCCGTGCGGACTCACAAGAGATCCTACCACCAGTAATTACGCAAATTATAAATTTTGCGGGTTAAGTAATCCGTCCGTCCGTATAATATAATAATTAGTCCGTATAATAATTAATCTCACTTAATGATTAGCTTTATTTAACATTAAAATATCAACAATTCGTAAGACCTGAAGAAGCGATGGCGTGAACAACGCGCGCCCGGTTATTTCGGTTGACTACAGACTAAATGGATGGCTACATTAACTTGTAACAAAGCTACGCGTATGTCCATGAAACGGGCTGAAGGAAAAATTTATCTTTTGTGAAAATATATAGGTACAACAATATATTGGCGACAGTGCGTATGGTAAGCCCGCGTATCAGTCAGTCTAATGTTCCAGTTTCAGGGTTAAGGAACCGCTATCGATCATGTTCATGGTATAAACTCTGGTAGCCACTTAACCGGTGGACGAGTTCACGGCTCATCTGGTGATAGGTGGTTACCGGAGCCCATAGACATCTACAACGTAAATGCCGCCGCTTACCGTGAGATATGTGTTCTAAGGTCTCAGTTTTTACAGCACAACAGCTACCTCGCCCTTCAAACCAAAACGCATTACTGCTTTACGGCAGAAATAGGCGGGGTGGTGGTACCTATCCGTGTGGACGTCTTACCACCAGTAAAAATCTACAGAGGATATGTAATCGTCCGCCTATTTCCTATGCTTACGGGTTTGAATCATAGATTTCTTCTGTGAAGGCCCGCTCTTCTAATGGCCACTCAATTGTTTTACGTTGTTAACCTGAATTATTGGTGTATTATTTATATTAATTCGGCGCTTTACTAAACGCCCAGCATTCAGCGCCATGTTCTGGCCCTCATCGTTCTCGTTTTACTCACAAAGGCTGAGAAATCATCTGCCATTCCCACGAGTCGTACAAATTTACTATAACTTATGTGTTTCGATCAGAGCTAGTGCACGCTGCACGCTACTTGTGCGCCTCACGCGTGCTCCACGTACTACTCGACTGGCGTGGTAGATGTGTGCATGATGTTCAATCCAAAACTGATCTAAGTAATTGACCGGTTTCTTCCTTCAAAACGAAATTTAACAGAGTTCGGTTGTTTTGAAAGTTCGAGACCATAGCTTGGTCTGTCGTAACACACAGAGTCTAACATTCAAAACTACTTGTTTGTTTGATTTAGCTTACATCTATATGACTGACTGCCTACCCGATGCCACCCCTTTTGGGAAAGACATAGGTACTAGGTCCTAGCACCAGTATAAAGAAAGACGTATAAAGAGATACCGCAGATGTAAGATGCATAAAGCGTATGAATCATTGGATCTGCTTGAAGGCTCGGACCTTAAACCAATCTATTAACTGAATACTCCTGTATTATTACTTAAATTCCGAAAGTAAATTGTCGTCAAAATATTAAACATGGGATCCACGAACTTTGTGCTACATTATGTAGACTGTTACGAAATTTAAATATCTATTCTGTTACACGTATACAAGTACAATGAGCGGTAGAAGAGTAGCAAACTGAAACACTCGCTACAACTGTAGGCTACACACAAATCTTGATTCGCGACAATAACGTCTCAAAAACAATACGAACAAGTAAAAACAACGATTGTTCATTTCACAACAAAACAAAGAAACTTCAGACGCGGTAATCGTTTATCCGCGCTGACACTGTTCTCTTTCCACGGAATGTTGTTGCGACCGTAGACTCTGTATTTGTTAGTTTTAATTAACGAATGCACGTCACAATACGGGTACTAATTGTTTTTATTGTCTTGTATTTATATAAGATCACGAGAAATATAAACAATCAATACAATATTGATCCTGTCGTGTGTTTACTGTGAATCAACTCAACGTAACAACACCTTCTAATAAAAATGATACCTGCTGCATTCAAAACCTACGTAATAATGTACGTCACCAACAATTTTGATCCCTGCTACGTTGTAATAACAATTTTAATTAAAATAGCTGTCACATGTATAAGGTTTAATTATTATTGTTGGTCCTCGGTAACAATTACGAGTAAAAGTTGCGATACTCATTCTGCAATGGACCCTTTAAATAATAAAAGAATCGATAGCTTCTGTAGCAAAAAATCACAAAGCATACCATAGGTGAAATACTCTGGTACAGTTTTTTCAAAGATAATTCAGTAGCATAGATGTCTCCGGATCTGATGTCAAGTAATTAATTAAGCTCATGGAAGGATTAATGCTACAAGCACCATCCACTTGAGACATGAACACGAAGTATAAAATTGCGTTGGGGTATTGGCTATTGGCTCTTAAAACCTGAAACGGTGGAGCGTTTTAAGTGTCCTTGGCGGCGGGCAGTGGCAGAGCTGATCCCCTACTACTACAACTCATTAACATTTTGATCAAGATCATTTTACCAGAATATTCTATCAGTCCAGCGACGAGAAGCTATTTTTGTTGATGTCCAAATTTGTTTATTTCAATTACAAACTGCAACGCCCCGAACACAATAAAGCTACTGCTTATTTATTTACCAGATCACAGTCGAAGAAAGATGCGTGAGCTTCCAGGTTATTGAAAATCTCTGTCGTTCAAGATCAATCGTTACTTCTAAATCTCCAACAATTCCAAATCCTCGTACACAATAACTATTCTAACCCAAACCGTTTCCTGAAGAAACTATATCTATTCAACTAGAGTTTGCTAAGGTACACCGACCGTCGATATCATTCATAACATTTAAAGTATTTACTTTTCATACAGACGAAAATAGACTTTATGTGTAAGGCTTAACGGTGGGTACAGAGCTGCATCAAATTTGCAAAAGACAGTTGCACGCGTTGTGCACTAATTTGGTATTGAAGGTGACTACAAGTTGAAGAGAAATAAGAGACACAAAACTTAAGAAACGCTGAATAATAAACTCAGTTTTAACTAAGAGACCTGTTTTGCTGAAATTTAATATGGGAGAAAATTCGGCAGACTGGGCGACTTGATCTAAGAGGTTTGAGTCAGATACCATCAACCAAAAATTCCAACAGGAATTCCATATCTATGTATAATTCTATTAAATGGATGTCTTCTACATATTTAATAATCAGCCTTCTAACAACCTTCGGATACTAGACATCATGTAACGCTTCGGGTCGTGTGCTCAAGAAACTAGGTAATATTTACCAGTTATTTTTATTCTATGTTGATGTTGCATAAAAGTTGTGGAAGTTGGTGGCGTTTTACATTATTTTAATACAGGTTTTGTGAGCAAAATATGGTAGCATTTGGCAAAAACCTGTTTTACCAAGTTCCACCTTAAAGGGTAGGACAGACTGACACTTTGAATTCATAACTCGCGGCGGATGAGATATTTAGGTAGAGATGAGTAGCCTAGGAGACTAGTCAAGGATGGATAGGTCGTGAGCTACACTACCGATTAACAGTAATTAGAAATATCTATGGCAGTTTTTTCCTATACTTACTTATTCGATGGTAGCCTAAGAGACTATTCTAGCTACCACCGGAGCCTTCGCATTGATAGCTGATAACCATTCACCGAATATTTATTTTAATAAATTATTAGACTTATACAAATAAACATAATATATTATCTACCGAAAGAAAGAAGTGCCATGGTCACAATACTCAATAGGTACATTAGAGTGGACGTCAAGAGTTTCCGAACAGTTCTGTTATAGACATCGGAGAAGTTTTTAAACGCTCCCCGGCTGAGATATCGCCGACAAGACTCCCCCCGCACCCCCGCACCCCCGCACCTCCACGACCTATGACGGACATTTAAAGTTGAACGGAAATTATGTGCTAAAATTGTTTGGCAAATCTGGGTTAAGGAAATAATACTGTGGTACTTCACGGCATGCGGTACCACGGTACAGGGCGTGGCGGCGCACTCTCGACCTCCCACAGATGCGAGTTGCAGATTTTGAAGATGCTCTTTTAGCTCATTTCAACTGGACACATGAGGTCGTTACCTGAGTAATATTCTACAACTGCGCCACTTATCAAACCGAGTTTTTTATTTAATTATTGCTTAGATGGGTGGACGAGCTCACAGCCCACCTGGCGTTAAGTGGTTACTGGAGCCCATAGACATCTACAACGTAAATGCGCCACCCACCTTGAGATATAAGTTCTAAGGTCTCAAGTATAGTTACAACGGCTGCCCCACCCTTCAAACCGAAACGCATTACTGCTTCACGGTGATGGTACCTACCCGTCCGGACTCACAAGAGGTCCTACCACCAGTTATTACGCAAATTATAATTTTGCGAGTTTCATTTTTATTACACGATGTTATTCCTTCACCGTGGAAATCAATCGTGAACATTTGTTGAGTACGTATTTCATTAGAAAAATTGGTACCCGCCTGCGGGATCCGAACACCGGTGCATCGCTCAACACGAATGCACCGAACGTCTTATCCGTTAGGCCACGACGGCTTGGTAGATGGAGTATGGTAGATGCCTATCGTAATATCATTACTTTAATGAACTGTGACGGACAGCAATGTGATTCTACAAAACTTCAGTTTTAATTTATTTATTTGTAAGGATTCCCAAACAAATTCACTGTAGAACATAAATTAAACAAATCTAACAGCAGACAATCTCAGCATTCGATAGAAGCGGATTAAGAAAAATTATGAATCACAATACAATAACAGAATTATGAACTATTATGAAGTGCGAGATGCTATATGGGATGCTATACTATATATTAGATGAGATGCTATATATCACTTTCCTTACTTATCTAAGTACCATCCTGTCTATTTCTGCCAGGAAGCAATCATGCGTTCCGGCTTCAAAAGTGTTACATGTGGGATATGTTACTGTATAATTGAGAGTTTGACCTTACATCTCGGGATTGCCCTCCCTCACGGAACCCCAATTGTGAAAAAGCCAATTTCCTGAAAAAAGATGTCGATAGGTGAAAAGAAGTGATGCCACTATAAATGAATACATGAACAAAACAAAATTATTATAAGCTATAAATCCCCTCCGCTCCCCATCCTCCCCTCCCGTTGCGCGCCATTACAATTCGTAATTTTGGTAATCGTTGGGTCGTGACGGTAATGCTCTGGTGACGTCACAGAGCGGTGCCGCCGGCAGCGTGCGTGCTCGCACTGGCGCGCCGATTTACATCGACAGGTAATGAACGTAAAATTGCCAATACACCTTACGTTACAATCAGCACAATCATTACTTACTGATGAATTGGTTTTTGGAAGCGATGCACGCATTTGTCACTGATTACCAAAATTGTGCTACTTGAATAACTTTTATTCCTCTCAAAGATGGACGAGCTTACGGGCCACCGTCACTGTCACTCATGGACATGAACGTTCTCAGAAGCACACTCAAGCCGCTCTCTATCTACTAATATTAACCCATAAATTTAAATTTCAAGGTTTTTGTTATCTCTGTAATGTTTCAAGGAGATGGTTTGAGGAGTGATTAAGCTCATCGGTTCATAGCTCCGTAATTCCTACCTTTAGATACAATTTATACTCTGGTACCAATGAGGCTGAATGCTGACGAATCGCAAGTGGCTTGTACACCTTACCATTAGGATCGTTATCATAAGACCGGTAATATATGTATGTTTTTTTTTATTGCCCTCGTAAGCGGACGAGCATACAGCCCAACTGATGGTGAGTGACTACCGTCGCCTATAGACTTCAGCAATGCCAGGGGCAGTGGAAAGCCACTACCTAGCGTTTAATAACTCTCCACAAGCCTCGTCTGAAGAAGGACATGTCATAGCGCTTGGGAAACGCCGTGGAGAGGACCTCATTCCGAAGCCCCATGGTACGTGGCAATAATATATCTGGATGCGCACTGTGGATGAACGTAGAGGTTCCAGGTAGTATGAATGAACTCTACTCCGATGGCGGGCGGTGCGATGGTAAAAACGAGATGGTGGTATCGTCTCAAACAATTCCTCAGAGCACTCCCCATGGAACATATGGTACAAAATACAGAGAGAAGCGAAATCCCTCCCCAGACCCAGAGGTTCCAAACGATCCGTGAGAATCGTAATATGTCGGAAACGAGCACCTGCCAATGATTTAAACAACAAAGAGGAACCTGTGACCTTACTGTGGCCATCGGCTCCGTTGCAATAGCGTGCAGTTTTACAATCTCATAATGACGCTATAAAGCGAACTCCAGGAGTGAAGTTATTTTTAAGCTGAGAATTTCAGCATGAGAAAGACAAGTAATACAGATTAGTCATCACTTTTTAATTTTAAACAAACAGAGTTTCTTTTCTACTTACCGAAACAAAAAATCATTTCTTATTATTTATTTAAGACAAGTGAATGAAGTGAAGTTTAAAAAATTCGTCGTGGCCTAAATGATAAGACGTCCGGTGCATTCGTATGTAGCGATGCACCGGTGCTCGAATCACGCAGGCAGGTACCAATTTTTTTAATGAAATATTTACTAAACAATTGTTCACGATTGACTTCCATTGTGAAGGAATATCATCGTGTAGTAAAAATTAAGCCCCCAAAATTATAATTTGCGTAATTACTGGTGGTAGGACGTCTTGTGAGTCCGCACGGGTAGATACCACCACCCTGTCTATTTCTGCTGTGAAGCAGTAATGCGTTTCGGTTTGAAGGGTACCGTTATACTCTAAAAACTGAGACCTTAGAACTCATGTCTCAAGATAGGAGGCGGCATTTATCTTGTGGCTATCTATAAGCTCCGGTAACCACTTAACACCATGAGAGATCATCCACACACCTAAGCAATTACATGTGAAATCGAGGAATACTGTATATAGTTTCTGCATTTTGCTGCCGCAAGTTTTGCATTCCATGAAAGGCTTTCATAACATTAAACACACGAATAAATAATTCAAATAAATGAATGAATGAAACAATAGCAACGAAAATTTGAGCATATGAAAGTATGTCGTAACAAAGTAGAGGAATATAAAAGTAGAATGTTGGTGCAGTGTAATAAATAGTGCAGTATGATAGCGTGAGGATGAGCGGCCGCGGGGCAGCGCGCAATGGACGACAAACAAAACTTTTAGTTGAGTTCAGAACGTGCCGCGTGCTCCGTATATGAGAACTTTGTGATCACTGATTTTATGAGGTGTTGAACTTTATTGGTTTGCATTATCAAAGATCAGTGTATAGAGCGCGCACACAAGTATGTATCACCATCCTTCCTATTTCTGCCACCAAATAGTCCTGCGTTCCGGTATTCGGACGGTGGGACTGCCATCATGCGATACATTAGAGATTTCAACCTTATGTTTTAAGGTAGATGGTGGCAGGCTACGGTATCTATAAAATCCAGTAAGCAATTAACACCAGCCTCAGCCCAAAAAAGGCCTAGCTGAAACGTCCTCTGTTTCATTGATTTCTTCATTCATAATTAATTATGAATGTAACACTAAGATTTTTCTTTCATGCGTACCCACGGAGTTAATTGTTGCATTACTAATGCCTCACGTTTTTGTATGAACTATTGGTCCTGCAGTAGTCGAACTATAATTAATTGAAATTATAAGTTTGGAAATTATTATGGTTCTATTGTCAAAGACTATTATACTTCTATAATCACAGATTTCTCCAAGACTACACTGTATACAAATAATATTGAAGATAAACAATAATAACCTCTCAATTTGACCACAGACTTTAAACAATAACAAAAGTTTGACAATAAATAAAGAATATATAATATGTGTGTGTTTGTGTTATTGATTTAATGTATTATTAATGCATAATTTAAATAAATATTAGTATTCTGCACTCCTTCTCTATATTCTCTATAGGTGTGGGAAATTTCATGCTCCTCCGTCCGCGCAATTTTCGTAAAAGGGGTACAAAGTTTTTGCTTCACCTATTAACATATAGATGAATTAAATTTTAATGTAATTCAAATTCACAAATTCCCTGTCACACTAAATGAAAACGAACACACACGAAAATAAAAGCCCACTTAATTTGTTGAAAAAAATAAGCTAACGAAGTAAAGCAGAAAAGTTCCGCACAAGAAGCGGAGGGGAAGAAGTGGAACTTATGAAATTTATTAGAGTAATAGCCTGAAGATATAAATCAGCGGCGAGCTGCCTCGAGCCTTGGAACTCATCAAACTCC
The DNA here is from genome assembly GCF_003987935.1 of Bombyx mandarina. The sequence continues at coordinate 2,706,313 of NW_021011517.1, read as the reverse complement.
TATAGGTTTGAGCTTTGCCGACATAATTTATATGTCATTAGTTCGCAGTTCACTTGTTTCCATTTTTAGTTCATTTAGACGTCAGTAAGGAAGGAACATTTGTTCGAAAAATCAATTAAATTCATTCTCCGTTTTGCGTAACGTTTGAATAAAATATAAGGCATTTTCTTTTTGCTTTTCTTATCCAAAGTTACAGGAAAAGGGAGATAATAAAGCGTACACACGACGCCTGCCAATTAGGAAGACGAAATAAATCTGAGATGGAATTGTACGAAGCAATCTGATGTTTAATTTGGTACCACGGATCTGGATCCGATCAGGAACAACAAAAACAAAAGTACAGTCAAGTCAAATTTATCCGTTCTTGGCCAAATTTTCGATCATCAGCTAAACAAATAATATGATCGGTTCCTTTCGCCACTAGGATGAGTTCAAGTTTGTTTAAAGTAAAAATGAGATTATCAGCCGTGTAAAATCCGTAACTGAAGAGTTACGTTAACTGCGTCATAATACCTTGTTTAAAAAGTTTATGTCAACACATATCACGGTTTTAATCCACGGTTTTAATTAAAAATAATTATAACCATTGATTTTTGTTTATTTTTCTGTCTATTTGTTTTGTTGTCCATATTTTCAGAACAATTTAATCAAATAGATTTTTTATTTTGGATTCAATGACGGCCTTCACACAAAAGAGTGGACTTTATGATACTCTTGAGGTCCAGGTACCCCGCGCGACAGGGGAACCGATCATGGCGTCCGACTGACTGTCCAGAATATTGTGGGAAACTCTACTGCTACTCTACTAGTCTCTTCAATTAATAACGAAGGTATTGTTTCACGGAAGCTTCCGGCGACTCATTAAGTCTATTAGAATAAGGACAACATTTCTTTTCCAGCTTCGTTCTTATTTTAAAAATAAAGGATTTTCGTGCAGCCATTCACAACTAGCTTTACCGAAGGAAAAAAAGACCAAGAAAAAAAAGAGAATACTTCATTAGTGTGTGCTTACAACATAAAAGGCCGCAACTGACAAATTTTAAACTTGTAGTCGCAGCGACTCTGCGTGGACGGGTCAGCCACTCATCTAGGACAACTAATGTTATGCCACAGTATTGACATGTTACTAAAGCTATTTGTACTGTCACAGTGAACGCGGTACTCAGAGTCGACCGATATAGTTTTAACCGACTTTAAAGACACTAACTTACTAAATTTAGCTAGATACGTCATTATTTATTTAGTTTGTAGCACTTCCCCGGATAAATCCGTACAGTTTCACGTGACGTAATCAAGTAGGTTCCGCGATTCTCCCTTGACGGGCGACGTGAAGAGGGTTGTGACGTTGTATCTCGGATCCGGACGTGACGTCACGATAAATGCGATTGTTTCTTTTTGATAATTGGTCACAATCATGTTTGCTTTTTTTTAAGTTGAATAACTTCTGTTTTTATTGCTTGTTTTACCACCACCTTCTGACTTGTACTAAAATTGTTACTACCACCATGTAATTGAAACTTCGACGGCGTGACAGAGTGTTTATGACAGGTAAAGTGACGGCCCGCCTGGTGTTAAGCGACTTTTTATACGACCAGTAACGCACACGCAAAATGTTTTCGAGTCTGTTTTTATTGCAGCTCGGTCTGCATTCAGCATTGACCCTCTCCAAAGCAACCTTCAGCTTACTTGATGATAAGAGATTGAGGAGTTGATGGGCAAAGAGTCCCACATATCACGGCATTAAGACATCAAATTGAGGTGTCCTTTCTTTTGTCATCAGGGCAACCCTACGGCTGAGTTTTGTAGGTAAGATGATGGTACCTATTCCTGTGAATTTAATACGTCCCGCTGCCGCTAGAAGCGCCATTTGTCTACGAACTTTAGAAAACATCTACATTAAAAAAAAACGTGAGGCTTGGCCAACGGAGGCCTAAAGGTCCTGCCGCGCCCATCACACCTGTCGCCATTGATAAATATTGCAGGGATAAAATTATACTTTATTACCGGTAATTGTGCTACCACAAATCGATTAAGATATAAAAATAAATGTAACATGCTTCGGAAGCCGGCGTCCGGTCCGCTGCCGGCTCCCAACCGCTACGTAAATAAATTATCACTCTAATTACGTCACAGGCCGACCTCCGAACCTCGAGCTGTGATCTTTATCAGTACCTACCTGTGTCGCGTGTGTTTAATTAGAATCATGTATTGCTTCGTATTTTTCGTATTTGTGTGTGTACAAATGTGAGAGGTGTTGAGTTGCCCATAGAGAGAGCACCGCAATCCACGTTAAGACATGAGGTCTGTCTTAATTTTATGTGTATTAGTACAACGACTGTCCCTAACTACTAACTGCTTTGCATAGAAATGTCTATAATTGTAGTGTTTCTTTTTATTTATTGCATAGATGAGTGGACGAGCTCACAGCCCACCTGGTGTTAAGTGGTTACCGGAGCCCATAGACATCTACGACGTATATGCCGCCACCCACCTTGAGATATGAGTTCTAAGGTATCGGTATAGTTACAACGGCTGCCCCACCCGTGAAGCCGAAACGCATTACTGCTTCACAACAGAAGTAGGCAGAACGGTGGTACCCACTCGAGCGGACTCACAAGACGTCCTACCACCAGTAGGTAGTGTCCTGTCATTCTAATTAAGCTAATGTTATTCTTCAAACACTTCAAGTTCTCTAATATACGCCGCTAAACAAATCAGCGAGGCTCCTAATTAAGTTCAGGTGGGCGGAGGGAGCATCTCGTGTCGTGTAATTAAAATGCTAATTTGCTTATATAGTCGGTCGGTGCCGGGTGTGACCGGATGTGAACTTCTTCTTAACAATATTATGCATATAAAACATTTTTAACGGTATTGTTTGTTTTATCAAATACATTTTAGTTGACATCCACTAAGTAGGTGGACAAATGAGTGATGATGAAAGTTCGGGTACGGGTACGAAGGCTGGATACGGGTCGTTCCCAACCGATTCATGATTGGTGGGAGGTCGTCTTGTGAGCCCGTACGGGAAGGTACCGCCGGGTACCAGTAGGACCGCCGCGGCGCCGCTGTACTGCACCAGTGAGACTATTTCAAATTCATGATTATAGTCATAGTCATGACGTGGTGCAGTGACAAAGCATTTACAATTTTCAAATTATTACGAGTGGTCTTACCCAATTGAAATACTAAAAGATGTTTGATTTATGTTGTTCACTTTAGAGCAGTCTTTCTCAAAGTGGGCGATAACGCCCCCTGGGGGGCGTTTGAAACCTAGAGGGGGGCGTTAACGGGCCCACGAAAAAATGGGGGGCGTTGATGTGGGTTAGGGGGGCGCTGTGCAGTTTGTAATTTCATTTACTTTATAGTATTTTAAATTTTACTAAAATTAAAACTCACCTACTACACAATAACGAATAATTAGTTTATATTTCTACCCTGTATGATGTTATAAAAACTTAAAATAATTAACATAGATTTCGTAGGATACACACCGTACGCAATAAAGTTGTAACAAGTTTCTGCGGAACATGATCGATGATAGTTAAAAAATNCGGAATCGCGACCCGCTGAGAAGATCCGGCGAGAAACTCAGCGGGCTGATGCATGGGTTAGGTTGCACGTCGACCTCTTTGTCGAGTTCGACGAGTACGGTTACCGGGGTCCCTAAGCCTGCCCCTAGTATTAGAGCTGAAGGCATCTAATGCAAAGGTTATTGGATCTGATGGATCCGTAAGGACGTGTCTAGGGCATGCGAGAACTTTGTCATCACTGATTCTATGAGGTGTTGAACTTATTGGTTTGCATTATCAAAGATCAGTGTATAGAGCGCGCACACAAGTATGTTTCACCATCCTTCCTATTTCTGCCACCAAATAGTCCTGCGTTCCGGTATTCGGACGGCGGGACTGCCATCGTGCGATACATTTGAGATTTCAACCTTATGTTTTAAGGTAGATGGTGGCAGGCTGCGGTACCTATAGAATTCAGTAAGCAATTAACACCAGCCTCAACCCAAAAAAGGCCTAGCTGAAACGTCCTATGCGTCATTGATTTCGTCATTCATGATTAATTATGAACGTAGACTAAGATTTTTCTTTCATGCCTATTTACCTACGGATTTCATTGTTACATTACTAATGCCTCACGTTTTTGTATGAATTAATGATAATGTTATTCAAATTCACAAATTCCCTGTCACACTAAATTAAATCGAACACACAGGAAAATAAAAGCCCACTTAATTTGTTGAAAAAAATAAGCTAACGAAGTAAAGCAGAAAAGTTCCGCACAAGAAGCGGAGGGGAAGAAGTGGAACTTATGAAATTTATTAGAGTAATAGCCTGAAGATATAAATCAGCGGCGAACTGCCTCGAGCCTTGGAACTCATCAAACTCCTATAGGTTTGAGCTTTGCCGACATAATTTATATGTCATTAGTTCGCAGTTCACTTGTTTCCATTTTTAGTTCATTTAGACGTCAGTAAGGAAGCAACATTTATCCGAAAAATCAATTAAATTCATTCTCCGTTTTGCGTAACGTTTGAATAAAATATAAGGCATTTTCTTTTTGCTTTTCTTATCCAAAGTTACAGGAAAAGGGAGATAATAAAGCGTACACACGACGCCTGCCAATTAGGAAGACGAAATAAATCTGAGATGGAATTGTACGAAGCAATCTGATGTTTAATTTGGTACCACGGATCTGGATCCGATCAGGAACAACAAAAACAAAAGTACAGTCTTATCAAATTTATCCGTTCTTGGCCAAATTTTCGATCATCAGTTAAACAAATAATATGATAGGATTCCTTTCGCCACTAGTATGAATTCGAGTTTGTTTAAAGTAAACATGAGATTATCAGCCGTGTAAAATCCGTAACTGAAGAGTTACGTTAACTGCGTCATAATACCTTGATTAAAAAGTTTACGTCAACACATATCACGGTTTTAATCCACGGTTTTAATAAAAAATAATTAAAACCCTTGATTTTTGTTTATTTTTCTGTCTATTTGTTTGTCGCCCATATTTTCAGAACAATTTAATCAAATAGATTTTTTATTTTGGATTCAATGGCGGCCTTCACACACAAAAGTGGACTTTGTGATACTCTTGAGGTTCAGGTGCCCCGCGCGACAGGGGAACCGATCATGCTGTCTGACTGACTGTCCAGAATATTTTGGGAAACTCTACTACTACTCTACTAATCTCTTCAATTAATAACGAAGGTATTGTTTCGCGGAAGCTTCCAGCGACTCATTAAGTCTATTAGAATAAGGACAACATTTCTTTTCCAGTTTCGTTTTTATTTTAAAAATAAAGAATTTTCGTACTTTTACTCGTAATTTTCATAACTAGCTTTACCGAAGGAAAAAAAAGACCAAGAAAAAAAAGAGAATACTTCATTAGTGTGTGCTTACAACATAAAAGGCCGCAACTGACAAATTGTAAACTTGTAGTCGCAGCGACTCTGCGTGGACGGGTCAGCCACTCATCCAAGACAACTAGTGTATACGCGACCGACAATATTGACATGTTACTAAAGCTATATGTACTGTCACAGTGAACGCGGTACTCAGTGTTGACCGATATAGTTTTACCCGACTTTAAAGAAACTAACTAGCTTAACTTACTAAATTTAGTTAGATACGTCATTATTTATTTAGTTTGTAGCACTTTCCCGGATAAATCCGTACAGTTTCACGTGACGTAATCAAGTAGGTTCCGCGATTCTCCCTTGACGGGCGACGTGACGAGGGTTGTGACGTTGTATCTCGGATCCGGACGTGACGTCACGATAAATGCGATTGTTTCTTTTTGATAATTGGTCACAATCATGTTTGCTTTTTTTTAAGTTGAATAACTTCTGTTTTTATTGCTTGTTTTACCACCACCACCTGACTTATACTAAAATTGTTACTACCACCATATAATTGAAACTTCGACGGCGTGGCAGAGTGTTTATGATAGGTAAAGTGACGGCCCGCCTGGTGTTAAGCGATTTTTCATACGACCAGTAACGCACACGCAAAATGTTTTTGAGTCTGTTTTTAGTGCACCTCGGTCTGTATTCAGCGTTGACCCTCTCCAGAGCGACCTCCAGCTTACTTGATGATAAGAGGTTCAGGGATTGATGGGCAGAGAGTCCCACATGTGAAGGCATTAAGACATCAAATTGAGGTGTCCTTTCTATTGTCATCAGGGCAACCCTACGGCTGAGTTTTGTAGGTAAGATGATGGTACCTATTCCTGTGAATTTAATACGTCCCGCTGCCGCTAGAAGCGCCATTTGTCTACTAACTTTAGAAAAAATCCACATTAAAAAAAACGTGAGGCTTGGCCGAAGGAGTCCTAAAGGTCCTGCCGCGCCCATCACATCTGTCGCCATTGATAAATATTGCAGGGATAAAATTATACTTTATTACCCTTAATTGTGCTACCACAAATCGATTAAGATATAAAAATAAATGTAACATGTTTCGGAAGCCGGCGTCCGGTCCGCTGCCGGCTCCCAACCGCTACGTAAATAAATTATCACTCTAATTACGTCACAAGCCGACCTCCGAACCTCGAGCTGTGATCTTTATCAGTACCTACCTGTGTCGCGTGTGTTTAATTAGAATCATGTATTGCTTCGTATTTTTCGTATTTGTGTGTGTACAAATGTGAGAGGTGTTGAGTTGCCCATAGAGAGAGCACCGCAATCCACCTTAATACATGAGATCTGTCTCAATTTTATGTGTATTAGTACAACGACTGTCCCTAACTACTACCTGCTTTGCATAGAAATGTCTATAATTGTAGTGTTTCTTTTTATTTATTGCATAGATGAGTGGACGAGCTCACACCCCACCTGGTGTTAAGTGGTTACCGGAGCCCATAGACATCTACGACGTATATGCCGCCACCCACCTTGAGATATGAGTTCTAAGGTATCGGTATAGTTACAACGTCTACCCCACCCTTCAAACCGAAACGTATTACTGCTTTACGGCAGAAGTAGGCAGAACGGTGGTACCCACCCGAGCGGACTCACAAGACGTCCTACCACCAGTAGGTAGTGTCCTGTCATTCTAATTAAGCTAATGTTATTCTTCAAAAACTTAGAGTTTTGTAATGTACGGCGCTAAACGAATCAGCGAGGCTCCTAATTAAGTTCAGGTGGGCGGAGGGAGCATCTCGTGTCGTGTAATTAAAATGCTAATTTACTTATATAGTCGGCCGGCGCCGGGTGTGACCGGATGTGAACTTCTTCTAAACAATATTATGCATATAAAACATTTTTAACGGTATTGTTTGTTTTATCAAATACATTTTAGTTGACATCCACTAAGTAGGTGGACAAATGACTGATGATGAAAGTTCGGGTACGGGTACGAAGGCGATACGGGTCGTTACCACCCGACTCATGACTGGTGGGAGGTCGTCTTGTGAGCCCGCACGGGCGGGTACCGCCGGGAAGGTGTCGGACCGCCGCGGCGCCGCTGTACTGCACAAGTGAGACTATTTCGAGTTCATGATTGTGTCATGACGTGGTGCAGTGACAAAATATTTACAATTTTCAAATTATTACGAGAGAGTTTACCCAATTGAAATGCTAAAAGATGTTTGATTTATGTTGTTCACTTTAGAACATCCAAGATTGTTAAGAACTCTACGTGGTTCAGCATCAGTGTAGCACAAGTGGGTTGAGATAATGACAGTGCCTTTCTCTTTTGGATTGTCGGTCGAAACCTTAGAGGGATGTTGCATTGACAGTTATTTAACATTCGACTTTCCGAGCTTCATCTAATTCTTATCCATTTCCTCGATAAAGTTTGCGCCCCATTTTCCCTCATAATTTCATTATCTAATCGAGTATGGTAGAGCGATTCCTTTAAATAATTTCGTTTCAGAGCTACGACACAATTCAGTTTATTTGAAGGTTCCGCCTTCTTAGGGTTCCACATTTACGTTAAATGAACCGTAAACGTAGAGCACGTGATAAGCTGGCCCGCGACAACGATGCTTATTCACAAAAATCTCCCTTCACAATTACAACTTCAACTGACTCTATACATCAAACAAAAGAAGCAAATCAAGTAATAAGAGGGTCTCAGAAACGTCACAGAATAAACATGACAGAGCGTCTGCACTCAACTACGGTACAAAGCGTAAGGAGAGAGATCGTCTGTTCGCGTTGTGTTTGCAACAGGCGCTGACGACATACCCACTTAACAAATTCACAAATTAGGGCTCAACACTTGGTATCATACAATTTTGAAAGTTATCCACGGCCACGAACGTTCAAAGTTATTCGAAATGAAAGACATAAAAGATAAGACATAAGATATAAAGAGACATAAAATGTATTCAATCAACCTTAAATTAGTTTTTAATCGTGTCTACTATAATGTTATACCGCATCGAAAACATCTTGAACTCGGAAAATACAGTACTATGTTCTATCTTTTTTAAATTTATCTGAAAGACTAGAAAATATTGATTTATTGCGGTGGAACAAACGTAAGCCGTTGAAATAATTACTAGCTGCTCCGACAGCATTGAGTCCCATAACTCGGCTAGATGTGCACGACTTCCTTATGTTCAATGGCACCCGGAATGTCAATAAAGTGCAGAACCATGTCAATGGACAGTAGGTCCAACGTAACCAAAATTTTCTGCTTCAATTAAAATTATTTCGACTTCAATCAGCGAGATTTTTTCGGCCCATCGTAATGTATTTGATTAAAAGACCAGAGAAGCCGCCAGGGCCCGGCTAATGAATTTACAATTTCTGCTTCGGAAATTATGTACCTTTCGTGACGGTATTTATTAGAGGATTTGTTTAGACTTGTTTTAATTAATTAAAATTATTGATGAATATTAACAAATGGATCCTCTTATTAACAATACTTAGGGCACCGCGTACCTACATCTTGGTGTCAAGCTATTAATTAGCACTTTAGCATGAGACTCGCTGCCCAGCTTGGCAAGCATGAGGCAGTCATTGTTTTAAAACTAAACTAGGAAAACTAACTTTTACTCTAATTTAATGAGTGAAAATACAGTACAAACACACAGAACGCTCTTCTCTCGGTAGACGCGGAGGTACCAAGCGATCATGAGAATGGTAGAGCATTACGTTTTTTGGCAAGCACTAGATAGTCACTTTTGAGTGATGATCCCGCGCGCAGCTGCGTTTGGACTGATCGAGTAGAGTGGCACCCCTCAAGTGAGACAACGCTCGCCGAGCATATGGTAATGCGCAATGTCGTATCCCAGACACATGTCAACCACAAACAGAGAATACAAATGACCCTGATATTCTGTATTGAGAATATTTTATGACATATCGAAACACATGCATACATAGAAATTGTATCAATTTTTCTCGAAGACCGTGCTTTATTTGCTGTAGATACGCAGATGAGCTCACATTCCGCTTGATGTGAGCAGTTGCTGGAGTTCTTTGACAGCACATAGACATAAGGTTGTATTTTGAAAGTGGCTCTCCTGCCCTTCAAGCCAAAACGCAGCCGGCTTTGCCGCAGACACGGGCAGGGCGATGGTTCCATAAGGGTTTAAGATGTGCTTTACCAGAATATAAGTTTGAAGTCACTCTACGATGTGAAGAATCCGTTAACTGTCCCTGTGAAACTTACTTGGAAGGTTTTCGTTAGTAAACGAAATAAAACGAGGAAAATTATACCGAAAAAAAGAACTCGGAAAGAATTCATTAAGAAATTCTTAACGTTCCCTCGGAGGGATGATCTCGTTACATCCCTTCCTGTGTATTGGAGCTCATGGAGAGACATCTTTATGACAAATTAAGAAATAACTTGAATCGCTAAATCTTTTGCTCTCATCGAGACTTCTTCTGTTATTTTGTGAATTTCATCAACAATTTTGATTGCGTTTAATAGAGCACCGCCGCGGTACTGAATAAGGGTTATTGTTCTTTAATTTCGTGTTTGTTCAGAGACTGAACTAGACTTAGAAGTAGCTAGTTGCCGTGCGAAACCAAACAAAATACAGATTTGCGGCTGTACGTAGGTGGTGGTACTCCTCGCACTCCTCGCACTCCTCGTGCAAAAGTTGGCCGGATCGAAACTTAGAATTACGACCTTAATTTCAGGTTATCTGCAATACTTATTTATTGAACAATAGAAAAATCCAATAGCAAGCTTCAAATTACAAATTAAAAGTCTTCTTCAGCTTAGATTTTTTTGCTAAAAGTGAACATTAGCTTTCGTTCCAACTGGTGCCAAGCGGTCAACGATCAGTGGTCAGTGAACGACACTTGAATTTTTAAGTTTCATTAAAATTATATTATACAAACTAGTACATTTTATTCGCAGCATAAACATTAAAACTGCGCTATTTCACAATCAATAGAACCAATTTAAGTAGAGCTATGGTCGTTAGCACGAGTGGCGTCAATAAGCGCGGCTATTATTTCAGCAAGTACATGGCGTGAGCGCGGGTAGTGTGCCTTGCTCGCCCGCAGAACTTGTTCAAAGCTTGTTCAAATAACGTAGTCATATAACGACTGGATCGACTTCTCAAAAGCTCCACGTACGCCGTGTCTGCGTTCATTCAGACCACATGAATATTTAGAGTGTGACGCTTTTTGTTTCTTTCAGTTCTCTTGTAATAGATTTCAGCTAAACTCCGGGAAAGTTTTACTGGCGGTAAGACGTGTCAATAGACCTATCGCATAGATATCGCCATAAGTTAAGAGTCGCACAGCGGGCGATGGAGAGAGCTATGCTAGGTATTTCTCTAAGGGACAAAATCCGGAACGAAGAAATTCGACGGAGAACCAAAGTCGACGACATAGCTCTCAAAGCTAGCAGGCTGAAGTGGCAATGGGCCGGTCACTTCTGTCAAGCCAGCGACGCCAGGTGGGGGAGGAAAGTCCTCGAATGGAGGCCACGGATGGGTACAAGGAGCGTGGGGCGTCCTCCAACCAGGTGGACTGACGACTTAGTGCGCACGGCGGGAAGTCGTTGGATGCGGAAGGCGGAGGACCGCATTATGTGGAAGGCATTGCGGAAGGCCTATGTCCAGCAGTGGGCAGATAAAGGCTAATGATGTTGATGATGATGATAGATATCGCCATCTCTTCCTGTGTTGGTCCGGTGACGACTTAGCACTAGGTAAGTCGAAAACTCATCCGCTCATCTATGGAATCAGTAACAAACAAAAATAGTATTGAAAATTAGAGAAAGTTATAAAATTAATTACGCAATTAAATTTCAAATACTTGATTAGTAGTATTCCGATAGTGATCTTAGAAAAATAAAACATAGTGCAGTAGAAAAGTTTACAATATTAAAACAGCGTTCAAATACAAAGTCCTTTGAACCAAAAAAATGTCGTTTTAAAATCAATCCGTAATGAAGTTTAGAGCAATTAAAAACGTTTCAAGCGATGAAATGAAATGTTGAAAATGAAAATAAAAGGCGCAACGGGGAGAAGGGTAAATAAAGAAATACAACGACGAGGATAAGGACGGTCACACACCGCACGGGGAACGCGATGTGCAAACATTCATGAATATACGGTAATAAAGTTATTATCATCTTCAAAGATGTCGATATCCATTCACCACATGACGGAAGATCGATGACGTTTTACTGTTTCGTTATGTCTGAAAGTCAATAGGTTTTCATTCTTGTCGATTCAGCTATGGCAAAAAAAAACATTTTAATTGTAACACATGACAATTGGCCTCATCTGAATTGTTAAGCGGTAACGCATACCTACTTAGTGGCCGAGTTTGGCAGAACATTGACATCAACCCGGGCCAGCTCACTATTTGTCCTACCACCAGTATTTAGTATACCACTTCTTCGCCTTGTTCATGCCTAACCTGTTTAGTACGAACGCTATTTCTTCTAAGGACTCCACTGTCAGAGGCAACCGCGGTACATACTCAATACAATATTTGTTCTCCACAGTTCGTTCCTTCGTCGTTTAATCAATAACCCTCTACTCGTATACCAAAACGAATGAAAGTCCATATGTATATTGGTAAAGAAAAACATTATTATCGAACGCTTTTCTAGTGACATGTCGGTTCCATCTGTTCGTGATGTTCGTCCACGACTGTAGACGTTAATTTTAGTGTAACAAAAAACGTATATTTATATTATATGTATTATATTTCGCTCCGTCCACTGTGCCCCTAACTGAACTAAAATGGCGACGCTGGAAGGGCGATTCAGTTGTTTCCTTTTAATTAAGCGGTCGGCTCGCACTGAGCGCCGCCGAGGTCGCGGCGCCGCGACTAACGCTCTGTAACATTTTCCTCTTAACAGGAATTACCTTTTCATATTACATAAAATGATTTCAGATTTACAAATCATTGTTTTTTTCGTTAGGTGTGATGTTGTGGTTCAAAATTAAACATTTTTGATCTTCAATGTTATTAAGAATCTGCTGTTTCTTGCTCAATATGAAGCATTAGGTTGAAATACGCGTCGCGGCATACTAAGAGTTATTCATATTAATTAATACAAATCCAGTTAGTGACGAGAAAAGATTTTTTCAGTCCCTTTCCTAGACTATTCTCTTTTCTTTTCTTATTTAAGCCGACGCGTTGATGACTGGACGTGATAAAAGAAGTCGGGTGTACTGAGGCTGTACTCAATTAAAAGACTTCATTAAAATCAAACAGACAATCGTTTTTGTTTTGTTTGAATATACTGTTAATTCGCACGTGCTCATAAGCGAGAGCGCACTGTGAGTCGGCGACAGAAATGTGTGCAGTAACTAGGAGGGGTGGGCTTAGAACAAAAACTCACGTTTGCATTCATGGCCTCGACGACGTCTCTTTAGGCTTACAGTCTAAATGTATTCAGTGATATTATTTAAGTTTGGATTTCTTACGGCTCCGGCTTCCTCGACCTTGGGCTACAATCGGTTACAATCTTCTTCCTCAACATGAGCGACAGCATCCATCTTTTGGTGTCGGTGGACCTCTCTGACCGCTTACAAACGGTAATCAGAGAGCTCGTCTGTAAAGCTGTATCACATAAAAGCAATAGCTTAATGTGGCCGTCGCCAGTGCCGTCGACAGACTCCCAGCCTCAGCATCACCGGACACGCTGCACGCTACGTAAAATATTCTAAATTCAAAAAATAAGAAACCGTTGAGTGAGACACATAATTCAGACTGAATAGGAACGTCGCAGACCTTCATCGCTATTGGAGTATGCGCTGTGCACCTCATCTAGACCGCGGTCCGTATTATAAATCAAGTTTACGACACAGTCCGCCGCCGCACACCAGACCCAAATATTAATAACACTGAGCAAATTTTAAGAACGATCTTACACCGTTTTAATAAGCAATATAGCGCTTCATGAAAGCTATTTGACGCAGTTGATTATAGACGCATGTGCTAACATTAAATGAAGCCTTTGTTTGGGATTTGACTGCACAGTGTAACTGCCGCCCCCACCATGAAGTCGAACTTCCAATTGTACTCATATAGCGTGTGGCAGATAGATCCCTCACATCGTGCCGAGAGACTACTTCTTGGTGGAAGTAGGCAAATGATATCTGTGCCAGAGTTACCTGTTTAGGCAGCTAGGCACGCAATTTAGGTGATAATGTTGATTTTCCTGATCAATACTAAATAAAATAAAATTTGCTTTGGAACATTACACTTTAAACTAAAATATTGTTAAGATTTTTTGTGTCGATTTCCGGTGAACACTAGGTGGACCGACCTGCTGAAGATCGCGGGAATCCGCTGGGTGCAGGCGGCGCAAGACGAGTCAATGTGGGGAGCCTTGGGGAAGGTGTATGTCCCGCAGTGGACGTGGGCGGACGAACGTGGGCTGATGATCATGTGGCGGGTAGCCATCATACAACGCAAGATAATTGACAGATTACTGAATCTCGCTTACGACATTTTCAAGATAAGCTCGCATATAAAAAAAAAAAAAATTATATATATATATATATATATATATATAAACAAGTTCCCAACAACAACATTCGGACCGTCGGTCTACCGAGCAATATCTCACGCTCGGTGGAAGATCTTCCCTCCGTCGTATACCTAAAATCATGTCTTGTTACGACGACAGTATCAGAAAGATGCAATAGAACCATTTCTTGCAACTAATGAAATTCAATTTAAGGAGAACTCCCATTAGACGCCTGCGCGTAATCTGGACACGTGCTTGTATATAAGAAACGAGCATGTACATTTGTTATTTGTTGACAAGGAGAACGCTTGGAGAAAGTTTAGTCGATTATGACGAAAGCTTAAGCTCGATGTACATGTTCACTTTATATAATTTTATTTTTCGTTTCCATCATTTGAAACTTTTTTTAACTAAAAAGTGTGCGTGACTTTCTTGCGCGCTTGAAGTAAAGCTTTTTATTAATCAACGACTGATATTTCAGAGTAGTAACGTTTTGAAATATTTCTTATTGAAAGATTAGTTTAAGTAAATATGTTTCTACTGTTTTACAAAGTAGCACCTCAAAATGCGTGACCCGTTGTTATCGGTTGGCGCGATGGACATCATGCTAGTCCTCAGAGGTATAGGGCGGGGTATTTCCAATGCAACTTCTTTCTTCTTCGCTTTTAAATTCATCTAAACCGATAAAAATTTGAGTAGCCCTTTCCTGAATAACTTATAACTTTCAAGGCTCCGGCGCTCATCCGCTAACGAACCGCGACCACCGACCCTTTGAGATAATGACTCGCTAACCTCAACTGTACCCAGTAACCGTCGGTACGCCTGAGTCATTGCACCGGATCGACAAGATTACTGAGAGGGATCCACAAAACCGAGGTTCAATTACTTTAATTTGTTTAAATGGAGCCGCCGGATTCACTCCACTTAAGAACATATACATACATAAGAACATATATTTAAAGCAAGACGGAAATAATATTTATCAAGTTATCCCGTCTCATATGTATGTATGTATATACCAAACAAAAGCTATAACGTCCGTACGTACATTAAACATAAATGCTTATCGTTATCTCATTGATTTCTTGAACACGACTGAAGCCGCGGGACCGGCGGGACGCACTTTAAGAACACGAAGTACGAATCAACATCAAATACTGAACTTGCAATTTAAATCTTCAGAGCGACGGAAAACTAGTGAACTTAGCACTTCTTCAATACTTCTAACGGAACTATTGAAGAAGTTCTAACGGAACTATTGAAGAGGTGCTGATATTTTCGCTAGTTTTCCGTCAGATAATTAACGATTACCTCTGCGAAATGAATCGATGTTCCATGTTGTGTTATTAGATGATTCATTGCCTGTTGCTGTGGCGAAGCTGTCATGTATTCCGGGTCGAAGAGGGAGATGACAGTTATATATTACAATTGACTCATGTCACGAGGTACCAAGGTATCAACTCTACGGTGCTTATCTTACGGTATTCGCTTTATACCAGAGGGACTGGAAGCTCGTTTTGACTCTTATTAGGGATATCTATAAAAGAACATCATAACAAATGTAATCCATCTCCATCTCCTCCATCTCCGTGTTTACTATCAACGCCTATCGTTAACAACACAATACTGCGACTGAATATTTATAACATACTAGCTGACCCGGCAGACTTCGTAGTGCCTCAATCGATAAATAAAAGACCTAAACTTTTGTATAAAATTAACCTAAAAAAAAACAAATGGAATCCATCCGACGGGGGACACATCATAGGAAAAACAAAATTGTTTGTTTTTATATAATTCCAAGCATTTTCATATTTTTTCAAACTTTTAAACCTTCTCTAGACTTCCACGAATAATTCAAGACCAAAGTTAGCCAAATCGGTCCAGCCGTTCTCGAGTTTTAGCGAGACTAACGAACAGCAATTCATTTTTATATATATATAGATAGCACCCCCGATACCTGCTGCGGTGTTGGCAGCGGGGCGGTCGGTGGAGCCTTTCTTCGGCTTCGGCGCTATCGGCGTTATAAGGCCGAAAATTAGTCCTCACCATGATCACAAACTCCTCAATTTGTGATCTTGGTAGTTATAAATAATAGTGACAATTAATTTAAGCCACAAAATCTTATAAAAACATGAAAGGCCTAAATGCTATATAATCATGAGTATGTAGTGGATCCTGGCTACTTCTAGCCACTGACAATATCCCATCAACCGTCTGCTGAAGTGGGATGCTCGTCTTTCCTAACTTAATGACCTCATGACTCGCTACCAGTTATGAGTCGATACAATCATGCCTTTTTCTGGTATGGAGCAGTCGCGCTTTGTTCGATATCTGTAGGGACATTTACGCTGTTATAAATGCAATTATAAAATACGCAATATTGCATTTAACAACATACAACATTAAAAATATTCAAATTACTAAAAATCACAAAAAATTGCGTAATTACTGGTGGTAGGACCTCTTGTGCGTCCGCACGGGTAGGTACCACCATCCTGCCTATTTCTGCCGTGAAGCAGTAATGCGTTTTGGTTTGAAGGGTGGGGCAACCGTTGTAACTATACTGAGACCTTAGAACTCATATCTCAAGGTGGGTGGCGGCATTTACGTTGTAGTTGTCTATGGGCTCCGGTAACCACTTAACACCAGGTGGGCTGTGAGCTCGTCCACCCATCTAGCAATAAAAAATATAAAAGAAATATCCCCACTCTTAACAGATCGAGCAAAACCTCGCCCATCCAAGTGCTACTTTCAAACAATGCCTTCCACACGCACTAACATACATACGTCCATACGTAATATTCTTTATCAACATTAGCCTTCTTCTGAGGCAGTTGGGAAAAGTAAATCAAGTAAAAGCTTTATGTTTTAAATAAAATTACTCCGGTCTAAAATATGATGTTCAAATTCCAAAATTACGTAATATTAATTGGATATTCGGCCCAACATACTTCGCGTTTTCACCTCCCTACGAAGTTAATTAGGTCCAATAGAAACACAACTGAATGTTGCAGACACAAAGTTGTTTATCGCAAATCAGGCGTGCGATCGGTATTTATTTAGATTGGTGCGCGTCGTGTTGCCAGGAAATGTGAAATTTGACGCTCCAGTTTGTATCTGACTTTGAATTATGAGTTGCGGATTTGCTTTGTTTTGTAATCTAATTATAAATTTCAAAAATTTCAAATGTTTTTCCCAAGTTAATTTGAAATTTAAATGTGCCTTTAGAAATATTTGCTCGAGACACTAACAATTTGTGTTGAAGATTAATAAAGGTGATTGTTAAGATGGAAGGTAAATTCACTTGGCTTAAAGTTCAACGTAAGCTCGTGTCAGCAGCCGGCACACTAAGCTTAGTGCAGTAGTTCGTTTATTACGTTGCTATTAACATTATCGTAGCGAATAATATTGCATTTGAGATTTCTCGGGTAAATAATTTAATAACGCTTTTATTATATTTATTATTAGGGTTTCCTTCCATTTTCGCGACTCGTAGTTAAAATTAGGTACAGATCTTTTCAGAAACGCGAGATTAAGCTGCCTTTTTTTTAGGGCAGGCCTACCGGGTCTGCCGGGTTGGGACGCGATACACCGCCAACCCGCTCTTTCGTATCTCCTAGGTAGCGCGATAGAGTGCTGATAGCGCGCCGCGCGGCCTCTACACCTTCAGGTCGCCCCTTGACCTTCACCGGGAGGAGATTGAACTGCCTGTGGGTAGTTTATTTTTTATTGCCCTTGTAGGCAGCGAGCATACGGCTTACCTAATGGTTACCGTCGCCCATGGACTTCAGCAGTGCCAGGGACAGAGCCAAGCCGCTGCCTACCGTTAAGTAGTTTCCTAGAACGCACCCTGAACCACCACTGAGCAAAACGAATTATATTGAAAACAGCCGTAAAACTAGCATAATGGCTATAATTCCCACATCGTACCATCACACATCACCACACACCCTTTAGTTATTGTGCTTCTACGATTTGCAAATTAGCATATATTTCGGCGCTTTGGATAGCAACGATATGATATTTTCGACTGAAATTTTACGATTTGAATTATTTTACATAATATATGACAAGTACGGATCTCTAAAGTTGACTACTATTTGAGCTGCGGGAGGACGCATGGTATGCAAGCCGTCATTAGTCATGAGCTATGATGATCCTAGTGCTGATACAATCAGAAACACGATCCTATTGTATTACAATTCAAGACAATTTGGACGTGTAGCAGATTCGATAATTTCATTTAAAAATGAACTAGAATCCACAAACAAACACAAATAAAACAGGTACCAAATAATAATCGGACGCAGACGCGACTCACAGTTCGCGCACAAGTCCAACGCGTTCCCAAACTAGTTTTTCTCAACAGCTTAACACTAAAAAACTAGTGTGTGGAACAGACCGGAATGTCCGTTGTTAGTCGGTGTCAGGGAGTTTCGCTCGAAAAGTCAACATGTTTTTATCTAGGCGATGTTTGTTCAACTTGTATGACGGTTACCTTACTGTACGAAAGAATATGGACGTGCCAGTCTAAAGTATTCGTTCAACTGTTTCCTACTTGCTCAGACAGAACACAGTTTAATCCACATGAGGAACAGTGACCACCGTAGTTTTAAAATGAAGATTATTTGTTCAAAAATATATGTAAAAAATACATTATTACAAAACAAAACGCTCGACATAAAACGGAATGAGAAACGTCAAAAAACGATGCTATATAGTACAACAGCAACATGTGTAACAAAATAAGTGACGATCTGCTCTACGAATTAGTGGTTTTTGGTAAGAGAACGAGCTGTCGCCTTATTTGGCGGTCAGCAGTTATCAAATCCATAGACCACATCCAAGGTTTTGTGAGATCTCATCAACATCATTCTCATCAGGCCGCACACGTTCACAGCTGGACACAGACTCCCCAGGGTTCGCGACAATGACTGATCCCACTCACCAGATCAGTCGACCTCGTCCCACGAATCCCAGCCACGTGGTGTTTTCCAGTGTCAGTTACTACTCAAGCGAACGCCTGTTCTTCAAGCAATGTGCCCTGGCTAATGTTATTGTAAAATCTAAATCCCAATTTTATACAAATAAACCATAAACTAATTTACAACCTGGCCGACTCAATGCCAACACCACCAGTTATTAAGCTTTTTTTTAAATATTCCCTTTTTAATATTATGAAACAATCCTTGAACCATGAAAGTAATCACGTAATCAGACCGACTAAGTTTTTAGATACTTTTTATATTTTTTTATAAAGTCATAAATACCACATCCAAAATTATCTAGTCCAGTATTCAGTAGTGAGAATCCAAAGTTGGACTGAGAGAGCGAGTGTTTCCGTAATCACAAGTACACTGTCCAACTAAACTCATAGTCTGAAACTAGAACTGTTATAGCACTAAACTTTACTCATAAAAAACTTTAACGCCATGTCCAAAACTAGGTATAGGAAAACAAAACGCCTATNTCATAAATACCACATCCAAAATTATCTAGTCCAGTATTCAGTAGTGAGAATCCAAAGTTGGACTGAGAGAGCGAGTGTTTCCGTAATCACAAGTACACTGTCCAACTAAACTCATAGTCTGAAACTAGAACTGTTATAGCACTAAACTTTACTCATAAAAAACTTTAACGCCATGTCCAAAACTAGGTATAGGAAAACAAAACGCCTATTCGTAGAGAGATTGTACACAATAATCACTGTCACGTTTCCTGACATTATACATATGGAATGAGTTGTGTTGAAAGCAGTCATATAGAACTCAAGACCTAACTTAAATTAGGACAGAAGTAAGGACTTAAGGTGTTGGCGCTACCACATTCAAAAGAAGTATTAGCAGTAATGTGGCATGTTCTGAAGAATGGGCGATCAGACTAATATCCCAACATGAGTGGCTGGATTGGACTTTAATTTTCAAAACTTAAATCGAGCTATCTAATACGTTTTGTTATTGATCTGCTCCTCGTATGAATGACAAGATCAAAATTGACTTTTCTCCAAAACAAATCGCTTTAGAAGTCCATAATCCCATCGAGAAATAAGTAAAATAGCTCCCCTTGAAGCTCAACTTGTCGTGAGTTTAATTTACATTCGTCTAATTCAAAGAAACGTGACAAGAACCGGTTATTTACTCTGAAAATCAAAGACGAAATAAATTGGAAATCGCTCGGAAAACTTGCTAAAAGATCGTGACTTTATTATCTTGTTTTGTGTCAGCTGTTTGCACGGTCGCGTCGGAACGAGATACTTGTGAACTGTATCCCACTCATTAATAAACGCTGAATAAATAACAGCTTATATTTGTGTTTTGTCTCTTTGGAACGTCTTGCGTAGAACTTCAATTATTATTATAATTTTAGTTTCCAAACAATCTAGTTATACCTTGAATAAAAATAAAAAATACATTAACGGTTTTTTAACTATTTTCACGTTTTTATTGTGTTTACACTATATAGTAAATGATGGGTCCATATCTATGGAGTTGCCATTCCACAATACTGGCCATCTGAAACGTAACGTATGACTGTCAATATATTCTAAATAATAAAGGAATTTTAATTAAAAAGATGGAACTATATTTTCTAATTCAGTCATTTGTTCATTGATTAGTGTTTTGTTTTCACTACATTTGTATCTTTGTTATCAATATGGACACGATACAAATACGAGTAATTACGGAACGCGAGTATTGTCGCGGTAGCAATGACGCACCAACGGCTCGCAACGTTAATGATGTGTGCGGAGTGGACAGTGGACACTACAGACGAACGCACGACTGCTTGTTGATTTGAAAACTTCCGATAGGGAAAATATGATTTAAAAAATAAGCCCTGTGGCCGCCAGAAAACTCAAAATGCCAACAACAACTAATTAAAGGCGATAGTGGAGGCTGACGATACTCAATCTACTACTGAATTAGCAGCAGCTTTCAAAGTTACCATCAATATAATGAAAGGATTTTCAACCACATTGTCATTTGCGGCGAAAAATACATTCTTCTTCATAATCGTAAGTGGTCATCGGGTTGCGTAGTCAAGCTGGTTGAACACCTGGGCAAAAATCATGGTCACTGTTAGGTGGTCTAGTGCTGGTATAGTAAAGAATGGTCAAACCAGTACAAACGCGATTAAACCATAAAAGTAATTTTGATTGTGTCTACAACTCGCCAAACCCGAAAAAAAATATTATCTACCTTTTTGTTTGTATATTTTAAAAATATTGCAAATTTTCACGAATACAGAAAGTATACAGGAGTTTCTTTTATTGATTATTCCCATGATTGTGTCTGTTGTCGAAATAAGTGGTGGAGTTGATTTGGCATTCGCATTGACTCGACACGTACAGTTTCAAGATGAGCTGACGCACTGAAGAACGCGGCGTCACTAAATCTGAATTACAATTTCCTTTTTATTAAATACAGTTTCATTTTACTTTTTAACGTCAAAATACTTCACACTGGTATAATCTCACAAATGTAGGTCACACCATCTCTATTTTTATAGAGAAAAGATAAATTAGACGACTCATACCGTGTGATCTAGCGCACGTTCAATTACTTCATTCGATTCCATTAATATCCATAATCAGTCCTTCAAAAATANAATTACAATTTCCTTTTTATTAAATACAGTTTCATTTTACTTTTTAACGTCAAAATACTTCACACTGGTATAATCTCACAAATGTAGGTCACACCATCTCTATTTTTATAGAGAAAAGATAAATTAGACGACTCATACCGTGTGATCTAGCGCACGTTCAATTACTTCATTCGATTCCATTAATATCCATAATCAGTCCGTCAAGAATATCTTAACCTTTTATTCTGTATTATAGGACAGTTATTAATAAGTAAAAATAACATTACTCGAGCGACTAAGTAGTGTCTAAGTGTCTTGCTATATTTTTTCTGAAGTTCCGACTTTTAAAACACACTTATTATATTTCACATAATATAGCTCATTGTCCGATGTGCCTGTTTGTGGGAATCTAAAAGAAAAGAAATGAATACGTGGTGGACTTGTCAAACGTCAGTCGGTTAGATATTCGTGAAGGCGGAGTATTCAGAAATATTATCTTCGTAAAAACGATGAAGGAAGTCGAAGATTTCAGATTTACAAGCGGCTGTAAGCACGGCTACCGAGAATTTCCCTCGCTGTGTTTATTTGTCGGAGCTCGGAAAAATAGAAAAGGGGATCGGTTTTCCCCGGTCCACCGCGCGCCGACCGACCGGATATCTCGCTGTTGTGTGCTCGACTTTATTTTTACGTTCGCTTTATACAATATACATTGATAGACGGTTGTAAAAATTGATTCGGCTTAGATTTGTGATGAAAGCATGGCTCTGTTTCCGCGTGCCGACCTTTAGTTTAGGTAGAAGAAACCTGCAGAAAATTATCACACAACTTATCCATGCTACTTCACTTGTCATTTCAAATCCACATTAATCGTTTTTATGTACCTACATATGTTATGTATAAAGAAACCACCTTGAATGATACGCGTCTCTAGAGCGTGGTCGTTATACCACCCGGAAGATTCTGGCTACACTCACGTGATTTTTTAATGTAATCTATCTATATATATATAAATTAATTGCTGTTCGTTAGTCTCGCTAAAACTCGAGAACGGCTGGACCGATTTGGCTAATTTTGGTCTTGAATCATTTATGGAAGTCCAGAGAAGCTTTAAAAGGTAGATAAATATAAAAATGCTCGGAATTAAATAAAAATAATAATTTTGTTTTTCCTTTGATGTGCCCTCCGTCGGACAGATTCCTTTTGTTTATTTTAATTTTATTTTATACAAAAGCTTTTTATACAAAGCTTAGGTCTTTTATTTATCGATTGAGGCACTACGAAGTCTGCCGGATCAGCTAGTGTTTTATAATATACACAATAGAAATATCAAGGTTAGTCATTCTCCCAACCTCGTGCGGAAAGTGCGGAAGAAATGTTCAACGTTCCCTTCAGGCATAATGAAAAGCCGTAACTCAACCGAAACGACCTCATCTTATCAAAAAAAATTCTCTTTAACACGAGACCTACTTATTTCGTAAAATAAAAATCATGTTCCAGCTAATGGCGAACTCGCGGGCCTCTTTAAAAGTGAGCAAATTTGTTAATAAAACGATTAATGGTGCGAAGTCGCAAGTTGTCGGCTGACGGGGCGGAAACCGAAATCTTGGACCGACCTTCGATTCCGAACGGGGACGGATTCAGAGCAAAGTTTTGCAGGACAAACTAAATATTGATTCATTTCAAATTTTGTGTTGGCTACACGAGTCGAAGTCTATAACGATACATTTATGTCGAAGAAAACCCCTGTTGAATAGTTGGTTGGTTTTAACAAATTAATTTATCATACTACTATTATATATGACCGATTCGGCTGGTTCCATAGTGTTTTAAAAATGATGACGTCGGCGTTGCTGACGCCATTCTCTTCATCATTATCATTGCCTTCCATAGTGACAGCAATTAAGATTCAATTTTCCAATGAATTCCATTTATTCCCTGTCAAGTGTACAACGATAACAACAGAGAGCTCCGCCTTGGTCGGCTGCTCGAGTCTGAATGTTTTGTGTGACATCGTCACTCGTATGTAGAAAGTGGTAGGTAGAAAGTGGGAACTAAGTTATAGTCATGAATTCTCTTGAATACGGTCTTAAACATTACATTAAGGAAACAGTGAACTTTAACTGTTTTTAGTTAGCTAAATAGTGACGTTGCGCCGATATATACAATAAAAGAAAAATTGATATAGTTATACAAACTCATAGTGGGGCTACTCTTTATTTGCTCCCCATAGAAAGGGTATCTACCTATTTATTGCCATAAATTTGACATTACCTAGTTTGTTTTCATCACATTTGAATCTTTCCATCACTATGAAAAAAATAAAACTCGAGTAATTATGGAATATGAATTCCATCTCGA
Organism: Bombyx mandarina; assembly: GCF_003987935.1. Next base: position 2,682,443 of record NW_021011517.1, on the reverse strand, counting down.
TAGCAATATAGACAATACAACCCATGCCTTAATGAACAGTAAAACGAACGCACTCCCACTTATTGGTTTGAACACTTTGAAATGTTCATCTGCAAATTAAACACAAGTCATCTGAACACTGTGGTCCACAGTCTCGAATTAAATGTGATTATAGAAGCTGATGATCTCCCCCTGCTGCGACTTCGTTGACGATTGACCTAAGCAACAAAACAAAACGTATCAACCGTTTGCGTTCCCTACTTCATCAGGATTGCCACAACATCTTAATTTAAAAAAAATACTTATGGCTCTGAAGAGTTTCTTGCCTCCCGTTCGGCAGACTTCTTCAAAAAGAACATCAACGAATCGACACAACAACGCGGATTCAGAGTTTAGATTAAAATCGGTAGTTGTTGTATTTGTTAACATTAAAAAAACAAAACTGAAACTAGTTCCTTAGTCCGTTGTTGTTCTCCAATGTCAGCACTGTGCAGTCCATTTCATAAATCGCCCTCGCTACGAGCCCGGCATCAGCGCCAGCTGCAGGGCTGGGCTGTGTTTTATATCCTCGAACTGTCAGCTAGTTCGATGCGATACCATTTACGCGTATTTGTTTATTTGTTTTAAGGTGAGCGACAATTAGGTCGACAATTATACTACGCACAAACTACACATTGACACATTGTTGTTTGGCAACTTATTGAAATGACAAACAAATATTAAAAAGCGCATGCACATAAACTCAGGCAACAGGTTATATCGGTGCGCCCACAGACAAGTCCACAAAAGCTATTATCATATATGGAAAGTGTTTGAGCATTGATCCTGATGATTTGGTATGAGCAGAGATAGTTAAGAACCAGCGGAACACATTAATCATTCTTACAACGACATGTGCTTTATATTATAACTGCAAAGCATTCGGAACGTCGGAAATAATAAAATGAAACGACGACGAGATTAGAAGTGGCTAATTATAGCTGTGCAACTTACATTGTGTGCAGTGCAAAATGAACAATACCCTTATCTCCTCAGGGCTTACCGTACATGATATCCACCTACGCCCCCGCGGTGTGTTCGTCTTCAGATATGATTTCGTCACCCGCACACAGGCACACAGACACATTTTTAATTTTTTCAGAGAGTATCGAAATACGTACCCTTCTGTTCACGAATGCGCACGGGTCCTCGCGCTCTGTTGTTTATTATCTGTCTTCGTTTGAGATGAGATTTTATTGCTCCACATGAACAGGCGAGCTCTTACCGACGGTAGATTCTGACATCATTTGCATTGTCTTATCTATGGAGTCCGATGATCACATCAGACGAACAGTGGCTCATGGGCCCATCGAATTCAACACAGGAACGACAAAACCCGACAAGAGCATTTATTTGTGACGTGTCTGAGCGCCGAGCGGTGGTCTGAGTGCCCCCCTGGGACCGACAGGCGACTGCTCCTGTCGGTTTTACAGCTTCGGACATAAATAGGCCTTCGACATGTAAATGTGACGGCTTCCACGCCGCTTTTCAAAAGGAGTTTTTCTTCGTTTTTTTTTTTTTATAAATACTTAAGCTAAATGTTTCCGAGAACGTTTGTTCAACTCTGTCAACTGTTATTGATGGAGATTTAATTACTTTCACAATTTACGGGAGAGTACGTTGAAGCTTTCTGCTGTAAGTTTGTGTAGTAAGCTTAGGTATTGGTGCTTTATATAATAGTACATATTTTTGAAGTATACGTCTGTATACATCTATCTATTTCTTTGGCGCACAGATTTTACATTAATATGAGCTAGCATTAGAAACATCTTAAATCGAGTGTGGACTGATTTTCTAAAGGGCAACTCACAATGCACTTAGACGTTGGACGTCGGCAACGGCTTTCAGGCTCTGAGGTTCATGGACTACAGAGGACAATCACAAGTGGGGCCGTGACCTCGTCTTAGAGATCAATTTAAATAAACACATAACTGTAGTAGTACGATTAATAAATATAGTCGATACATTTACATTTCAATGATCGACGGCTTTAAACACATATCTGAGCGAGTCCCAATACAAATACTACTGAACAAACATCCACTCAATTCTAACTCAAGCTTAAAGCTTCAATAGACGACCGGAGTTCGATGCCTTCAGCAATCGCGGAAGTTTCAGAGAGCTTTCGAGCTATTGCAGCACGTTTCGGTTGTGCAATTAAATGGAATGAAACTGATGAAAATAAGATATAGATGCGAAAGTATCTTTGTTGGTTCGCCCTTCTGTCACACAACAACGGATCGAGATGATTTTTTGCAACGAAGCTTATGGACCGGAGCCTGTAACGTAGCGTATATGGTTATGACATTTATCATTATCATTTTCACTTGGGTTTCTCCTATCAAAACTACATGAGGTATAACGCGGCCAGCACCGCAGAAAACTTCTAATTATTATTTATATTTAGATTTCTCCTGTGATTCCTGCGTGAAAACTTCCATATCTGCGTGTTGAGTCGCGTCTTGCATGTGCCTCTCCAAAAAGATTTTTATGTATCCATGTTAACAACGCATTAACGAGCCCACTGCCCGCCTGATGCGAAGTGCATATCGAAGCCCATAGACATCACGACCTGAATACCGCAAGGTTGGTATTTTGAGACAAGAAGTCAAGATTTTAATGATTCGTGACAGGCGAATAATAACAGGCAATAGGCAGTAAATGCTATATGTGTAGAACGACTTATTCTAAAAATTAATAATACTCGACCTTAAGAAGTCTTCATAAAAACAGCCAAATGAGCTTTATCGAGAATTCGAGACTGTTGTTAGCGCAATATTAAAATTCTAAAAATAGCATCTTAGACGTCCGTCGCCGTGAGAACAGTAAACTACATATTCGAAATGTCGGGAATTATAAAAAGAATATTAACAAACGCAAAACTAAACCGCATTAGTTGCAGTGACCTTACGGTAAGTGGCTGAGGGGATCCAGTGGAACCAATGCACAGGCTACCACTTGCGCCGTTGTATCACTCGTTTTCCGGGTCGGACGAAAAAAACCCGGCAATAGAGTATCGTCTTTAATATGCGCGTGTATAATGGCTACCCGCGCTGCTGGCGACACGCCAACCGTACTGCACTGCAGCCTCCTGCTCGCAACTTATCTTTACACAGGGCCAGTGCGCCAACTAAATTTGCGTCACAATACTTTTCTCTTTTTTTGTTGGTTAAGAATAGTCAGAATAAACCTTATATAAATGTAAACGAAAAAAAAAAGAAACATCATACAATACAAACTATAGTACGTTTATGGTTTCATCTCATATTTATTATTTTCAATTTATTATTTCCGGCTTATAATTACTAATTTTTTGAAATTTCTCCTCCAAGTGAAGTTTTTAGAAGGGACCTACCTACACTTTACAGACATAGAAGGGCACGCGAGGGGAAACCTTCACACGAAGGTCCCGCCAAGGCCTAAGAGCAAGGTCCCACTTACGCAACTGCTTAGTGAATTATTTAGGAACACTATTCTATAGAGGCTTATAAAATAAAACCAAACTCATCGATTGAGATAGGATATATCTCAAAGATCGTTCAAATAGTTACTATTAGAAAGCTTGAAAAGCCCTCATAATACAATCCGAGATCCTTCTAGATTATTCTATTCCTTCCACGAACGTTTCTGACTCCTTTGTGTTTCGTTTGCCCATCCCAATATCTATTAGGTTTCCTGGAATATCCTCGCGGAAATCGTTCGAGAGCATCCTTTGATATAAAAACGAACCTAGCTTGTTGTATGAAAATGGGCTATTTATAAACGACTAGCTAGTTGCCCGTGACTTCGCAAGTCTGTGGTTACAATTTCATACCGATTATGATATAATCCTTGCAAATGTATAAAACACACAGAGTGTCACTAAACACATATTATTCTGAACCCAGCTGCGCGTCATCTTTAATTATAAAGTACATTAGTAAAGTGTTTGTTCGACCATACAGCAAGAATTATTCTGTTTATTGTGATTGATATTCGAAGTGTTTTTATGTCATTTAAGTTCAAAAATGTTTATGTGGCCTAGTCGAAGTCGTTGTGGCCTAAAGGGTAAGAAGCCCGGTGCATTTGTATGCATATTTTGTTGAGCCATACGAATATGCCGGTGTTCGAATCCCGTGGCCAGGTAAAATTTAATGAAATGAAATACATACTTAACAAATGTTCATGTTCACAAATGACGACTACGGCAAAGGAATAACATCGTATAATCTGGCGCTAGAACTGCCTAACTCAGTTAGTATCCGCTAACATTGGCGTGGGATATCCAATGTCTGTTAGAACACCACACGGCCCGAACATGATGAAGCATCCGCGTCCACACCTACTCAACTATGGCCGTTGTAACTGATTCTGAAATTAGAATTCATTCTACTCGGAACAAAATGATGTAACCTCCTAGAGGTTTATAAGCATGTATTTTTCAGTTTTCTGAGAGTATTTCGTATTCTGTATGTAACTATGGTCTATACAACTCGCGTGTACATTTAGATAGACGCCAGAGATATGTCGCGACCGTCCACTCTCTCTTAAATGCATTTCGCACCTGCTATAGAAATTGACTATATAATCAGAAACTCGAAAGTGTATTAAATAATTCCTTAGAAAACTTTTGAATTGAAGTGAAATAAAATATAAGAATCAGTAATTTAATGTTTCCTAATATTAGGTGCCGGTTAATTAATATAGAGTGGAGCTCCGTCGACGTAATCCGCTGACACACTCGAATCCCTGATAGTGATGTGAGGTGTTTCCGATGAGTTTGAGCCTTTCGACTAATTGAGACTCGCCACTATTATTAAATCGTACTCCAATAAATCTTAGATTTTATTAAGTAAAGCTTTTAAAATGCAGCATCTGAAACTTGCTCGAGTCGTAGACATCAAAACCACTTTTAAAGTTTTATCTTGTACGTAATGAAATCGTGCTTGACAAATGTATGAGTTTTCACAAGCCTGTGAAAAAATCGTAATTTATATACAAAATAATATTAGTTAAAATCGTTTTGTTAAAAACACGTCTATACAAATAAATTAAATTGGAGTGTCTGTTTGTAATAATAAATAAAATAACCACTTTTTTACTAAATGCGTACCTAGGTATACCGCAGTACATATATCAATATTTTTTTTATACATGTCTGTCTGTCTGCTTGTTCCGGCTAATCTCTGGAACGGCTGGACCGATTTTGACGAGACTTTCACTGTTATGTAGCTGATGATATAAGGAGTAACTTAGGCTACTTGTTTATATTAGCTTCGCCCCGCGGCGGCACCCGCGATACGACAATAACTGCGGGTAACATCGCGGGACTCAGCTATCAATAATAAAATTTAATGTTTCCGAAGCGAAGCGAGGGCGGGTCGCTAGTTAAAAATAAAAATAATAATATGCATCAATGCATGGCATCAGCACTCACACTGTGATATCGTCCACTGCAGACTGCGTTGACTGAACCCTCAACAGAACGACAATATAAGTAGCGTAGGTAACTACGCCAGCACAAACTCAATAGTAGATTCGATATATCTGTGTCGATTGAGTAAATCTTCAAATCCCATCCCTATCCAGTTGAGGTGTACTAGAGAGGTACAGAATCGAAGGGATCAAGGACCTCTCTCCGCGCTCGTCTCAGATCCCTTCAAGGAAACCGGACTAACGAAAAATAAACACTTCATCAATATTTATTATGATATTTATACATCTCTTCCTCCTTGATATGTTATGTTGTAGTAGATCGTATTTATTTTCATTCTAGTGGAAGAAGATATCCGGTAAAAAAACTGAGTTTGGGCTGACGACATTTACAAGAAAAATTTACATAAATTAAACAGTACATTACATATATACATCCCTTTTTATCGTTTGCTGCAAAGGCATAAGATCGTACGGTCCACCATGTGATCAACACTTATCGTTGCTTATGGATAGCTTATGGATAGCCATTGCAGAAGCACAGGCAAGCCGCTGCCTACGCCGCAGACTCGCTTCAAGCCTCGTTTGAAAAAGGACCGAAACTTCTTATCTTATTTAGCTAAATAAGATGTCGTTCTGTGTATCATATTGCCTTTTTTCAAACAGTAATGTTGGGAAGTGCGTTGAACAAGGTGTTGACTATAGCAATCCCTCCTGACCTCGTGAACGTTTCGCGCCATAGACGGTCAGCCCTGCAACGTTGCCCAGCGCAATCCAAACTAACACCCTTGTCGAGTCATCTCTCCGCGCGCTACCAACCTGTTGACGCTGCTATAAACTATTACCCAAAACTTTAGAATTTCAAAGTTTGTAATATTAGTTTAGTGGGCAAGTACAACAACCTGTACGGAGCCCGTCAGTTCTGGGTTTACAAGGGATTTGCTTGTATCCCCGGGGAGGGGCCACGGTCAGGGGTGGGGGGGGTGAGACCCAGCTAGTATATTACTTCTATACGTTTACTAAAAACAAGAATGTGAATATTAAGGGAGGGAGGTTCGTTTACAACTTTTCTAAGATATTGTTTTATATTTGCTGACTAAAATATGTATGTGGCCAGGTTCTAGAGCGGCGGGTGGAGCTACAGTAGTTGCTCGTTACATGGTTGACATATCATAATAATCTATGATTACTATTTCAAAAACTAAACTATCAATATCGGAACAACAGTCCCCGATTAATGAATGTACATTTAGTTTACGTATGCAGGTAGCCTCGAGGGGTTGTACCAGCTTCACCGAGCGAATATACGTTGATGACACGACCCTCCCTTTGTTGCTGGAAACGTCCAGTCACTCTATATTTTTCCACAAATTCCCTAGAGCAGATCGTATTTCTTAAATGCATATTTAATGTATCGAAACAAAATTTCATGGCATTTTGTAATGTTTCAGCGTAGTATATTAATTTAACGATATACATGTAGCTTTTATCACAAAGCGTTACTCTATAGTTGTAAACTGTTATACGGAATCAAGAAAAAATATTTTTTAAAAAGATTTTAATAATGAAATAGACATACCTACAAAGATTTACGACGACAATAACGGCAACCGTGCCGTGTGGAATTAGGAAAAAGACTGACTGGATAGGAGGGGATTGTTCTCTAATAAAGGATCATAAGTGCTGATGCTATTCGGGAAAGGTGGTGATGGAGACAAAGCTAGGAACCAGAGGGTGTCATAATAGAACGATCTCAGAGCTAAAGTTGCGGTTTCTTACAGAATTATATCTATTTATTTTACGAGGTTAATCTAAATTTTACTGTCTGTATCGATTTTAAACTTGAACTAATCACCAAGATTTTACCGAAAAAAAAAATACTTTTAAGTCTAAAGCCGAAGATTAACTGAAGCTCTCCAAGAAAATTTATATTTTGTCGTGTTTTGATGAAGGCGAGCTTCACTTTGGTAAGAATTCTTTCAGTACTTTTAATTAGCCTAATTAATCAAAGTACACGGCTCTGATATTTGAAAATAATAGGAACAACTATAACAATTTTCTTGTCGAATTCACTCGAGCAAGACATGAAACAAACGACATTTAATAATAACGGACTTAGGGATGGCTGCCCCGACTTCATCCTAGTGTACGTGCCTTAATTGTCCTTAATTATCAGGTAACAAGACGGCAATTTGAGGCGACCCTTACGACCAGACTGAAGTCATTACGTGGCACACACATACGCACATTACGTGCCTAGAGGCTCTGTGAATGGATTGAACACTTACATGAAACTTATCAGTTCAAAGAAACCTGGCTATTTTACCTTAGTAGGATAATAACAGGACGCGTAAACATTTTAGCAGTTTCAGTATCCACTCAACACCAAGCGGACCGCAATAGAAAAAAATCAATAGAAAAAATAGATAATTTGAGGAGAACTTTGTTTTTATTTAAGTACTTCGACAGTTTTGAACACATCAGCCACAGACGTCACGACCTACTAAGCTTTACACTATTAAAGCAATTATTACTCCTAAGCTAGTTTATACTATTATATTAAACTGCACATTACAGAAAAATTAGTACTAAATTCGAATTTGCAGATTTAACTCTTTAAATAAATAAATAAATAAATACTATATCAGGTCATTAATGATGAGCACAGAAATCCTATACGTGTACTGTTCGCCAAAGTAACAAATTGGCGAATAAAAACTTGTATACGTTGAAGTCGGTATAACTTGAAGAACACCCCGACTACATCCATATCAAATCCCCGAAGCGTTACAAGGACACACGTGCACGATCAAGCAAATAATAAAATAATTATCTCAGACCGACGAACACACTTCACAATGGGTATTTTAACATCAATATTTCGATACAGGTAAAGGGTTTACAGGCGGTCGATGTCCCGCGGGATCCGACCCGTCCCCGGGATTCAGAAGAACCCAGCTCCTGTATCTAACACGTTCAGATTATTGTAACTGCGGATATTCTGATATCAAAAAATTCTTTACGGATTATTTGTTGTTAATCTACACATGTTCAGGTTCTACGAGGACGACCTCTGTAAATTATTCTTTCTGTTGGTGTGCATTAATGGTGCATATTACTTACCAAACACTTTAACGCTGCGCACAAAGCAACATCTCCGGCATTCGCGAGGGGCTGGTAATTACTGACCCCCGAGGAGGAAAAACGCTCTACTTCAAAAGTTGAGTTTTAATATAGACGTTAAAACCGTACTCAATATTTTGCAACGTTTTATCAAAATGAAATTATGAGCAATAATGGAAGAACATCGTCTTAGCTTCAAGCTGCTTCTACTACGGATAACCGCTGAGGTTATTTTTGAATAGGAGGAAATCGTCGGTATCCCGGGTACGGCTTGGGGACAGTAGGTGATATATATATTAAAGTGGAAGTGAATAAAACCACGCAGGTCCCCGTCTGAATAAGGTGAAGCGTCCCCGCGATCACCGCCTCTCGTCGTCTCGTCGTCTCCCACTCAGCATCCTATCCGAAGCCCGCCTAGATGTCGCCACATACGTCCCACGGGATACACACACTCACACGTCGTTTTCTAAGATCTACTTCGCCACACCCGCCTTACGAAAAGGGCCATAATCTAAACTGATGGAAGGACGTCTTGTCAATCCGCACGAGTAGGTACCACCATTCTATCTATTTCTGCCGTGAAGCACTAATGCCTTTCGGTTTGAAGGGTGGGGTAGCCGTTGTACTGTAAAAACTGAGACCTTAGAACACATATCTCAAGGTAGGTGGCGGCATTTAGGTTGTATATGTCTATGGGCTCCGAAAAACATTTAACATCAGGTGGGCCGTGAGATCGTCCACCCATCTACGCAATAAAAGAAAAATAAAAAAAAAACACAAATAGGCTGAGAATGCTACTAAACTAATGAGAAAATAAAAGTTAAATTATCGTCATATACTCATCACGTCATATACATATTATGTAATATACGGAGCACTTCTCCCGCTTCTAAGCTAGTACCATCATAAAACGTCGATGCTATGTGTATGTGCTGCTGACATAGTATCGCCGAGCTGGTGTAATGAATACACGTGACCGCGAGCTAGCCATGCCATTCCAGTACTGCGTAGGCTTCACACTGAAACCACCTCAAATTCTATTCCTATAACGATTTCAAAGACATCGCTCTAACGTTAATCAGTCTCTCGACCCGATCCACCCGCAATTCCATCAACTCTATCATTATAATAATATGTCGACTTCAATCGGTTTGTCAAGCAGGTCTGTGAGCGCGACCGCCCCTCGCTTTGTGAAGCTGGCCGGCTCGTAGAATTGTGCGCGACAATGCAGAAGGCTTCCTTGCCTTTTGTATTGCTTTTAACCATTGACCTTTAAGAATTTTACAAACACGTGTTCCTAAACAAATTGTTTACTTAACAAAAATGTTTTATTGTAATAATGTGCAGTGAAGCAGATTTTAGCATATTTTTCGGCAAATAAGAAATTTTACCACGATCAGAAGGAGACGCTAATAATTTACTGTCGTGGTGAACAAGACGAGTGAGTGGCGACTAATGAGTGCCATCTACTATGGATAACACGGACGCTCTTTCAATATTCAAACTGTAAGGGAACATTCTCGATGAACATTACTGCTAGCCCACATATTTATTGTATTTTTAATTTTTTATAACTACAGATGGGTAAACAAGATCACGGTCGGTACTGGTGCTCCTATGTGAAGACTCACAGTCGAAGAAAGTACTCAGCGGCTCGGCTCTGCCTTTGGTATTGCCGACGTCCATGAGTGACAGTAACCACTCACCATCAGGGAGATCGTATGCTCGTCTGTCTACAAAGACATCAAAGAAAATCAATCGGCTTTATTGTAGATATGAGTGTTTTTCGTCATCCGCACGCGTTTGAGCTTATGAAACGCCATCCCAAGCGTAATTACTCATACACAATTTTATAAAAAAACTAGCTGACTTGGCAGACTTCGTAGTGCCTCAATCGATAAATAAAAAACCTAAACTTTTGCATAATACAAACAAAAGGAATCCATCCGACGGGGGACACATCAAACCTTTTAAACCTTCTCTGGACTTCCACAAATAATTCAAGACCAAAATTAGTCAAATCGGTTCAGCCGTTCTCGAGTTTTAGCGAGACTAACGAACAACAATTCATTTTTATATATAGAAGAAAATTTTTTAAATGTCATTTTATTACAAATATATTCAGAGTGGAGGTCACGTTAACGCGCGTTACTAAACAAACGTACCAAGTTGGACAGAGCTTGAACCCCGCCACGGTCGCACCGCTCGACACGTGTAGATATGCAGGCCGTCTTATTATTAAGGAACTTGAAAAACGGTGTTTTTTTCGCGCCTCCAAGAGAGACCTAACAGCTCGTGGACAGTAGCTTCTCGTATACATCTACCTTCATGGCACCGATCCATGTGTGTTCCCGGCACCCACAACAAGGAAAGGAAAGTGGAGGTCCATATTAACCGACATTAGTAGGATGCTTAGTTTTTGCTAACGATGATTGAACATTCGCCACTTCCATTCAGCAACCAAACCTTGGGTCAACAGAAAACGTCCTGGTGAAGAAGCCGGCTGCCAGAGGGGGGGGGAGCTCTAATAACAATATATCTCTATGGAAGCGTCGGAAAAATCTATAATATAAGATCAAGATTAAACGGTATAATCGTGTATAAATTATGCTACACCAAGATCGTGCTAAATGTACAATACAATACAATAGTCTTCAAAGAGAAACGAATACAACTCGTGAACATACAAGAAATATGATTAAATTAACATTTTTGACAATGCTGTAAGAACCTCATCCGTTTCCGAAGGATGACATTTATTCAAAGACGAAAATGAGAATCGTGAGCACAGCACAATTTCTTTGAATCCGACATCCGTCATAATATTACAAGAGGCTCATCCGTCTCAATACAAGTTCATTTACCGGGACCATTTATTAAACAAATAAGGACCTTTTGGTTATAAACCCTTTTTGGCTGGACCCTTCGCTGCTGTAAAGTAATTCGTGAATTTTCACTGAAAGTTAAATTTTATGTCATCTAGTTCATAATATTTCGTGAAATTCAATTTTAAGAACAATATTTTGCAAACGAGAAATCTTTTAACTTTGAAATTTAAAAAGGAGGAGATTCTGTATTTGAACTGTTTAAAATTAATTACACTAGATTAAGATGGAAGTGGAAAGGTTTACGTTTTTTTGTATTACTTACTTTTAGTGTGATTTTTCGTATATTACGGATATCTCGGACATCACTCGAGCTCAAAGGTACCTGAGTCGTTCGAAATCACAAAAATCGCCTTTGTGCTAACGAATAAGACGCAAGGAATGCCTGTATCAGCTAATGCGACTCATCCACACGAACATACAAATGTTTAAAGGAAATACACACCTATCACGTGTTCACAAACGACTTTCAATAAAACCAAACCCACAAATTTTAAATTATGCCACCATGTCTGTCTCTACTGCGAAGTAGCCATGCACTCCGGGTTCAAGGGTGGGAAGTATACATGATGCCACTGTTCTCTGTTGTAAACCCGCATCAATATTTACTTTGAACAAGTTCTGGACAATAGCGGGAGTCGCTGCTGCTAACAAAAGTCACATTCACGCTGAGTTTCTCGCTGGACCTTCTCAGCGAGTAGCGTTTCCGAGGCGGTGGTAGATTCTAGGAATATCTCTCAGGTTGAGTCCGTGAGCTGACCTACCCGTCCGCGCATTGCTGTAATAAGCTCTTAGGCTACTGGCGAATAGGTAGGGGAAAAAACAATTAGTACTTTAGAAGGAGCCTTGTATGTCTTGAGCCTTATGTCTTGTATTAGGTAAAAAGAAACAGAGTTTCAACGAAGAAAGAGAGTTCAATCATTTGACACTTCCTTATGCACATATGACAGTTTAAAACAAAAACTTTTACGTACTCGTTTTGAAATATTTTCATAATTATGTAGTATCAGCTTCAAGATAATATAAAAATGCCATAGAAACAGTTTAAATAGTTAATAAATATACTAATATATATAATTGATAAATAAGTAGCAGAAGGGCTGGGCCGATCTGACGTATGTTGTTGGAGCTTATGTAACATTAAAAATGACCGGAAACAACGGAGAGGTACAGAAGTGGGACAAAGAAAGATTTTTTTTTATTGCCCTTGTAGGCAGACGAGCATACAGCCCACCTGATGGTGAGTGGTTACCGTCGCCCATGGACTTCAGCAATGCTAGGGGCAGAGCCAAGCCGCTGCCTGCCTAGAAAGTAAAGATACCAGGAGGGAAGTGTGAAAATAATTAAGAGAGAAAGAGATAACAGGTAGACGAAGACGAAGGAACAGTTTCGGTGAGTCGATGAACCAACTTTCAAGATTATCTTACCGTTGAACCAGAATGTCATAAACTTAGAGGAAAAGCAGCGTGGACACGGGCTGAAGCTGAAGCTGAGACGAGCAACATGAACACGCCAACAGCTGGCTTAGTAGCTCTTAGGGCAATGCTTCACAAAAACTAAATCTTAAAAATAGAGCTACACTTGTATCGTTTGTATCATTAATTAGATAATAACGAAACGTTTTCGACCGTGAAATCGCTTCAGGAGTTCAGTTGTGAATCGCAAAGCAAATCCACCCTAATCCCTGGCGTTTAAACTTCCTAAAAAGTACAAAGTCGAGAATGTCCCGATATCAATAATGCAAGGGAAACCTCTCGCTAAAATGATGCTCGGTTTCAAAGAGCGGCTCTAAATTTCAAAATAGACTTTAACGCGTAACAATAAACATCACTATTGCTTAAATGTTAACATTTTTACAATTCAAAGAGATGGCAGATTTTCAGGAACCATTTCGTCGTCTCAGAATAATACGTTAAACGTAGCCAGTGCTGCCAGACTAAGGGACTCATTCCGATAGAGGCACCCGTCACGTGCGGACGTGCTCATCGTCCACTCGATCGCCCGGTCTTTGTTCGCCCGGCTTTTGTTAGCCCGGCCATTGTTCGCGCGGCCTGTGTTTGTGGTACATCTGCCGACTAAGTGCTCTTTCTGNCGCCTGTGAAACCCTTTTCTTTTTTTTTGTCGACTTCATAGTTGTTCAATTTTCGGAGAGTAGGATTAGGAGAGGTAGGATGTTGGAGGTGAGATCGAGGCAACACCTGAATGAAGCGCGGAACATAGTACGTGCTCGACCACGGATTGCGTGAGAGACCGACGCAGGGCATGGAAGGGCCCCCAGTCCACTCTGCATGCGATCGCCGGGATCCACTCCGGTCTCCGACTCCGGCACGACGACCGCACAACAGGATTTTACACCGGTTGGCGGGACAGCTTCCCGGGGCGGAGTTTAGTAGAGACACCCGGGTTCAGGTCCCCTACTGACCGGCGGGCGGCAGCGGGTACCGTTTCACTGGGTCTCCCTATACCCCCGTCAAACAATCACGCCTCGTGAGTTCGCACGCACGTCTGCTCCGCAAGTTCCAGGCGTCACCAAGACTTACCCCCAACAAGGAAAGGGAAAGGGAAGGGATAGAACTGGCTCTCCAACCCACACGCCGGAACACAGCTAGGCTATTTGGCGGTGGACTCTAGTTGGAGGGTGGTCGCCAGCCAGTCGGACTAGGTCCTACCACCGGTTATGTTTTCGGCTCCCGTTTAGCACCACCCAGGGGTCACTTGTAGGGAATCGCGGGTTAAACCTACGGAAGCGGGAAGCACCAACCCCCAATTTATTTGTTACAGTGGCAACATCGTATAAAACATCCCGCGGTTTAATTTCTGAGATCTATTTAATCGTTTTAATAATGAGAGAGTGGACTCTACTATTTATAATGGAGTTCGATTTTACACTACAATTAATGAGCCACTAAATAACACAGCTCGGTTTGCAAAATCACGAATTAACGAACCCACTGTCGTATTTGTTAGAGCTGATCAATATCAGCTCCAACAAATACCCAGGCAACACAAAAAATTTGACATTTTCCAAAATTCAGAATATTCTATGTGTTAATTCACTATATTTACCGTCTTAGTAAACTAAATTAGTTAATAAATTAGGTGCAGAAACATATAATATTTGTAAAGTATGTACTTACTTGAATTTAGTTTCAGATTGTTTATCCACATTATATGGCCGCACAAGTCAACGTGGTTCAATTCTAGACTGCCACCGAAATCTTGACTGCGCTTCGAAGGACATCAGCTCGTCTCGATATCACATGTCTGAGTCTTTTATAAACACATTTCATTTTAATAATTAATCAATTTTAGTACTCTTTGATAAACTTGACTGATATGTGTGCGATGGAAAAAATACAAACGTAGACTAATGAAGAGACGCGTGTGGTTTATTTTCAAACTTCCCTCTGCGGCACGTCATGTTTGTTCAATGCCGCAATCAGTCTTGAGTTATTTTTTTTCTTTTTTTCCCCTACATATTTTGATAGTCTTGAGAGGCTATATCAGCGTTACCCTAACCTATAGGTGAGCTCTCAGGACTCAAACCGGAGGTGTTGCTGACACTGGCCCTAACAGCAGTGCTTCGCAGGATCTACCACCGGATCGGAAACGCGACCCACTGAGAAGATTGAGACAATAAAGAGTATTCGTGCTATTTGTAACACAGGACCGCGGAAACCTCGGATAGGACAACTCTAAGGAAACCAATACGTAAACTTTAGAGCCGAAATACATAGGCTAACGACTCCAATTAAGGAAGTTAAGCTTCTCTTTTAGTGAGCCACGGGAGGCCTTGGCTTGCCAAATAAGTGGTTATCATTTTAGCGATAAAATTCTCAAATCTCAAGTTTTCTTTCCTTAATTAATCTTGAACATTATTATAATGGACTGCTATTCAAAAATATTCCTAGGATATTTTTCTGAGAACAGACTAATCAAATTTCCATAAAACTCAATTCCCCAACGTAAACGTTTTCGTAACAAAATATTTCTACATAGAAAAAATATTTTTAGGATATTATTATGTACAAGAATCTTTAAAAATATAATAATCTCAATTTCGTTAGAATAACACTGTAACATAATGGATCGACTGTACCCGAAGTAATCAAAATGGTGATTAACACATCGGGTCAGAAAATACTTTTTAGAGCTATCAGCGAACGGCGATCTGCTCTATAATTCTTAGCAAATAAAGTTCGGTCCACTCACAAGCAAAATCATGTCATTAAATAAAATTATAACGCGACTCAATCTACTGTGACGCGGGTATCACTGTTCGATCAAAAGTAATGTCTGTCCCCTTCACACTCATAAGCTAGACTAGACCGCGTGAGAGAGAGATGGGCAGACTTTTCATGATGCTCATGCAGTGTGACGTCACGCCGCGCGCTTATTCACAAATACTACACCAGCGCAACGTGTGAATGTGTTGAACGCGAGCTACATAGTAGGCGCAGTGGGAGTGTCAGGTTATTTTCGTTACTAAATTTCTTGATTCAGTCGCCGCGCTCAAGGCCCGCGATAGAACCTATGCAATAGCTTAATAAATACCTTTTGCCTCATCAGAATTTAAAAACAACTTTCATTGGAATCAAATTATTTCATAAATAGGTAAACTCTGGCAATACCTTGAAGTCGAGTGGAGTATAAAGAGTAAGCGTAGGTAAAGCCGCATGTCGAACTGTATTTTGTTTTGAAACGTGGTTGTCTCGACAACATCCGCCCACGCACCTACTGCCTCGTACAAATATTATCGAGGACAAGTTGCTCCTCGGATATCCAATATCCTGTATCGGAAAATTACTTAAAACGAAGCACTCATTACATACGATATTGTTTTTCTTAAAATAAAACAAGCGAATAAATCGATTTGTTCCGAAATCGATTTTGTTTTTTTTACTTTTACTAACTTACATTCTCACCCCTCGGTAACACTTGAAAAGCGTTCTCCAACCTCTTTGAGTTTTCTATCAAGACCTTTAAAAGTAACAACTGATATTAAGTAACATAACAACGAAACTAAGTACACAATTGGCTGAAATTCCCGATACGATGAATCAATAATGGCAAATTGTGTACCCACGTCATCGCTACAGCGTTACTCTCGGCGGATCGCCCACTTAAACTGGAAGGGTTGCCGAGCTCCATGATTTATGGAGACTTCCGACCCAGGGGCCGAGGGGAATTGAAAAAATTGATGGCCTGCCTTACGCTCTTATTGATTTGGCTTTGTTAACATTAACCGAGAGATGATAAGGTTCAGAATCGCTTGTAAATATTTCAAAGGTTTTCTTTTTAATTCTTCAAAGCTTAGTCGCCGATAGACTTTCGTTAATGTTTTTTTAAGAACTTCGATTTAATAATTAATTTTTTGTTTTAATATAACTTAAGTCGCCGGAGATTTATTTATTATAAAAGTGTACACAGAGCTTTTGGGGTTCTGTCAAAAGAACGTCAGTGATCATTAGAACTGTAGAATGTTCGGAGTGGCGGACATTCCGTAATGACGGAGTGGTCCCCCGCGAGGTGTGCGCCTTTACTATTACAACTGTACCATTTGGACCTCCTTTGACAAATCGTACAAGCGTTTGCTCTGCAAGCATCTCAGAGTGCTCGCCACCTCCAAGGCGACGAACTGTTTGGATTCGGCTCCAAGCAATTGCGGCTTATCTCCAATAGGCACACCACCTCACGGAGCAGAACATATGATAACCTCAAATTCGGCCTACTCTAGGATTCGTCTCTTGATGGAGGCCAATATCCGGCAGTGTACTCCCATGAGCTAATGATGATGATCATGATAGTTCACTGAGCATCTTTGAGCCTAGCCGTACTGTGAGTAAGTCACAACCGACAGAACGTACTTGTTGAATTCTTTCATTATTTGCATATTGAGGACTGTGACGTGAATAAGTAATGAGAAGACTCGACGTAGCTTCCCGGACGGTGCCCAGCCCACGGCTGACGTCACTGTACAAAATAATGTGCTCACTGTTTCGCTTAAATTGAAATGTCAAAAGCTTCCTTATTACTGAACATAATTAACTCTGTTTTTTGTTTATCGACTGTGTTGATGATTAGACTTTTGGGTGACAGCAACACTTAAGTTAATCTCAAAGTTTACACTGATTCCAATACCTTCACACCCACAAACAAGCATACATAAGTATAAGTAAACTTATAAAACGACTTGTAAAAAGGAAATGTAAGTCAAAGCCATTAGCGGACAATCAACAAACACAAAGCCTCCCTCGGCCCTCGGCTCAATACCTACCTATACGTTTAAGTACCACGATTAACACCGTACACTTTCAGAAAGCTGTAAAGAACCGAATTAAGTCCCCTCTAATTAATTGAAGCTCGTAAAAACTAAGCGTCGAAATGGTTACAGATTCAAGTTCTTTAATATATATTGTTTTATTATTATTGCTAAAGTGCGTGGACGAGCTGACAGACTACTTAACGTTAAGTGGTCACCGGAGCCCATAGACATCAACAATGTAAATGACGCCTCCTACTTTGCGACATGAGTTCTATCTGTTTTCAGTACAACGTTTGCTCCACCCTTTAAGCCGAATCGCATTACTGCTTCGCGGTAGAAATAGGCAGGGTGGTGGTGCTTACTTGTGCGGACTCACAAGACGCCCTACCACCATTAAAAATATATTACAGTCGTTAGGGCGATCCTTCGGGCACCGGGTCTGAACCCTGAGGGGGAAGTGTTGTTCGCAGCGACCTCACTCTGCATCTCAGAGTTGGTTCGCGTCTCTTTGCAAATATTGTTCAACAAACCACGGACGGAATTGAAGTAAGACAAGTTTAGAAACGTTACAATATTCAATACATAATACATGCGTTACATAAGCAAAAATGATATAGAATGAAACTTAAGCCCTCCTGATAAACCAAACAGGACATTCACATCGCATATTCCCAACATTACATTCTCGCTACATTTGATCCGTTAAACTATAAATGGAACTCCAAACAGTTTATTTAGCATTAAAGTCCGTACGCGCAGCCATGCATCACGATCATTAATCTACAAATAAATAATGGTAACACAATCAACCGCTGTCCGCGGACAGAATCCGGTGTTGCCGACGCAAATAAATGCTAATTTACCAATTTAACAAGTTTTGATGCTGTTTATCGTTTATTTATTGTCACATAAATTTAACATTATTGTCATATTTGTTTTTGGAATGTTTACATAATATAGTACTATACTTTTTTTTTATTGCTTAGAAGGGTGGACGAGCTCACAGCCCACCTGGTGTTAAGTGGTTACTGGAGCCCATAGACGTCCACGCCACGTAAATGCGCCACCCACCTTGAGATACAAGTTCTAAGGTCTCAAGTATAGTTACAGCAGCTGCCCCACCCTTCTTCAAATCGAAACGAATATTTACACACATAAGGCTAAATGAATTAAAATAAGTTAATTACGATTTTATAACCATTTACCCGACTATTCAATATTGTAATAAACCAGATTTAAATATCAAAGTGCTCTGAGGATTTGTTCGTGATGGTCCCTCCATCTCCTTTTTATCACTTTATTACAATCGGAGCAGAGTTCACCGATATCATTTGTGTATTTAGTGCCAGTTTTTAAAGTTCTCGATAGCGTAAAAATTAATTAAAATTTATATGAAGGTTTGCACATGGGTTTTGCCCACTAACATGGGTTTCGCTGAATCTTTCACCGAATCGGAATCCCACTGAGAAGATCCGGCGAAAAACTCAATGGGCTGTGTCTGTAGGTTAATTTTCGCGCCAAAGCCTTCGTCGCATTCGGCGGGTTCGACGAGAACGGTGACCGGTGGTTGGAGTGCCTAAAAGCACCGATCGAAGTGACGTGTCAGGTGCCACTCTTTTATTTAACTATAAAAGTATAAATACTAAAGAACCGCCTCAAACTAAATATAAGGACTCTAACAGTAGCTCATAAGTCCTGATCGAAACGAATATAATGGTGGTATAAGAAAAGCCCACATAATATGAACACACTCCTTGTTTGGGCCCTCGTGTATACAACTTGTAGTCCCGATCGAGAATCATATAACATTTAGTAGTGTTCTGTTCATTGAACAACTGTCGAGCTAGCTTCGGTATCTCGGCATCTATTCCGAGTAGAAACGTTGTCTAATCAAAGATAAATTATTCATACCTCAATAGTAAAATTAGCAAGTCAGATCTTGCTAATAGATTTAGAATATCTTCATGAATGCGAGCTGCGAGCTTTACGACCGGCAACAGGGTCATCATCACGAGTTCGAAGTGAAATTACAATTAAGCTCACTGGCCAGTTAATGAAAACCCAAATGTGGTATCCATACATCAGTATATATCATATCCTGATCTTATTACTCAAAGTCTCTCAGAACTATTTAGATGGGATGGAGTTGGGTTTAGTGTATAATCATCGTGTGTGCAGAATAGTGTTTTTAAAATACTGGAAAAATATTTAGGGTTGGCACTTGGTACATAAAAGTAAGAGATGAAAATATGGAGTGGTTAAATTGAACGAAGTCTTAAAAATGGTAATGAGATTTCCAAATGGGATTTTTATTTAAATGAATAGTTTAAGAGATGAGCGCTTTTAAACTCGTAAAAGTTCTCCATCTACCTGGCCCCTGTAGCCAGGGTTGTGCCAACTACATTATCAACAATAAAATTTCCTTGGTTCTTAAAACTTTGGTGATTATAAATCTTAATAAAGTTTCGTTCAAATTTGATAAAAGTAAGTATCTAAATTACTTACCAATTAAAAGGAGTACAAATAAGTTTCCGCCGTTTTTTGTCGAAAAAATAATATTGATTATGAAAGAACGGTAATTTGAATTTAATCAAAGTGTTGTCCATCACTAGCAACTACTTTTTCCCATCTCTCAGGCGGAGTTCGGTTTCCACGTTTTTTACTGGTGGTAGGACCTATTGTGAGTGAGTCCGTGCGGGTAGGTATCACCACCCTGCCTATTTCTGCTGTGAAGCAGTCATGCGTTTCGGTTTGAAGAGTGGGGCAGCCAACTATACGTGAGACCTTAGAACTTATATCTCAAGGTGGATGGCGCATTTACGTTGTGGATATATGGGCTCCAGTAACCACTTAACATCAGGTGGGCTGTGAGCTCGTCCAACCATCTAAGCAATAAAAAAAAAAGAAACGTCTGAAGAACTCCTCGTCTTTTGAGGCTATCCACGAATCAACCCAATTTTTGGTATCTTCATATGATGTGAACCGCTGCTCCGAGCATGTGCCATTGACCGGAACAGATGATAGTCAGACGGCGCAATGTCTGGTGAATACGGCGGGTGAGGTAGTATTTCCCAATTAAGTGCCAGGTGGTCCCCATAATTTTCTTCTTTTTGGATTATCATAATGTGTCCACTTTTCATCACCAGTGACGATTCGATGTAAAAAACTTTTTTTTGTGCCTAGCTAGCAGCAGTTCACTCATGCATAATCGCCGTTCAACATCTCTCAACTTTAATTCGTATGGAACCCAATTACCTTGTTTATGAATCATTCCTAACGATTTTAAACGATGTGAAACTGCTTGCTGAGTGACTTCTAAAGTAAGTGCAAGTTCTTTTTGTGTTTGAGACAAATCTTCCTCCAATAATTCCGTCAAATTTGCATCGTCATAAATTTTTGGCCTTCCACTGCGATCTTTGTCTTCTACGTCAAAATCACCGTTTTTTAACTTTTGAAACCACTCACGACATGTTCTCTCACTCAAGGCAGCCTCATTATATTATGCTTCTACGAGCAATCGATGCGCCTCGGCTGCAGATTTCTTGAAATTAAAAAAGTAATTTAAAAGTTCCCGCAAATGACTCTTATTTGGCTCAAATTTTGACATTTTTGGATAAAAAAATATATTTGATGCTAACACGGAGTTAATAATACGATAGGGTTATGTTGTTCTTAAATGATCATTTAATTTTCAAGCCGATTATCATCTGTGAATTCGAACGTAAACCTCGTGCCACGCCATTTTTCTCAAAACGGCGAAAACTTATTTGTACATCTAATAATTTCATAAGTAATTCTAATTGTTGTATTTTCTTCGATTTTCGTGAGTCATATAGGTACATAATATTATATTAAAACTGCTTTTAGTTGTCACGGACGACCGCCCGACCGACGATAACTGTAAAGTATTCGCAACATGTATGTAGTGTGTCGACAATATTGTTGCGCGCTGAGGCTTCGGGATAAATAAAATATCACCAAAGTATAACTTAAAAACTGTATTCAACACTTAAACACTACACAAACACTTTAAAGCACTCAACAAATACTTCAAAATTCTCAATTCGCTTCTTCCGCTTCGCTTCAGATGATCCGTTCGCTGTTTCGCTTCGAGTAGTTCCGAATGTTGACTGACTGCGTGCCCTCTCTACAACGCTTTTATAGCCGATACCTCATCCCTAGAATTAGCGAGAATATTCTACACATCTCTAGTAGTAGTTTCCGCTATCTGTCGACAGATGGCGATGTACTTCTCGAGCGTTCTGGGCGCTAATAGATCCTTCGATATTCGTTCGACTTTTCAGCGATAGATGGCGTTACTCTTACCGGCGTAGCAATATGTAGTGAACATAATAAACGCAAGATTAAAGCGTAAAGTTGTTTTGATTTAACTAAATAATTCTACTGGGTCCAGTAGACCAACAGCATATTCCGTTCAGGTTGCGCTCTCCGACTCCTTCAGTGCCGATCGAAATATTGTAATACATTCAAGACTGGAAGATTGTTCTTCGGAAGCAAAGCTTCAACTCCAGCGTGTGCGTAGCTCTGCTGTACCCGCTTTAATTGAGCCTGGATCTTGCTAGTATATATTGCGCTCAAACTATTTATTGCCCTCCTAGTTACACGAGAGGATGAGTGCTTAACCGAAACGCATTACTGCTTCACGGCAGAAAACAGGCAGGCAGTAATTACGCAAACTATAATTAGTCATAAACATGGTCTATATGCTTTACTTCGAACCCACTAATCTGGGAGATACATAGACACACACTGCTACGCTACAAGCCAGTTAAACAGTTTCATGAAGAGTTCTAGCTCTAACACAAACAAATCGATATCAGTAATACATAAAACACTTCATATAGGTACCTATCTGAATATAACGAGTCAAGTTTCCCGATAAACGGCGTGAACAAAGACATTGTATTTTACATTCGCACATTAAATTGCTTATCAACGATCTAGCGACTGTCTCGCCGGTCTGTTAGATGAATAATGGTACTATCATTACTTCTACGCAGCTGTCGTGGTATACCGAGACATCGAACAGTAAACATTGTGATATATTTATATAGCACATAATAATGTTACGCGCTGGGGTTCGGGATAAATAAAATTTCACCAAAGTACATGTTGAGTTGGTTAATCTATTTTATCGGTATAATCTGTGTCATTGCATTTTTCCCTCCATTACCGCTGCAAAATTTATACAGATTGTTTCTGTCTAAAAAGTTACGTTTAATAAATTCTATAAAACTATCCAAGTTATTATTTAAATACGACAAAGTGGGTGAACAAACAGTACAACTTAAAGCTGTATTCAACACTTAGAACACTTAAACACTTCACAAACACTTTAAAACTCTCAATTCGCTTGTTCCGCTTCGCTTCAGGTGATCTGTTCGCTGTTTCGCTTCGAGTAGTTCCGATTACTGACTGACTGCGTGCCATCTCTACAACGCCTTTATAGCCGGTACCTCATCCCTAGAATTATCCACATCCATTTATTCCACACATCTCTAGTAGTAGTTTCCGCTATCTGTCAATAGATGGCGTTGTGCTTCTCGAGCGTTCTAGGCGCTTCGATATTCGTTCGGCTATTCGGCGATAGATGGCATTAATCTTACCAGCGTAACAATCAAATCATAAATCTCTCCCAGCAGCCGCGTGCTGCAGCAGCTACGCCACCGCTACTTTAACATTTCGTTTCCGTGCCATTAACAAACTGCTTTACGTACCTCTGCTAATCTTCGTCCTTCATCTTCCGCTTAACCTGTATGCTGAAAG
Source organism: Bombyx mandarina (assembly GCF_003987935.1). The sequence continues at coordinate 2,658,953 of NW_021011517.1, read as the reverse complement.
ACTCCTAGCTATCTTCTAAGCCTCATTACAAGCCATAAAACATATTGCTATCATGTAATTAAGGTTTCATCTTTATTCTGAGTGTATTCTGCATTAAATCTTGTAAAGTTACGCTGACAAAGTGACATCTGCAGTGTCTATACTAGCTGACTGTCAACTAAAAGTGTTCTAGTACTCAATTCACGTGGTCCTGGCTTCATAAAACTGAAAACACGTTACATACCACCTAGCGATCTTACCATCTCTTAAATGAAAGCTCTGTATGGCGTACGATGTGAGGCCGATAAAACCATTGTTACACACACAAACACAGATACAAGCACACATTGTTTAAATTAAATTCGGATATAGCATAAAACTTAAAAATTACAAGCACACACTCCATAATCAAACAATTCAAAACATTCGTATTAACCTACGAAATACATCAACTACAAAATTCAAACTGAAACCAAAACTATAATAATATGTTACAAAACGCAACGCTTTGGCCGAGTCAACAACACAGCGCTGGCATATTTATTGTCACACACAACGCGGCTCACATCTCGCAGCCAACGCACATAAAATAGAACCGTAAACATGTCAACACTATAATTAATTATTAAATGTGTGTTTCGAGCGCGGATTAGATCAGATATAATGCTTCAACATTAACGCAGGATCACCGGCAACGAGGGGCAGCTGGCGAGGGCATAGGTCGCAGGCCTCCAGCACGCAACCACATACACATATGTACATATTATAATAATTATATAGGTTCGTTTTATACATTTCAGTTGATCATAAGCAGAAAACAAAATTCATGAATATCAATTCTCTAAGTTCAGGAAACAAGGGTTATCGCGTGAAGCCGTTTAAACGTGGACCTCGGTAGGCCCCACGCTTCAAATGATAATTGTATTACATTGTGTTTTAATATTATATAATTTTCGATTGTGATTTTGAAGTGTTAATACTGGCTGAAATAATTGTTCTGTTAGCAAAGTATACACATAAAGCATGTCCATACTGTTTTTATGAAACGAATTTAATTGAGTTTTTTTAAAATAGGATCGATGACTTGTTCTAATACTCAGTGTGCTTAGTGTGAGTTTTTTAGCGTTCTCTATAGCGTAAAAGTTAACTCAAATTTGCATGTAATTGGAACAGCGCCCCTAGCACATAGATTATACACTTAATATATTTGAGACCCTAGCACCAAACGTAGGCAAACGTCCGATCGCATACAAACTATTAGAAATTCCTTCAATCAATCATTAAAACGAGATTAAGCCATGTCTCCATGACATGACTGAGGCATCCTCGCGATTCTGATGGTAAAGAATCCTATAAGAGTTACCATTACCAATTTCGTAATAAAAAAATTAAGAGTACATATATTATAATTTGTAAATGTACGTGTATCTATATGTTTATGTTATTTATGTGTGTAATTGTGTAGGATATAGTGTGATATATTATGTATTAGTGTTTTTTTTTATTATTATTGTTATTGTGTATTGTATAAATAAGTAAAATGATTAGATTGTACTCTTCTACCCACTTATGTAAAGCTCTCCCTCTTTACGAACGGTTAGCTGGTAGATGACTCAATTGTTGAATTAAGCTCGCCATTTTATAACTTTTCGCAACTATTGTATTGTATTAACTGTGTGTACAATAAAGAATAAAGAATAATTTGAAAACTTCTGTTATTTATATTTTAGCACAAAACGATCGCTCAGATCACGTTTCAATAGGATTTCTCAAAAAACTAAGGTCATCATCAACTGTTTTGTCGAAGAAGCAGTTGAAAGGCGGCCCGTTGTTGCCGGTGGCGAGACACCGATGCTGACGCAACAACAAATATAAAAGTAGATTGTATTCGGACGTGGCATTCTGTACCATCTTCAAAGTGGTCTCCAACTGTTCCTGTTGCGCGTCCCAGACCCGGAGCCGCTCCACGCTGGCAACCAGGTAATTGTTTAACTGGAAATAATATCAGTACATTGTTAAATTATCCAAAATCCTTATTAGGGACTAATCATTGACATTTTCCAAACCGGCCTGACACCAGACTCCGATAGAAAGTGACATTCATACGATATGTTCTTGTGCTCCTTATCAAATCTCTCTCACGTATTGATGGGTGGTGGTGGTGGTGGTGGTGGTCGTGGGTCTACTTCGTCATGCTAAATGTATATGTAAATTACCTTCCCAGTTTGCATAGGCAGGATACCTGGGATATTCTATTTAAATATTTTTAGGTTCAAATTATTTGTGTAACTTGTTTCTTAAATGAAAAAATAATGTTTTTTTTAAACCTAATTAAAAAATGAAGAGAATGTGCTATTGGATAGCTAAACCAAAACTATGCGAAAGAATAAAGCACCATTACGCTTTTGAAATAATATTGGAAGTAAAATTAAGCACCTTTGCAATCCTCCTCTCCATAAGTTTCCTTTGTATCCACTCGTACAGATAAGTGACAATAGCCAAAATCAACAGGGATAACGTAAAGAAAAGATCCAAGGGCGGAAAATGTACAAACGCTTTATCCAACCAGACGATGAAACCGTTAGGGGGCGCCACTTTCTCGATCGGCAATGGAACATCCACTCCCAAGTAATATTCGGGCACATAATATTGAGCCGGCAATAGAACCAGGGCCAGCAGTGCGGTTACAAGCAAACCGCTCGAACATCCGCCTAAAGCCATCGCGAACTGTGTCACTTTCACCAAACAACGTTACACTGTCTGCACATGCCTAATTATCATTAAATTTAACAAATTAGTCCAAAGTTATGAATAATGGTACAATCTTAAATAAGAAATTTCACTGTTATTTATTATTGACGTTAGAATTTTTCTTTAGTGAATTTGTCAGGGCATTGGTCTGTCATCTTATTGAATGTTGCAAATAAGGGAACAAAATAAAAGAAACCTCAAGAGAAAATCTTAAGATTGCTTTTTAAGGTGAACGGTAATACGTTCCGCTGAATAAAAGTCATAACCATCGCTCGACAGATTATTAACTCATCGCGATCTAAAGCCGAGCTGCTGCCAACCTTGATCACAATAATATACAAAATATTTATTTCTTCAATGATTTTTTAAACACGTAATACCTGCAAATTTTAATATTTGAATTAAATTTGCTATCATGATTATGATATTTAAAGGATTAATTACCATTTTATAATGTACCTACCCATCTTAGATTCATACTATTTTATTATCCAACACGACTCTAACGTGTTCTCTTCTTTGTATAACGGAACGGAAACGTCAAAAACAACCATCCACATGAAAAAGAACGTTCACACTACCCGATAAATTCTAGTGAAATAATTTAATGTTTTTTGTTATAGCGTAGATGGTTGGAGGAGCTCACGGCCCACCTGGTGTTAAGTGGTAGCCGGAGCCCATAGACATCTACAACGTAAATGCCTCCACCCACCTCGAGACATGAATTCTAACGTCTCCGTTTTTTTAACTGTACAACAGTTCCCTCGCTCTTCAAACCGAACCGTTGTAGATGTCTATGGGCTCCGGTAACCACTTATCACCATAAAACTTCGTTGTAATACTTTAAGTAAACATAAACAGTATTTCGTAATAGTCCTAAATTTACATATTTTATTTATTTATTAGATCTACTGAAAGATTAAAAAACTAACAAAATAAATGAGCGAACTAGTACGGTGTAGGAGTGCGAATTAAATTGAGCGATCCCAAATAGTCGTTAAGTATGTAACTTTGCTAGGTGTTACAGGGAGTCTGTTTCGTTCTACGTAAAATTAACTTACACAAACTTTTCAAAATCATTTTTTATACCGTTAGCTTTCAATTTTAAATAAAGAGAACACAGATGGCCCTTCAATATAAAGAAGATGTTTCATTTTCATCACAATAAAAGAGGATCCTTTATGATGAACTTTACTCATAATTGTCAAAAATGTCAAACTCAAACATGAAGGTGAAACTTTGAAAGTTATTTTCCCTACTTAAAAACAAATCCATTTAAATGAATTGAATTTGAACGAATTGAATTTTACGATATTAATTGAAGTCATGTAAATTTCAAAAACTTTACACCAATAAAAATTATACTGTTGGAAAAAAATTTATTCGTTACAAATAATTATAAACAATTCAAATTAGAATTGACAAAAATAAGCCTTGCCAAAGTTATTCATTTACAACGTAGTTAAAAACAAAAGTATAAAACGAATTTTCGATGATGAAAATAGTGCTATTCAAAGGTGAGTCTGAGGATTATCAAAGAATCTTTAGAGAAAATAACTTTGAGACAATATTCGTGGAGCCACTGCAGTTTATTTACATAAACATAGAGGAGTTAAGTCAGAAACTACTGCAAAACGATTACGATGGGATGATATTGACCAGCCCGCGAGCTGTAGAAGCTGTGTCAAAGTGTTGGGACCCAACAAAATTTGTCATTTGGAACTCGAAAGATGTGTACACAGTTGGAGAGATGAGCTCTCAAAAAATAAAATTGTTACTAGGTTTGGACGCGCTCGGGGCTACAGCAGGTAATGCAGAAAATTTATCGAAAATTATTCTAAAAGATAAGAAAAAAACATCAACATTTCTGTTTCCGTGTGGCAATTTAAGATCAGAGACCATCCCCAGCATGCTACAATCTGAAGGAATCACATTAGATGCTATAACTGTGTATGAGACACAAGAGAATGAAAACTTAAAGGCCCTTTTAATGGAATTGAATAACTTGAATGACAGTCCAAGTGGCTTGGCATTCTTTAGTCCGTCAGGTTGTGAATACATACACAGACAACTACAGACATTTAGCAACAATTTGTCCTTACTACCTCACTTTGCTATTGGCAACTCAACAGCCCATAAAATTGAAAATCTTGGTGTGGAAATAGCTGGAGTCGCAGCAAAACCTAAAGCTGAGAGTTTAGTTGAATCTGTATTGAAATATTTTGCATTACAAGGTAGCTAGTGAAATTCATCGCAAGTTGATTATTGAAATACTCGAAATAAAGTTTATATCTCAAATTTTGATATGTAATTTGGTGATGGTGCTGTAAAAATATTAATGTACGTATATTGCAAAGTACAAATAAAGTATAAACAATTATGTAGCAAAGTATTTAATAAAGTATCAAATTGAAACTAGTCTTAATAATAATTACATATTTTAATAAGAATATTCATATAACAATAGTGATTTTATGAACAATTGACAATGTAAATTAAACATTACACTCTTATTTTATCTTACGCTAATGGTTTTTTATGTGTTCAAGAATACTTATTAATAATTAAAACGGAAGCAAATTAACAGATATAAAACGATTTAGAAAAAAATCAACCAAAATCAGCACGACAATAAATGAACTTACACTCTATTTAAATTTGACAAAAAATAAATCAGCTCTAAATGGATGTCTGAATTGATACTTTTCATTAAAATTGTATCAAAAGCTACACATACTGTGTCGATCATAAAATATGATGTATGATTAGTAATATATAAACACCACCATATTTGTTTAAAGTTCAATTGACTGAACTAATTGATAGACTCAGTTCCAGCTTCTAAGCTACTATCTATAATACTATCTATTATTTCATTTGTATGGACATCTCTAAAATTAATTACTGCATTTTAAAACATTCTCATGAAACTACAATAATTTGGTACCACAAAGCTTTTATTATTTTTCAGCACACTCTGACAAACAACCTACTCTGAACGCTGTCTGTGTCGCTACTAATGAAAAACCTTCTCACCGCTTTTGAGTATACTCATGGACATACAAATTCCAGGGAAAATGAGTACATAACAGCTTTTTTTTTTATTGCCCTTGTAGGCAGACGAGCATACGGCCACCTGATGGTGAGTTGTTACCGTCGCCCATGGACTTCAGCAATGTCAGGGGCAGAGCCAAGCCGGTGCCTACCGCTGCCATTGAACTTGCCCAAAAGAAGTGATACGAACTGCTACAAGGAGGGCATATTAATAATAAGTGTTGTTTCCAAATGAGGCAAGACTAGACGTCGAGTTCGTGTGCGGGGGTGTGCGTCGACGGGGCGGGGGGCGCGTTGTGCCAGCCCACGACCGACACGTACGTCTTCACGGTGCTCGCCGTCACCATGCCAGCGTTCACTACGGCCAGTGGCTATAATGCGGTATTAAAGTAGTAAGCATCGCAGCCCAATTGCGGTAGCAAGATTTTGCGGCTCAACTGTTCGGAGCCATGATAGTACCAGCGTACAGGAGATGTTATTTGGCGCTTCGTTTCTTGAGACCGTAGAATCCCCGATTTTTAGATATTTGTTTATTGTTACATTACATTTAGTGGTGGTAATACGTCTTGTGAGCCCGCACGGGTAGGTACCACCACCTCGCCTATTTCTGTCGTGAAGCAGTAATGCGTTTCGGTTTGAAGGGTGGGGCAGCCGTTGTAGCTATACTGAGACCTTAGAAATTATAGGTATCTCAAGGTGGCGTTGCGGCGTCTTACGTTTATTTGCGTTGTAGATGTCTATGGGCCCCGGTAACCACTTAACACCAGGTGGGCTGTGAGCTCGTCCACCTATCTATGCAATAAAAAAAATATATATAAAAAAAAATTGCAATGCGGAAACCAATATTAAAATAAATTTAAAATGTAATTTTGTAATGTGTTAGAACCACAAGTTTAACCAGCTATGTTAGTGTTTGGGAACGTTTTCACACCCTGTATATGAAGGAAACATCAGCTTGCAAGATCTCAAGATCTTACTAGACTCCTTGACTCGATCCCACTTGATACCCAACTGTTATTCAGAAGGCCCTGACCATCTCGCCGTAGTCAGTACCTACCTAGTAGTTTCTAACATACTTAACTCTGCTATTAGTGCCATAAATCAAGTTCCGACTCAAACTATACAATGGCGATCATTCGGCTGACGGAATCGGGACTTATAGTTCGTACATGAGCTGACTTGGCAACCACGATGCACGTGCAAATGAAGCACTGGATATGTATCTATTCAACGACTTTACGATGTTATAATATCGCATTTACGCAAAACGAAAGTACTAGAAATGTCGACGACACGGGCTCTCAGGCGGGCGATCAGGATCTAAACAGTTCAATTGGCCTTACCCCCGGCACGTAATCGACAGGGTGTCTCATATCACAGATTGTGAAGCTGAGAGCCCCAGCGACGAGTAGCAGAACACCTATCACTCCCGAAACCAAAATGTCCTGCAAAATACAAAAATACAATAGAACAACCTGGCCTTCATTTTCGCAACGATCGAAAGGGAAATGGGGGTGACTGAGTATCAGCGCTGTTCGATTTATCGACCTTGAACAGCATTAGCTGAGCCACCTCCTTTTGCTTTTTTCTTTTTTTTATATTTTATTTTATTTAGTTTGAAATGTAATATGATTTTTTTTTATTATTAACAAAAAAATCCTCTGGCAGAGCGTGTGATAGATACTACATGGATTGATACCACAGTCCAGCCTATATCTGTGGGTAACGATCTAACGATGGGTCTTTGTTTTTTTTTGTTTCCTACCTAGCTGAGAACCTTGAGAGGCCATATCAGCGTAACCTTAACTAGTAGGTAAGCTCACGGGGCTCAAACCTGACGACATTGCTAACACGAACCCTAGGCAGAGCCGTGCTCCGCTGAATCTACCACCGGATCGGAAACGCGACCCACTGAGAAGATCCGGCGAGAAACTCAGTGGGCTGTGTCTGAGGGTTAATTTACTCGTCGAGCCCTTCGTCGCAAGAGACGGGTTCGACGAAGACGATGACCGGTGCTTGAGGTACCTAAAAGCACCGTTAGTGGATCGGGAGGATCCGAAATGACGTGTTTGGGGCGACGTCGACTGCTTTCCATTCTGTCCGCAGGATCGGGAATGTTGACTTTGGAATAAACTTCCCTCCACGGTATATCCATAGCGCTATAACATATCCTTTTTCAAAAGAGGCATGCAGTCTTCCACTGTAGGCAGCGGTTCGGCTATGTACCTGGCATTGCTGACATCCATGAATGACGGTTACTATCATTCAAACGGGCCGTATGTCTACTATCTATATATTATATCTATACTATATAAATATCAATCAATATAATTAAAACTAAGTTTCGATCACGCTTAATCTCGCTAACTCAATAATTGTCATGTACCCAATTCATGAAACTATTTGCGCCACCTACCGTCCGTTGGCGAAACTATTTCGAAAACTGAAGTGCCATCAATAGCTATCAGATTTTGATTTAATCGGATAAAATACGATTGAGATGAACTTTACCACGAGTTACAAAAAGAGCCACAATTCTGAGAACAACCAACAATAACTACTCAGCGAGGTCGGCCTTATGTATTCTTATATTTTAGATCTACTTAATTCTAAGGTCGGTATCATGCCGCATGTTATGGCTAATAACACCGTCACCTAGCGGCCGGGGTACCTACCGTAAACAACCAAACCTGTGCACCGTGCAATGGAAGATTCATCAGTACTCCGACGTACATGAGCGCCATGACGAGCCCGCCGACCAGCGCCCCCCCCGCAGCCCCCGCAGCCAGCCCCGGCGCCGCGGTGCACGACGACCCCACCAGGAATAGAACCGACGACACTATGCACACTATCTGTATTGCAAAGGGCTCATTAGATTTTTATTTTGCGGCCGTCAATCGCCAAATCTAAGGTCAAAACCGGCACCGCTTTGCTTTTTGCTTTATAGTAAAATCGGTGTCAACTCCAAACCGGAACTCGTTATTAATTCGCAGCCGGAATAAAAAATGAATAAGGCGGATAATAATAGGAGGCGATGCAAGTGTCATAATCCAGTTTATAGTCAAATAAAAGAAATTACATCTGAGTTTTACGTTAAAGAACACATTATATTTGGTTTTTTGGCGTAACTTAAAAATAAATTTAAAATTTCACTGCCACAGCTGAGCCGAATCGAATGAGGTATCATTGTGATTGAGATTAAGCGTTCTCATTTATTGTTTTCAACATTTTTTTAGTTTTTGTTTTGTTTTGTTTTGTTTTATTTGTAGGGTTTTTAAAGGTTTTTTATCTTAATTATTGTCTATGTATGTATGTTTTTTTTACAAATTATCATCAACGAACAGTACGTGACGTTACGTGACGTGATGAATCGTCGCATTGTGGAACGTTTCACTTATTTTTGAGTATTCTGTTTGTCACTGATATCCTTGTAACTAGCTGGACTGATTTTAATGGTTTTTAGGTTTGAGTCCAAGGACCCGTTGGATAGTTTAGTTTGGATCCGGTAGGTGGTGCTCCAATCGGATTTTTCTTTCGTAGTCTAGAGAATTTGAACATCCGATGGTGACGGTGCTGCGATGAACAATATAAACTGGCACATCGCGGGTCTACGTCTGTTGTAGTCACGTAATAATCAAGATGGCGGCCCCACTCACGGTCACAAATGACTTCCACGATATTCATTGAAACCATTACTATCTTTTAATCACCAATCATAGTTAATTCCAGTTAATCTTATAGTCAATTTTAATTTATTGCTTTGATAATCGGCTTATCGATCTCAATAGCGATTTGATTTTTATCGCGTCTCTGCACCTTTGAATAACAATGCTGACGATAATTTTATGTCGTATTTTCTAACAAAAAGAAAAAAAAAATTATGAATAGCTAAATCGCTGTTGCCTATTTGCAGTCAGCTTACACCAAGTGTGTACTTTAATTTTATATGCCATAAGAGATTACTTATAGAAATGAGCAGCGCTTTTCTGCTTAATGATTCTATTTATAGAAATATTTTATGATTTGTGTATATATGAAGAAAAAAAAATTTGTGCATGATACATATGACTTAAAATAGATTTTCCTATTGTCTCCATCAGTAGTCAGTACGCAAAACGAACTATATATCATGCAGCCTCCAACGCATGCGAATGTCTGTGGAATTAAGTCTCTGAACAAACTTATTGTGTTATATACGGCCAGAAAAACTTTTTTTAAGCAAAACGCAGTTAAAAATAAATTAAACTAGGTATATCGGTAGTATTAGGTCATAGTCATTGTCCATCGTAAATATTTCAGTTTAATACGCCATTTAATAATTTGTATTCTATAGTATTTCACTCTTCATTTAAAAAGACCATTTATCAACACTCTCTTGGATAAAAAATTACAAAACTATTACCACAGATACATATAATAAAATGACTACCAAGCATTCTAACCAGAAGACATTAATAATTCTATAGAAAAACTCACCGCCGACAAAATTTTCAAGACCCCTTCAGCTGACAGGAAATAATCATTCTCGATGTAATATTTACGAAACAAATCACTTTCCGCTGCAAGGGACGCTTCGTTGTTCGAACCCATTACTTTAGTTTGAACGCGTTAACGTTGCGGCTACATGATAGTTCACTGTTCCACTGGACGGAAACTGTTCGTTAATCGATCGATCGAGAGCTACGATAACATTTTTAGATAATCAAAATTATTGACATCCGAACATTATTGCACACTTAACATTACGCTTACAATCACCTGTGACGTCACATTTAGTCCTTTTTTTTATTGCCTAGATGTGTGGACGAGCTCACAGCCCACCTGGTGTTAAGTGGTTACTGGAACCCATAGACATCTACAACGTAAATGCACCACACAACTTGAGATATAAGTTCTAAGGTCTCAGTATAGTTACAACGGCTGCCCCACCCTTCAAACCGAAACGCATTACTGCTTCACGGCAGAAATAGGCGAGGCGGTGGTACTTACCCATGCGGACAAGTCGTCGTGGCCTAAAGGATAAGACGTCCGGTGCATTCGTATCTAGCGATGCACCGGTGTTCGAATCCCGCAGGCGGGTACCAATTTTTCTAATGAAATACGTACTTAACAAATGTTCACGATTGACTTCCACGGTCAAGGAATAACATCGTGTAATAGAAATCAAACCCGCAAAAAATTATAATTTGCGTAATTACTGGTGGTAGGACCTCTTATGAGTCCGCACGGGTAGGTACCACCGCCCTGCCTATTTCTGCCGTGAAGCAGTAATGCGTTTCGGTTTGAAGGGTAGAGCAGCGGTTGTAACTATACTGAGATTTTAGAACTTATATCTCAAGGTGGGTGGCGCATTTACTTTGTAAATGTCTATGGGCTCCAGTAACCACTTAACACCAGGTGGGCTGTGAGCTCGTCTACCCATCTAAGCAATAAAAAAAAAAAAGAGGTCCTACCACCAGTAATTACGCAAATTATAATTTTGCGAGTTTGATTTCTATTACACGATGTTATTCTCTCACCGTGGAAGTCAATTAGGGCTCGACATTGATCAGATTGAAATATGTTATGAAATAGGTTATACATATATATGTATAATGATCCCAAGCGTGCGTTGGTTATACTGAGCAACTTGGACTGGTCGTACACAGTGCAAATAGGGCGAGTGGCCCACAACGTGTCGTTCAACTCGACGTTAAGTAGTTATCGGAACTTCAGTGGACGACACAACTCGAACGCATGATGAACAAATGAATACAGATACAGAGGTCAGCCTGCATTCGACCCCAGTACGACCCATTCGAGCCCACAACACACATTTGCGGAATGGACTCGCTGAACTTTGGACCGTGAATAATTCCGACGAGATCAAAAGAAAACTTTGTATAAAACCATTTAATATCATTAAAATGTTTAAATTAAAAACGATTCGCACATTTCGTTGACATTTTACGAATCAGACCTTTCAGTGGAGTGCTTACATATTTATTATCTTTCGTTACATTACAGTCACACACGAAAGCTGCGCAAACACCAGTGCTTCTCAACTTGGTCCCTGGGCCGTGCGAGTCCAGGATTGTACGTTACGCTCCAACTTTTACATTATAATACTTTCAACTTGAAAATAAAGTTTAAGAAACACTGATTATAAATAAAGCTTCGTTTACAATGAAATATAAAAACGCTACGTTTTTTTTCCAATTTTATTTGTTATCAGGGCATTACTACACCCTTCTAAAACATAATGCCCATATACATCTAAATCACATATTATGAAACCGTAAAAGAAGTTTTAATTACGTCTACAACTCGCGCCAACCAAAGTACTGAATCGTTGCTTCTTTTCCGAACATCACCAACACAAACCACAAACAGTGTTTGGTTCGAATAGAACTTGCTTTTTTAAATTCTTCATTCATTTATTAATATATATGTATCTTAAAAAATATGAAACATTAAAATTGCTAGTAAAAACAACTATAAACGTGACCAATGTATATCAAAAAAATCTTCAACAGTGATATAAAATAACGAAAAAAAAACGTAGCGTTTTTAAGTATTTTGTGATTCCTTGCACAATGCAGACGACAAATAAATGTAATAAAATAATGACCAAAAAATTTTTTATGTGATATGTACCTTACAATATTATGTAGATTTAATGGGGATCTAACATAATATTGTTCCGAGTGATCACATCGATAGAGTTCGGACCGAGGAGACGCGGCAACCGGCTCCACAATGTGCTTGGGAATCGACACTTCAGTCATGCTGTGCTTTGTACAAGACAACGTAATCGATGTGGACAAAAAAAAACAAACATAATGTAGCTTTATTACCAACATTTTCATTCTTATAAAACTAAACTAGAAATAGGTATGTAAGCTCGTGTGAGGAGTATTTAATTAAAATGTTATCAAAAATCATTCTACTGTCCGATCTAATACGAAGGTGGCGTAAAACTAAAATTGTAGTTACAGTCGGTAACCGCCAGTTTTGTCGCGTGGCGCCGGGGGAGGCTCGACACCGAAAAAAATTAAAATCAAATGTTTAGTGGTCCAAAGTTTAGATTACATTATGAGTTCGAATACCGCCTCTCGTCCCGCCCTGCGTCAGCGGACCGGGGACAGCGACACAAGCGACAACCGTCGCGGCCGGCCGACTGCGCGTGTGAGTGAGTGCACACACAAAAGGCGTACTTCATTCGTTAATGGTTATCTAGTTAGAAACGAGATGTCACTTTTGAATTTGCCACCGAGTCCGCCGATACGACATGCGGAAAGAGCTAGTATGAGACTTTTACCGAACTTTTCGTCGAGCAAGACAATAATTTACAAATGTACAGTGTCGAGCCTAACATTTCAAATATCATCGATTTCATAGAACTTATGTTTTTGTATCTATTATACATGATTATTACTGGAGCAAATGTATATTATTACAAGCTTTATTAACAATTTTTTGGTGCTACAGTTTTATTTAAACATTGGACTTGACTGTAGCGGACAGCATAAGTTTTTTTATGAGTGAATCGAGCAGCATCGTTTTCATCAGTCAGACGACGTAGTATTTTAAGTGAAAAACACCAGAGGCAAACCTAACCTAACCTCTGCCAAATAAAACATCGGCTGAGAACTGTCTCAACGTCTTTTAAATGTTTCTACTTATTAACCTCATAAAATAGGGCGCCAATTACAAGTAATTTCACATGTAGGAACTATTTATTAAAAATTAAAAATAAGCTGACGGAATATTAAGAGACTACATTGACAGCAATGCTATCTACTACAGACAAGTTCATAAACAATTAACGAATACAAAAATTGACCCTTCCCGTACAATCGGCTGTATATGTATAGCGTTAATAAAATGAACAAATATATCATACGTTTGTAATCAATCTGAGAAGGAACGAATTAAATCAAGGAAAACATATGCTTCACCTTATTGAACTAGGGACTAGGAATCATAGCGAATATTAGTTCTAAAACAGAAATAGTCGAATCTGTGAATAACAACACAAATCCCCACTCTTCTCTAAAAGTTTTCATGACTTCCTCCGAGTCTAAAATATCATTTAAATGTACCTGTATTTATTGTACACTATAAAATGTATTTTACAACATGAAATTTATTACGAACCCATCGGAAAAATAATAGTAAAAGAAGAAAAACAAAAACAAAAGAGTCCCCCCTTTTGTTTTGTGCAATGAAGTAACCCTCCAACGAGGGGTCGCTGCGGGGGTCACTCGGTACCCGACAGTCACATGTACCAATGAAACATATTCTTTTATTTATAATATTATTTTAATACTGTTGTTTAATTCGCATTTCGACTATTCTTGCCGGTGAACATAATAAAATAAGTTTTTATTTACAAAATATGACTAGATAAAAAATGATGTGAACAAGTCTATAATAAGTGCAAAACAACTACACTCGATTAAATGGCATTATTACACGTTACTATCATTAAAATTATAATAAGTCATTACAGAGTCAATCGTCAATATGGACTAGCTTCAAAATCAGACTTGGAACATGTAGAGATCATACGAGATGCTAGAGTGAGAAACGAAAGATCAATCCGCCTGCTCGTCGCCTTCATTACAGCTAATAGAGATGTCGATGCAGGTATCTTAACCAGAAGCGAGCCGGAGGAGCCACCAGAGGCACCCCTAAACCAGCCCTAACTGCTGAGCCTTACAACTACACACAGGAACATCTGGTCGGTATACACAAATTCATTTTAATCCAAACGCGAAATGCGTTCTGTCTAATTTGCTATTTTGAGGGATCCGCTGGACGCAAGCACGCAGACCACCTTTAAAGTAACTTTCATGTCAGGGAAGTGGGTGCGGAAATTGCACGCGCAACCGACGGGACAATATGTTTAGGGATGCGTTGTTGGACGATCCGGTGGGTGTCCTCAGCATCCCGGGGCAACAGTGGAGCCCCCCGGCATCCCTCGCCCTTCGACCTCGAATACAAAATACGGACAAAACACAAAATGGACGTGAACGAACATGGCAGTATCGACGTTACTTTACTAAAATACATTACAATAAACAAACCGGCACACAACTCGCACCGTACACGCGCCCTAACCCATGCCGATGCCCCCGGGCACGGGCCAGGCTACACCTCAACATATCATTATCCAGGTTCGCGTGTCAACACGACTCACTTTCACAACAAAAACGACTCAATTATTAGGCAATATTATTATATTGTACACGTGGGTCTCCTGATGAAACGTAACCTCCAGCAAGTCGCTGACTGATGGCACCGACGGAGCTCGCGAATTGCTGGAGGTGGAACGAGATCACAATTTTTTGTTCTTCCAGTCTGGTTATTTTAATTTAATATTTCACTATCAAAACCATTCACAAAAACTTAGTAATTTCTTGAGTCATTGAATCGAAAATTATGAAAAGTATTATGAATATTTTTACAAGTATATCCACTTTCAACATTATCTTAAGAAACATTTCAAATTAAGTTATTATAAGGACACAATACATAGTATTTTACATATAAAACTGTAAAAAATTACACCGGTCTCAATTCCAACCTGTCGCTGGAGAGTTCTGCGTTATGTGAAGGGAGAGCAAAATGTCGGGCGAACAATTTATCGTGCGACGTCGGCCGTACCGCGTGCGGACGTGCCGCGTGCGGAAATGCCGCGTGCGGACGTGCCGCGTGCGGAAATGCCGACTGCGAGCGTGCCGGCGACTCGCAGCGGACGCCTTACACGCCAACTGTTCTATTAATTAGTCCATTAACTAGGAATGAGATAAACGTACTTTTTCGAAAGTTTAAGATCCCTCACACAACGCAAACTCATAAAGAGATACCAGAAGTTATTATCGTGATTATACATTAATTAATTTCATATAGCCTCTACTTTTGATCAGTTTTTATTTATTTGTTTTTGTCAGGTTCACACAACTGGATAAACTCTGCACACATAAACACTGAACTTATTTAGAAAAAACTAGAAACTTGTGCTCTCTGTGTGCACACGTTTTATCCTTTTTGTAACAGAATACATTAATTATTTATTTATTCTTAGTTCAGAGGCTCAAGGATTGATAATCAAATCTGTTATTACTTTTTTTATAGGAATTGTGCAATAAACTTATTTTTTTATACGTAATAATTTGATGGAAGAATTTTTATATTCTTAAAACATTAAATAAAAAAATTGTGCTAGTTTTGATTCAATTCGAGTTGTTTTACCTGAGCTATGTTTTACACATT
Source organism: Bombyx mandarina (assembly GCF_003987935.1). Next base: position 2,642,909 of record NW_021011517.1, on the reverse strand, counting down.
TGCCATAGCGGCCCGCCAACTGTCGGCACGCGCGGCCCGCCACCACAGTATGCGAATACATAAGTAGAAGAGAGT